>BDSI01000035.1:660000-1066479 GCA_003117195.1 Eudorina sp. 2006-703-Eu-15
AGTGCATGGATGGCTTCGGCTGTCGCCGATGGCCCGGTGGGATCCACTCCATTCTCGAGCCGGACACAGCAGGGACTCCAGGACGGACAAGGCCCTCTTGTGGGATCACGCACCTCCAGGCAGAGCGCACTGAAGAGCGGAGCTACGGGGCCGGTTGGAGCGGTTGGAGCGGTTGGAGCGGGGACACCGGCGGGCGGGTGACGGGCGTTCAAATGAGTGCGTCGTGGATGGGTCATCAGCACGAGTGAGTCATCACACGGACGGGCGGCAACCCCCGGCGATACAGATGCTTGTAGGTATTCCCTTTGCTCTGCATCCCGTGCATGCCGTACATCCACACCCCGTGACGAAGTGGACGCAACCTATGACGCAGAGATACCTACAGGCATCTGTTTCGCCAAGCCTCTCAGACGGACCCTGGCAGGTTTGTCCGACCTCACCCGCGGGCTACAGTCTCAACCGCCGGCTACAGCCTCACCCAGCTCACCCGACTGGTTGGCATGCAGCTGTTGGCTCTCGGCGCGACGCAGTGACGGATCGTCCCAGGTCATCAGCTTTAGGTAGGCCGCCGACTGGCTGCTGAGGGGAGTCAAAGCATCACAATCATGACACAAATCACGACAAACAAATATAACATGAATGAATGAATGAATGAACGTTACAGCCGACCCCAGAGGGATCACCGGTGTATACCAGGGCAAGCCCCAGCAGGCCCCACCGCCAAGGCGGCAAGACACCTCCACACCTCAACGCCGCACCCAAAAACACACCGGGCCATGACCCCACCCAGCCAGACACCGAAGCAAGCAGAGGCGCACAGCGGGGCAACACTACCAACGGGACAGGCACAACAGAGGGCATTACATGTGGTACCGTATACCAGGGGGATCAGAGCGGTGTTGGGGTGGGGAGGCCACCCGCACAGCAAGCGTGTAGGACCAGTGTAGGCATGCTACAACAGGCAACGTCGCTATCTAGCTGTACGGGGTGCGGTTTGGAAGCCAGATAATGGCGTGCACCCTGCCTGATCAGGCGCAAGATAGAGCATCATACGCTCCGAAACCCGCCCTAACTAGCCTGGTCATGTTACCGCCGAGCGACATTGCCTGCGGGATTTGGCCCGGGGGCAGCCCTGGAGAAGGCTCGCCCAGTCGCCCTAGGGAGGGCCTGCGGCCTGCCGTACCTCTCCTTGACGCGAACAATGGCCACGTCGGTGAATACCGCATAAACCTGCGGCGGCGCGGAGTATGATGAGGCGGTGGGGCAGCGGTCATACATGACGTTACACTGAAGGCTGACCCATGGGTCTTCTTTTACTGCACATGAGCTCAACCAACAGGGACTCTGGATTCCCGTTGGCGCATCGTTTTGACGGTTGGGTGCTGTGTTACTACCCCGTAAGCCGACACTGTCGGTGCAACTACCGCTGTGGTAGCCACCGCCGTGGTAGCCACCGCCGGTGCAGCTACGTACTACTGCCGATGCAGCTACCGCCGGTACAGCCACCGCCGAAGCAGCTACCGCCGGTGCACTCTGGACTGGGGAGGCCCTATGGGCCATGTCAACCTGCCGTCCTGCCGGTGGTCCGGGGGCCGTTGGACCCACCATCGGGGAACCAGCCGGGAACCCAACACCCACTACACCCACGCGCACCTGCACGATGTTCGGATGCGACAGTGAGGACGTCACCGCGAGCTCCGTTGCGCCGCGGATCAGCCGCCGCTTGCCGCCCTGCCGGCGAACATACAGGTGTGCCCCGATCCGGTGCGATACATACCCGCGTGATCGGGAGTATTGTTATTACTGATGTCACAGCGGACCCCGCGGGTCATCGGTGACAGCCATCGGCGACATACAGCCGGTTATGCGGAATACGGTAACATAGGAGTCTTAACCAAATGGACATTTGGCACCCAGATCCGGGCGCGCATGCGGCAGCTTGACTTTGCGGTTTGAGTAGCTCCAGCCCGAGTGGTCGGGGTGATCTCGCCCTGACGGCAGGGTGCAAGGCAGTGGATGAGGCGCTTTCCAGGTTGGGTGGGTGCATGGATCTCAGCATCATGTCAGCAAGCTCCGCAGCCTGACGTCCTGCCCACCGCAATCATCAGTGCCATCACAGCCATCACGCATCACTTCATCCGGCGCTCGCTCTGCACCTGCATCCTGCAAACTTACCCGCCCAACGCCGCCGCCAGCTCTGCCAGCTGGTGCTGCCCGCAGCTCTGCAGCCCTGTCGGCGCCGGCGCAAGCGGCAGCAGCAGCAGACCCGCCTTCAGGCCCCGCCGCCCCCGCCGCCGCCGCCGCCGCGGCTGCCGCTGCCGGCTCCTCCAGTCTCTGCGAGATGCACTTGACGGCGGTTTCCAAGCCCCCCAGCATCCCGCGGACCACCACGCCCTGACCTCCCCGGCCCAGCACATCGAACAGCTGGCCAGCAGCAGCAGCAGTAGCAGCAACCATGCATGGCGGGATGCAGGGGTTTCGAGAAAGAGAGAGGCATGCAGCGGGAGCGGCAGCAGGGACGGGGGAATCTTCACAGGCAACGGCGGGAAGGGTTTGTCGTGTACAGCAGGGCAGATGCCTTAGCACGCGGGCACGTGGATTTCTATTACTCTGACACAGCTCTGTCTCTACTACATTGTCCTGTCGGGTGTGCTGCGCACTCTACACTGTGTGTTGTGTTGAGTGAGAAGTGTACTGTGTATTGTGAAGCGATCTGTGGTGATGGTCGGTGGACATCAGCTTTAGTTGTGGCCGCATTCCGTCCAGGCGAGCGGGCGTGTGGGCGGGTCACAACTCAACACAGCCAGACCTGCTGGTGGGGTGGGACGTACACACCCGCGTGGCGTGTGGGTCGGGCGCGTTTCGCACTGCACACACAAACACACCCACACACGGGGGTACAACCCTTTTCACTCACCTGCAGCGTGGCGAGGTCTGAGCGCTGGACCCCCGGGGTGATGCACGGCGAGGGCGCGGCCTCGGTCGGCGCGGCTGCCGGCAGGTCCGAAGAGCCGAGCAGCGAGGACGCCATGTAGGAGCGCAGCCTACACCGGGGTCAGGGCCGGGGGGCAGGGGGCGGCGGCGAGGGGCGGCGTGTGTTGAGCAAGGCTATCCCCCGCCCCCTGACAGAACCCTGTGCGTGCGTGTTTAGGGTGTAGGCTACCCGCCCGACCCGATCCTGTGTTTTTGTGTGGGTGTGCGCGTTGGATGTGTGCCATCTATCGATCCGGGTTAGTCGCGGGCCCGGGGCAGCTCAGAGCTAATACCCCTAACCCGACGAAACGACCTGTGTGGTGTTCACACACCCTGCAGTGGGCGCAACGCAGCTCCGCGAAACTAAGAGGCGCAAACCGGCCATACCAGCTGCGGTTCTCCGTCCCCCGAACCTCCACCACCATCCGGCCGTAGAACCCCATCGACCAGACACAACTGGTTTGGCTTGGGCGGGTTTCTCGCCAAACACACATACACAAACACGTTCACATACACACCATGCCGTACATACGCACGTGCCCCGTACCCGGCGGACTGGCTGTGGCTCCGGAACATGCCCCCCCGGCCGCCTCCGGTCGTCCCCTGCCGTCGGTATCGGGACGAGGGCGACAGCGAGCCTGGGCGCGGCGAGGAGACCGCTGCCGCCAGCAGGCTGTGCTGCATGCTCCGGACCATCAGTTCCATTGAGGAGGGGTTGGCCAGGGACTGCGGGCCGGTGTTGGGCGGATATAACTTCAGTTTCACGTGTGAGGCTTTGCAGAGTGATTTGGGTTTAAGGTTTTGTATAACACCCGGGACTGTGTATGTCAGCCACATCGAGTGTACGTACGACACCAACATCAGCGTCGGTTTTGTCATTAACCTGCATGCATCTTGACACCTTCCACTAGTAGTAGCTGGCTACGGCCTGGTCTGGCCGTGCCAGAATCCTACTAACCGCGACGATTCTGTATCTCCACTCAGCGCGTGTCAGTGCCAATACACGATGTACGCTCCATGGAAGCTAGGGGTCCAAATCCCAGCCCCCAAGCCCCAACCATCATGCCCGCCCCGCCGGCTGCCGGGATTCGGCCAAATGCCAGGCGCGTGCCCAGGTCGGTGCGCCATGCATCCCAGCGCACGTGCAGCCCAGGCGGGGCAAGTTCTCGGAGGGACATCTCTGGACAGTCGGTCGTGGTCCCTCCTGTCAAGTTGTGTGCACCCGGCAGCAGGCAGCAATGGTCCCGGTCGCGATCGCAGCTTAGCCACCTCGCTCGGGGCCGCTCGCCTCCATGGCTGGTCACCTCCACCACCCCCTTCCGAACATCGCTGGTCACCTCCACCTCCACCACCCCATCCCGAACATGCATGCCATGGTCACCTCAATGACGACGCTGGGCCGGAGATTCTGTGTGGGCGTGATGGTGGTGTGGGAGCTGGCCCGCAGCATCCGCGGAACGGGGATGGTGCTACCTGAGCGCGAGAAACAACCCGCCGGTGGGCACGCCGCCGAGTCGGCGGGGGAAGGGGTTGCAGGGATTATCCATCAACACAAACACACCAGGCTGGCGGGTGTTTAAGCGAAGAACAAGCCCAGAGGGAATGGGGGCCCGGGGCGAGGGCCGGGTGAGGTTGGGGCGCATGCAGGAGAGCAGCGATGGATACCCCGTCGTTGAATGGAAGGTGTTTGGGCCGCCGGCGAAGGCAGACAGCGACAGCTACCCCGTCGATCCGTACCGGGCTCATGAAGACCGAGGACCGCAAGCGATTTTGATAACCCTCATCGGTGGAGGCAGCGCGGTGGAGCCAAGCGCTGTCGTCACCAGAAGATCGCACCCAGCAACCCCAGCAACCCCAGCAACCTACTACTTAGGCCACTACCTAGCTGCGCCTCCGTTGCCGTGTCGAGCAGCGAAGCCGCTATCGCCGAGGTCCCTGCTGCCGTCAGGGTAGCGCCGTCGCTGCCGCCGCCAGCTCCCTCAGCCGTACTATCTAGACCGCCACCGCTCGGCCGCGCCGCCGCGGCCTCGCCGCCAGCTTCCAGCGGCACGGCAATCAGATTGCCCTGCACGTTCTGAGACAGTCCGATGCTGGATCCAGATTCCGATTTACGCGATGATGACGGCGGCCGACTGGGGGGATACACCGCCGGCGCCTGCAGCAACCCCGCCACCATGGCCCAGCGCAGCCCCCTCTTCTGACCGCTCGAGGGAGGGCGATTGACGGCGGCGCCGCCGGGGGCCGTGATGTCCCCGCCTGCTGAGGCCAGCGCAGGCTTTCTAGATGATGCCAGCCGCTGCCGGGGGGCAGCGGCGCCGGCGCCGTGGGCCTTACCGCTGTTCGTAAGGCCAGAGGCACCTCCCCCTGCCGATGCTCCGGAACCACCGCCAGCCAACCGCGAATCGTGGATCGAGGGCCGCGGGCTACGCGGCGGCTCATTAGCCGACGAGGCTGGCGCCAGGCTGTCCTTCTGCACGCCAGACGACAGTGAGTGGGCCGATTTGGGCACGGGAGCAAAGCCCGCCACCGGCGCGGCGACGACGGCAGCTGCGGCGCCTTGTCCGGGCGTGAGATGGGATCGTACGGCCTGCCACTCCCAGGCCGGCTGCCCCTGGAGCTCTCGGCGGAGGTCGCGCAAGACCAGCTGCGAAGGGCCACCCACAGCAGCGCACGGTTTGGATGGGCAGGGGGCAGGGGCGGGACTTCCTATTTAGGCAAGCTGCATGCAGCGGAGGAAAAGGTGATACAGCGATAAGTTATTACTCCTGTCAATCAAGAGTCCTCCTGCTGGTCGTTTCGTTACAGAACCGACCCCCGTGCATGGCTGCAACCCATGCATGCCCGAATGGGAAGGCCGCATGTCCGCAGGCGGCAGACTGACTGACCTCTAAAACCGCCTCGAGCTCCCTGGCCAGAGACTGCAAGCAGCAGAGGGAGGTCGGGGGCCCGGGGTCGAGGGAGGGGCGAGGATCGCCATGCCGGCTGCTGAGTACTGCTGATTGCAAGGCGGCAGCTGCAGATAGCTAGCTACCTTGCAACGGTCACGTACATACCATGGGGCTTTGGGGCTGCCGTTATACCCCTCGCCGCCCCTTATTGCACAGTCAGAACCGGAGTTCAACAATTCAAATCAGGTGTATCTCTTGTCGGTTGCGTGGCCGAGTGGTCTAAGGCGTAGGATTAAGGCTCCTATCCGAAAGGGCGCAGGTTCGAACCCTGCCGCAGCCATATTATTGTTTTATGTCTGTTTTCTCGCCCCTGGACCCTTGACTGGGATGCTCGAAGAGGGCGGGCGGCAGCGAACGGTATTGCTTCCATGGAAGTTCATCCGAGCTCTGATGCCGACGCATCCAATGAATAAATGAATGAACGATACATCCAATGCCGTACCGGTAATGCAGTAGGCATCCAATTTGGCGTGCACGGGCTTTCCGTACAGTTGTACTGCTGTACGAGGCCGTCTGGCTGACAGATGTTGTACGCTCAGCTATTGCAAAGGGACATATGACAGGAACCAAGGACAGGCTGTAGTCAATGACCCCCATGGGACGTTCACAGTACCGTACAACGATCGCTGGTGCATGGCCCGCACTTACCTTCAGCAGTCCGGCCGGCAACACCTCCTCCGTCATCACATACACCACAAACAGCTCCTCGGGAGGTTGCTGCCTGTGCGGCTGCTGGTGCTGCTGCAGCTGGTGTTCTGATGGCTTCTTTGGTGGCTGCTGCAGCTGCGGCGCCGGCGGCGGCAGCGTCTGACCGTGCAGCATGTACCGACTCGGCCTCTCCGCACACATCACCAACGAACCCACACAGCTAAGCCCAGCCAGTCGGCGGCACATTTGGAGATCCGCGCACGGCGACGCAGCGTCCAGGAACAAGGACCCGGCGTCGGACACAATTCGGACCGCTGGGGCCAGCGGCGGCGGCGGCGGCGTGGCCCCGCCGCCGCTCCCGCCGGTGACGTCCTCGTCGTACCGTACTGCGTCTTCCAGCAGCGTGCCGCCGATAGGAAGGCTGGCGGCGCGGACCTGCGAGTCCTGTACGGCACCGTCGCCGCTGCCGGTGGTTGACTTCGGTCGGCCCTGAACGATCGCAGCTGCGCCGAGTGACGAGAAGAAGACGACGGAGCTGGATGGCTGTAGCGCCCAACTGCTGCTGCTGACGTGGCCATGGCTGTCGGCGGCGTGGTCGGCAGCGACCGGTGCTACAGCCAGTACGGGCTCGACGTCCAGGCCTGTACGGCTGTGCATCAGGGTGCGCACCGCCTCCAGGGCCGCCTTCAGCAGCCGGTCCAGGGAGGGAGCCCGGGGCAGGGCGACCAGCGCCGCCGCGACCTGAGCCCAACACCGCACACGCACCACGGGGGGTATCCCGGCTGGATCAGACTGGGTTCCGTCGCAACTTCCCGTTCTTTTAGATTTCCAGATTCTCTGGGCGGACTGAACAGACGACAGAGAAGGTTCAGGCGGTTTCCTCGCTGGACACACTTACACGCACATGCACATGCATGAATCGGATTGCAGGACGCCTTCAGGTGGCCTTCCAACGCAACCCACCTCGGACAGGTAGTCCGCGTTGGCCGGTTGCGCAAACATGCCGTACAGCATGAGCTGCGCCAGCCGCTCCAGGGACACCAGAGTGTCGCTGTTGAGCTGCCGTACTTGGCCGGCGTCCTCGGCGGCATCATGGGGCGCAACGGCGCAATCCCCGCCGACCTGCCCTGAACCCAATCCACGCCGTGACGACGCTGGCGGCGGCGCCTCCGCCGCCTCCGCCGGTGTCCCGGCGGCGCCGCCTCGTCCCCCACGTGCACCTCCCTGGCCGCCGGGTCCCCATCCTATTAGCAGCGCCGCGGCCAGACGCCCTCGAATGGTGCAAGGAAGCGCCAACAGATCCCCGCGGGACAAGGGCACCGCCCAGCCCCCGGGAGCTGCGGCGGAGCCGCCGCTGCCGCGGCCGCCGCAACCTGACCCGTGGGGGCCTGCACCAGCGGCAGAGCGCTGTCCGCCGGCGGCGACCGAGCCGAGGGATCCCCTCCGGTGGCCTTCGGGCGGTAGGGACAGCACATCGCCGTCGAGCGTCAGGACCAGCGGCCCGCTGCGGACGCCCTGCGGCGAAGGCGGAGAGAGGGGAACGGGGAAGAGATGCCGTGTTGACGTGTACGGCCAACGTAACCGCCGTGTGTCTGTGGCATCGTGCGGCCACGGTGGCCGCCGCCCCTGACGGAGGCGAACCCGCCAACCGAATATTTCCGTACGTGCCCCGGCCGATACCCGCGCGAGGCCGTTGGAGGACGGTGTCGGAAACAGGGACGACGGCAGGAGGGTTCTAGGGGAGATCTGGCATCACGCGTGTCGCAGGCGGGGACCTAGAGCTGCAGTCCTCGACGCACGGTATCACGGGGGGGACCGCAAAGATTTCCCGGGGAGCTGCACGGTGTCACGGGGGTGCCGGTCGTGATCGTCGACAGACGGTAGACACACACACGGCGGGTCTCTAATCTAAACACACACAGACACAGATAAACACCAGCTGGATGGCATCCGGCACACACACAAACATAAACACAAGCTGGACACGGGGTCCGCTGTAACATCCTAATAATAATAAAGCTGGACCCCGTTTCTCACGGCTCAGGGTTTACATATTTACACATACAGCCTCACACGGGATTTGAAAGGATGAAAAACAGGGCTGCCTCGCGTGTGGATTTGCTTCTGAGGAGGAGCCATGCATCCCCGTCACGCAGTCGCTGGCAGCCTGGCACTCCTGAGAAGGGAATACGTCTGTCGGGTGCGGGCTGTGCGAGAGCGCTGCGCAAGCAACGGACCGTCCATCGACCCCTACTGCTCAGTACGCAAGGGTAACGCGTCCTTCTGCGCAGTATTCGAATCCGGGGTCCGCTGTAACATCCTTAATGCGGCTCCTCAAACGCCACGACACCCCGTACCCCAAAACCGGAACGACTTCGGACGGAATCTGTAACCGGAGTCACACCGATTGCGCGTCGACCCGACAACGGGGCGCGTTCAGCATTTTTGACATATAATCATTTAGCAGCGCCAGCAGAGTCTCCACCTGAGTGAGTATGGAGTACAGGCATCCTGGATCTTGGAGGTCGCCGTGTGGCTGAGAAGCTGATCGGGACACGACCGCTGGGCCGTTAGATCCACTGCCAGGGTCATCCGAAGGGCTCGCGATGTAAGCCACATTTGAGGTGCTGCAGAATATTGCCAAGCTGCGTACAGGCAGAGCAGCAGTTTCCGCTGTTCAAGGCGTGTACAGCCAACAACGGGACGGCGGGAGGGCACGTGACGTTGGAAACTTACTGGCACTGTTCGGCGCCAATATTAGACTGGATGCACCTGAGTACCCAGTAAACCTGCTGCACCCACGTCGCATGAGCGGGTGCGGCCTCGAACAGCTGTGCGATGCATGCCTCCACACCCTACAGCCCGTAATGCTGCATTAGGAGCATTATTTCCTTTTGAATGGAAGAAATCAATGGCGCAAAACCGGCGCAAAACCTTTGTGAACATCACCTGGCCGATGGGCGAGCTAAACCGAGCCTCACGAGGCGTCGCCGTGTCAGTTTTTGGGCCGAGAGAGCGAAGACATAGTGGCAAACATTTAAGCAACCCCATAACGGACCCAAAACAAATTGTTATGGGCAAAGACAAACAGAAACGCAACCGTTGCGAAACGACTCGACAGCCCGAGTTTTCGCCCATGCATGATAAAACATACTTTCAAATTTTTGATGCATTCTTGCGGCAAAAGATGTCCTGTACTGATACGACCATCCGGCTGTACATGGTCGCCCTCCAGACACGCAGACGGCCATTAACAATACATGTATCTCAGTGTCTGCCATGGACACTGGACTGTATGCTGGATACAGGCCTCTTCTCTGCGAATGTCCATGTTTCATTTAAATGCAGCGCTTCATCGCCATTCGGCTCGTTTGCGAGATCTGGCTAGGTTGCAAGCCGCAAACCTTGTAACCACGCCAGGTTTTATGGGCAGATATAAGAATACCCGGTTTTTCCGAGAGGAAAAGAGGGTTATATCCCTTTCTTTCAGGGGATACTTGGGCCTTATGTGGACCCCGTATGTGGGCCCCTGTACACTGTACAAGCGGTACGCGGTTGCGAGGGACATCGAGGAAGGGGGCGCGTTCGCCAAGCTCCGTGTGCTCAAGGATACAGAATGTGGATTTGCATTGGAAAGACAAGTTGCGGCGCGCGTTCGCGTTCATTTGCGTCCGAGCACATGACGTTGGGGAAATGGAGGGGCAGCGACGGCTTTGGGCGTCACCACGATAAAACGAATGAATTCCTTTTGGCTGAAAGAGTTGGGTGCGCTTCTGGCATTTGTTTGGGTTCCAGCGTATTGGTTCCAGTCAGAGTTCCAGTAACCGAGGGACATGGAGGAAATCAAGGCCCTTCGCCAGGTTCGCTTAGCGCCACGATAGAGCGTAAACATGTGCATTGAATTGACAGGTTTGCGAGCGCGTTGACGTTTGTTTGGGCCGAAGCGCATTGATTTGATGACTGTTCGCAATTGGGGAACCAGAAGCGCGCTATTTTAAATGCTAGGAAGTCATACCTAATATGTGTTACGACGTTTGGACATACGGTAACTGCTAAGAATTCCACAAGAAGAAAGTTGAGGTAGGATGGCACCTGGTGGCAAACCTGTTAGTTCAGAAGACAAGAATCAACAGGCAGAAGCTGGGCAATACAGCCCTGAGGTTATGCACGGGTTGGGCCAGGTGCAGTGTTAGGGCTCGTGGGGCGCTTGGATGGCGGATGGACGGGTCGGGTGCGTCGGCCACGGGCTGGGTCCACATGGATTGCAGATGGGGTCACGCGAGGGGGAAGTATGGGATGCTTGAGCTTGGCAACACGGTGAGACACTGATTTATAATGTTCCAGCCAAGGCGAGGTGGGCCCCAAGCAGGGATAGGGTCAGGTGGGTTGGACATGGTGGGGATCAACAGGCAGAAGCTGGGCATGCCAGCAGCAGGCACGGGTAGCACTTAGGGAGGGGGGCATGGGTTGGGTGTACCCCGAGAAGGCTGGGATGCAGATGGGATTAGGTCAGGATGGGCTTGGCCCGATGGATGGATAGGGATGGATGTCGAACCAGGGGCCGATGGGGCCTGGGATGGCCCCTGCATTGCCTCTGCAAATGGGCAACTCCCACATGCGCCCCGCGGCGGTGGCCCGGTGTGGCTGCGGGACGTTTCCCGCGGCGGGTGGTGGGGAAGCCACCACGCGGCAGCGTCACTTCTGGGCCTGCTGCATGGCCCTGGCCGTGATGGGAATTACAGCTGGGGGCCCGGGTGAGCCGGGCGCAGCTCTGGGGGCTCGGGTTAGACGCCGCCCCGCGGAGGGCAGCTTCCCGTGTGGGGCCGATCTTGGCGCCGGGTCCTCCCAGTTTGGGGTCCCCATGCGTGGCTGGGGCTCCGTGGGCTCCTTCCATCCAGTGTTGCGGGTGGCCGGGGGAACCCTGCAGCGTGCAGGGCCGGCCCCGGAGGACTGACGGTCGGTGGGTTTTCTTACGCCCCGCAGGCGGGCCTGCTTCTGGCCCCGGCTGGGGGCGGTCGGGTGCTTGGTGGGTGAGGGGCTTCCTGCCAGCGACTGCCGCACATCGTCATGAGCCAGGCGTGGGCGTCCAGGACCTCAAGCTTCAGCGGCGCAGGACGCGTCCGGGGTGGGGGTACTGGACCTTGGGGTGCCTGTGTGGGCGACTTCCCCCATGTTCTGCATGATCCGTTCCCGGTGCGACCGTGGTGCATCGCTCTTGCCTCATAGGTAGTGCTGTCCCGCTGGCAGTCTCAGCGTGTTTGGATGGTTCTGCTGGCGGGTTCCCGTCCCCGCTCGCTTTTCGCGGCGATGTAGTGAGAGAATGCCTCGCTGCTTTGTCGGTGGGGTGCCACAGCTCGCGAGGGTTTCCCCTGTGAGGCACCGATGACGGATCCCTTTCACGGGGGGGACCGCGCATTTTCGGCTGCGGAGACCTTCCTCTTACGGAACCTGACCGTTATTGGAGATGCAAAATTCGGACGTCCAATGAAAACTGATTGATCAGTGCAAATGAGGAATGAATAAGGTAAGGAAGAGGCCTAGATGTCAAGGACGAGATGAGTGACTGTGAATGCCGACCCCATAAGGGATCAGACGACGTCAGTGTTGTCCTTGGTATTGTCGATCGGGGTCATGTGAGGCGGGGATCGAGGTCCCGGGGCGGACTGTGCTGGTGCCTTCACATGGATTGGGATGCTGTCGGGGGTTTATCAGGTGCAGATGGTGTTTCAGGGCAGAGGGGTCAGGAACGCGCTCGCGTGGGATCGGGCATGGATGGGATGCAGTTGTGGGTTTTCCAGGTATAGGTGGATTACCGGGAGGGGTCCGGATGGGTGGGGTGTACATGCCCCGAGAAGGTCCGAAACAGAGGGAGGGCAGACACTTCCCATGCCGTACCGATTTCGGTGAGGACCTGCATGGCAAGTCCGCATCGGACGGGATTCAAAGCTAATTTATGGTATAAAGGCTATCGCAAGGTGTAATAAAATGCAATCGGAACCTCAATCGATGACACAAATTTCTATGTTTGGTCCCGGCCTGAAGTATACCGTGTTTTGTCTATCCAAGGCGTCAGGTCACTAGTAGAAGTATACTGCATAACATGAAAAGGTCATTTTGTGGTGGGTGCGACAAAAAGTCAGCCAGGCTGTCCATTTTGGAGCATGCTGGTGCTGTAACGCCCTATGCGCTGAGAAGCGCTCAATGCCACTTTGACAGTTGCTTACATGTATATAAAGGGTCACAATTGCGGGGTGATTGCCTTACTCCCGCTTATTTCCTGGCGCTCCGGGCTACCGCAGCGTAGGGAAAGGTGCCGACGCCCGCACCGCGTTCCCACCCAAACGCCCCCCCCCCAGAAACGCCCCCCACACCCTTGCCGACAGGCCAGCCCCCATCGAAAATTTAAAGCATTAAACAACACCAACGTGAACAAACTCAGTACGCCACATCTCCACTACTATCCCCTCATTACAAGACGTTTACACCTGCAAGCCAATAATTGCATGACGTTTACACCCGCAAGCCATTTACCAATGCACGAGCCATCCTGCCACTTGCAGTACCAAGTACCTCGGTCACTCACACGGTTACGATACACCGCCCCCCTGCCTGCTATGTCATAATGCTCAGTTGGCAAGACAGCCGTGTGCATGTACGTACACTGGCCACACAATGAAATGCTGTACCTGTACCACATTGTCAGGGCATGCAACCACATTGATGAGGGGCATTGCAACGCAGACTGCGAGTTCCACAATCACCCAAACGACAATCCCCTGACAGCACGGTTTCCCCGCTCTGAGTTCGTGGCAGACCCAGGCGCGCTCCCGGGCTAAGAGCTCCGGCCAGAGCCGGAACAGCCCGCGCTGACGACGGCCTGGCAGCTGGTTACTGGCAATATTATCAAGGCACGCCTTGTGTGCGCCCCACCCGTCCTCGCGGCCTGTGCACGCGTTATGAACGCACGCCAGCGCCCCACACGCCGCCTTGAACCGCTCCTTGACGCTGCCACCTTGGTAAGCAACGAAAGCCTCTGGGACCCTACGAGCCGTATCAAAGCTGTCACCGAACGCCGTAGCTGCAAGAAGTGCGTACAGCACGACGCCTTCCTGATCCTTGAACACACTGTCACCCTTCCAGCCAGCATAAAACGCAGGGCTGCCATTGGAGATGGTGGCAGCCACGGGGGCCGCCGCCAAGGCCTCTGTTGCCGGCGGCTCCCACTCAAAGTCGGGCGGCCCTAATGAAGGAGAGGGGGATCCGGGGGACGGCGGCTGCGGCGGCGACCCCAGCTGGTGTTGCTGTTGCTGCTGCAGCTGCTGCTGAGGCGGCATCGGTAAAGGTTGACTTGGCCACACATGCCCCGAGTACCCGGCACCAAGCTGATTCTGTTGCAGAAACTGTTGGGGCTGGGGATTGGGCTGGGGTTGGGGCTGGGGTTGGGGCTGGGGCTGGGGATGGAGCTGGAGCTGGGGCTGGGGATGCAACTGCGCAGACTGTCTGAGTACATCCTGGCAAACGGGACATACGACCGCCGGTCGCTTGCTATCCAAGGCCAAACAGGTGACAGCCACAGAGACACCATCGAGAAGGACGACGTGCCCATTCGTGGTGGTTTTCGGGTAGAGACAGTACCTTCCCCTGCTGTCCCTGAACGAAAGGGACCGCGCACCGACATGCCCGACGCACACGCAGTCGACGCGCTTAGCAAACAGGCCTCCGCGGAACCCGCTGCGTCTGCGCTGTTTTGGGCGTCTGCGTGTGGGAGAGAGGATAACAGAATAATCGGCGACCCACAACCGCTTTCGGGCAGCACAGATTGGTCAGGCAGCACCTTACCCTGCCTTTGGGCGTGCTCCTTTGTCCCCATGCTCATCCTCGGGCCCCAAAGAACGGTCGTCATCGGGTCCCGAGGAGTAGTCTGGTCCGCTGGGTGGGGGGGGGTTTACCTACGATACACGCACCGGCTTCGGGTGGGCGTTCTGTGGTGCACTAATCCGCCTACAACAGTCTAGGTTGTAGCCTATACACCCGGCACTCACCCGGTGAAGGCATGGATCTGCTCCAAGCAGGCTGTTCTCGCGCTGACGTCCATGCCCATCATTGCCCCCGACCTGGCGGATTTTCCTACAATGCACCGCGATCTTATAATTAATGTAAAAACTTTGAGGGTTTGACAGTATTTTCCGCGCGAAATATTACCTAATGCTGGTCTGACAACAAAGAACGCGTTGGCGGGACTTGCCTGCTCCGGAGGGCCCAGCGCCGGTTGAGCCCTACTTGACGGTCCGTGCCGGTCGGTTACATGCCTCGCTAGCTGACTTAGGGATTATTGTTGTCAGTTAGACTGTTTAGCTGTAATTTGCGCCGGTTAGAGGGCCAATCTGTGGGGTCCTGGTGGAGAACTTGTTGGCGGCAATGTTGAGGTCCCCGGCAACCTAAGTCACGCCCGGTGGCTACAAGTTGTAAAAAATTGCTACTGGTCAATTGAGAACGTTCTTTGGTTTACGGACAGCCCTCTATGGTAGGAAACAATAGACTTCTGATAGATGTAGGTTGTCAAAAAACGATGTTGCATGAATCGTAAAACAAAATAGCAGGACCTGCTCAAAATGTTTGCCTCTTGTGGGACCTAAGCTTTGAATCCCGTCCGATGCGGACTTGCCATGCAGGTCCTCACCGAAATCGGTACGGCATGGGAAGTGTCTGCCCTCCCTCTGGTCCGAAATGCAGATGGTATCAGGCAAAGTCGGGCTTGGCCCGAGAGGTCCAACGAAACAGGTGCAGATGGGGCTGGAATGGCCCCTGCATTGCCTCCACATACGAATGTTGGCATATGCCGCTAAGACGGTGGGGGGCGGGGCGGAGGTGGCACCGGCGGCGGCGGTCGTGTTGGGCAGTGCGCCGGTCAAAGTAGGAGGACTGCGGCAATGCGCGGATGAGAGTGTGGTTCTTGGCATTGCCGGGGTCATGCGTCAGTGGGGTCGGGCCACGGACCGACTGGACCTTTCTGTTTCGTGCAGTCAACATGCTACCATGTGGACGTCGTCTACATCGATACACCCTGCTTCGCCGAAATGTATGCAGCATTCATAAGGATTCGTGCTCTCTTTCATTCAAGTGATGCAATCGGCCCCCTACGCCCTTCTTCACATCCTTTCTTCAAACCTACAAAAAACAAAAAGCGGGATCGCCGCAGGCCCTTCTCGTAATACTTATGCATTCATGGACCGGATGAAATAATCGAATTCCGCGATAAATCAGCACGATGCGATACGTCACTGTCGCGGCAGATTGCTGTTGGCAGACTTGAATGACTCGAGGGCAAGGATGAACGAGCAAAATCTGATTTTCCAGCCATTCAACACGTCTTGTTGTAACTGTGAGGGTCCTTTATACGAAAAGTGTGTCGCGTTCAGCAGCAAACCCAGTCAGGCTTCTGGCTCTGACAGCAGGCGCAGTGCCGTTAATTGCTTCAGTTAATGCTGGCAGTCGAGACTCAAGAGCATGTCTGACACTTCTGCGGGCACTGATGCCGTATGGGCCTTACTCGCTTGCGAAAAGGACCGTTACTAAGAATGATACAAAACATACATGCAACAGGATACTGCAAATATTGAAAATGATTCGTATGCTCGTATCATGAATGAATGAACGCTACAGCGGATCCCAACAGGGAACGCCCTAGCAGGCCCAACCGACAAGGCGTCAGGACATCACACCTCAACGCCGCAAAAACACATCAGGCCAGGACACCACCCAGACAGACACCGGAGCAAGCAAAGGCACACAGCGGGGCAACACTACCAAAGGGATAGGCAAAGCAAAGGGCGGGATCCCCAGAAAACGGATAAAGCCAAGCGCGGGGAAGGTTGCACACGCAGGCACCCCGCCCATTACCCAGCTACCACCACCCATGGAGCACAGCACCCAGCGCTGCACCCTCTCGAGTCTTGGATGGAAGACCCACGCCTGGCTCGTGACAGCGCCCAGCGACCGCCGTATCATGTCCTTCCTGCCAGGTACCTGTCGGTTGTTTTCTATCCCCCCACCCACCCACCCACCCACCCACCCAGCCAGCCACCCATTCGTTCCCTTTGATCGTTCCCGCGACCGAGCCGTCCATGAGCTCAGTCATGATGCTAGTGCCCCCGGTAAGCGACACACGGTATGCGAGGGCGAGGGGGGGTAAGGTGGAAACCGCGTTTTAGGGTACAGCTAGGCCGCAGTCGCCAGAGCGAGCAGCGTGTAGGTGACCGGATCGGCCTTAGGCGCCTGAGTGGCAACTAGGGGGCCTGATCGGCCTTAGGCATCCCAGAGGCAGCTTGCGCGCCCAATCAGCCTTTGCCGCCTGAGCGGCGATTAGAGGCCCCGATCGGCCTTAAGCCACTAGAGGTCAGACGAATCCCTTTGGTCGCCGTTTGAGGACGCGGCTGACAACGGATCCGGCCTCTGCAGGCCTCATGTCCGCCACCTTCAGGGATCGGCAGCACCGCGGGTGCGGGAGACGATGAAAGGCCCCGGAGCAGCCGGGCGGGGAAGAAGGCAGCGTGGCAGCTCACAAAAGACGCCCCAGCTGCAGCCCTCCGATTTTGGTCAGGAGCTTGGCCAGAGAGTCGCGGGTTGAGTTGAAGTGCTGCTTGCCCGAAGTGCCACAAACGTGTGCTGTTACAAATATAAAACTGAGTGCTCCGCAAGAGGCCTATCCCCTTTCCCCTCTGCAAATCTTCCCCGACACCGAGCATCCATCAGTTGTCCTCGCTGTCACGGTCGTACTTTTGTGTGTGTTTGTGTGTGTTACATGGTTGGGGGGTGCGTAACCCCATACCTGCACATACCCATACGAGCCGGAGGCCCAAGGGCAAACAAAAAAACGCCAAAAGCACTGGTTTGCAAATACCGCATTAACAGGAGTCAACGAGACTAGCGCCCAAAGGGCACGATTGAATTACGGTGAGCCCACATGCGCTGCAACATCTTTGCCAGACGAGCCGGATCCCAGGCCATCGCCTCCCTCATAGTGTTAGGGCGATGAAACTCTTCCTCCGCGCGTATTGCATCGTAAGCCGGGCAGTCGAGTAGAACATGCTTCTCATCTTCAATCTGGACTTCAGAGCGACAGCAACGGCAGACCCGTTGTCCTCTACTTTTGTACAGCACTTCAGGAATTCTGATTGCTGACCCGCCGCACGCGTTTCACGGTGCACGTCACGGCACAGAAAACGTTTACGCAGGGACTGCAGTTCCGTGTATCACCGTTTACGGTAAAGCGATACCTGCTAACTATTGGTTTCGCTAGACACTCAACACTTCACCTCGTGCGTTATAGATATTTACTACAGACGTGTTATTTCCTTACAGTAGCATAAAGGCTCACTTTTTCTCTACCAACCGAATTGTTTCATATGGTGCTTTCGCTTCCGCCGAGGGCGGCAGCGCGCGTCGGGACGGCCCAATGCAGCCGCCGCACCTCAGAGACCCTGGGACTGGGATGCCACCGATTCATTCGGGTAAGTTCTGAGACTTGATTTCTAGTTATATTATATTTCTCAAATAATGTCCACGTGCTTGTTGACGTCCGTTGTCACACACGGATGCTTGCGCGTCTTGCCTTTGCGGGCTGACTCACATTCACCCGGACCGGCGAGCAGACGCGGATGGCAGTGGTATGCATGGGCCGTAACGATGGCGCATCCGGCAAGAGGCGTCGGCGCAGCAACCGCACTCGTCGCAGCGAGGACTTCGAGGGCCCGTCCATGGAAGACGGCCCCTGGTATGACCTCGGCGCGGAGCCGGCCACCCGCGGCAGCCCGGGTGGCAGCGACGCGGCATCTCGAACGCTGTCACAACCCTCCACGTCGGGGATGCGACTCGCTGACGCCGTGAGGCCCCGGGGCGGCCCGCGTCAGAAGGGCCGCAGACAGTCGCGCGAGGACAGCGACGACGAGGAGGACACCCGGGGCTGGTGGGAGCGGCCGGAGGAGCGGTCCCTACAGGTGCGCCGTACAGGAAATCAACGGGCATGCGGTGTCGTACCGCGCTGAGCGTAATCGGGAACACGGTGTCGTACAGTACCGTACCGCCTGCCGCACGCAAACGGGGTAGCTGCGAGCTGGCACGCAGAACGTCGACTTGACGATACCGGCAGCTGTGCAGGCTCGCGGGCTGCATGTGCACGTTGCCGTGACGACATGAGCAACACATCAGCGGCGGACGTCACTGCTTGCCTCGCCGGCGCGTCGCCATCTCCGCCGTCCCATGGGTCCCTTGTCTCCCGCAACGTCAGCGTCCCTTGCACGCGGCACCCTGCCCGCGGCCGGCCACCTGATCTGTCCCTAGATCTGTTACTCTGTGAGCTCCACATCTAGGCTGCGCCCTCCCGTGACCGTCGTCCGATCTCCCAAGAGAGCATCCCGCCCGCAACGCGGCCCCGGCCGCCTGCCCCCCTCCCCTCCCGCCACCGGGTTCAGGCCTATGCGGCAGTCGAGTTGGAGCCCTGGCAGGAGGAGCGGCTCCAGCGGGCGTACGCAGCGGGACGACGCAAGGCGCAGGTGGGGCGCCAGGGAAGGGACTCAAAGGGGAGGGGCTCCAGGGTGGGGCGCCAGGGGAGGGGCTCCAGGGTGGGGCGCCAGTCCTGCGGTGGCCCTTGCACCCGCGCCCTCGCTGCTCCCGATAACGTTTTGACGGCGGCGGCGGCTCCTGCCCCGGACGCTGATGCTGCTGTTGGTGCTACTGCGTTTTCATTACCCCGCTGCGCCCTCCTTTCCTCCTTCCCTCCCGCCTTCAGATCCAGGACCTGGCTCGGGAGCTGGACGTGGATCGCTCCACGGTGTTGGCCTGGTTCAAGGAGTTCTCGCTCAAACCGCCGAGGTGGGCAGCTGAGGAACTGCGGGAAGGGGAGCGAGGGGAAATTGGTAGACATATTCAAACTGCGCTGCTGCCAGAGCAAAAGTCCGGGGGGGAGTGCGGGAAGGTGGGGCTGCGGGAAGGTGGGGCTGCGGGGAGGGGGGCTGCGGGGAGGGGGGCTGCGGGGAGGGGAGTGTCATGGCGCAATAGGGGAGCGGGTGGCGGAGGAGAAAAGGTGTGAGCAACTGCAGGCGGAGCGGCTGGCGGGGAATTAGGAGACAGGGCCAAAGTAGGGAGCGCGCCTGGGCGCGGCGGCGCGGCGTGAGGGCGGGGGACACGATGTGCTTGTGATTTCGGGGGAAGGGGCCGCAACCTCCGCGGGTGCCCTTGGGTCATGCCTGGGATCCTCCGATTTCGGCTTCATGCAACATTCCAGATCTCCACTTGCCGCACCGCGACTCTCCGCAATTCGCGTTGCGGTCCCTCCCGCGTAGTCGCGTCCGTCGGAAAGGAGGAGGCGCTGTGGATGGAAAGACTGGGTAGTCCTTATGTGTGGTTGTGCTGTGCTATCCAGCGAGCGCAGAACCCGGATCCCGTGGTCGTTCCTGCCCTTGCACGTTGCACCCACCATCGTCAGTGAGCGGGAGGCCATCCTGACGCCGCTGCGGGCTGAGGCGGAGGCGGAGGCCAAGCGGCAGCGAGCCGCCCAGAAGGAGGCGGCCGGCGCCGCGGCCAGCACCAGCGGGAAGTCGGCCCCGGCGGCGGCGGAGGGCGCGGGGCCGGGGCCTGGTGCGGCAGCGGCCAAGTCGAGTCAGGGCCCGGAGCAGCCGTCAGGTTTCGTGCCCTTCTATCGTGAGTAGCTTCGCGCGGGCGAGACGCAGACGTGGACACGCGGGGGTTTCAAGAGGTGGACCCGCCGGGTTATGTGTTTAGAAGAGGAAGGAGCCCGCCCGACCGATCCCGGGTTATGAGGCAGGCACAGCAGGGTTACGTGTGTGTTAGCGAGAAAGCCCGCCCGACCGATCCCGGGTCGGGGTTGTGTGCGGGTATGTGGGAAGGGTCGGTGAGGCGGGACGCCTGGAAATGGTCCCCTAGAGCTAGCCTCTCCCGTATGAAAGTGTCCGCCAGTACCCCCATTTCCTATACCCCCATTTCCTATACCCCCATTTTCTATACCCCCATTTCCTATACCCCCATGGTCCCCCCGCTCCCTTCTCCGTCACCCCCTTCCGCTGCAGTGCGCAAGCAGCTCGGGCTGGACAAGCAGCATCAGAGGCGGCTCAAGGGGGAGGTCCTGCGCACGTTGGAGTCCATTTACGACCGGACGCCCTTTCCCTCGGGGGAGGTCATCCGGTGGGTCGTAGCGGGTCGCGGGAGGGCGACCTGGGTCGCTGACGTAGCCACAATGGTGGTGGTGGTGGTGGTGGTGGGCCAGGCGTGGCGAAGCCCGCGTGCTCCGTGCTGTGCGGCGCTGCCGCGGAGATGGGGCAGGGGTAGCGCCCCACTGCCCGTTGTGGGGCACTCCTCCAGCGCCCCCGGTCTCCCCTACCGGGTGTCACCACCGCAGCATGCTGCCACCACCGCAGCTTGCCACCACCGCAGCATGCTGCCACCACCGCAGCATGCTGCCACCACCGCTTGCCACCACCACCGCTTACCACCACCACCGTTTGCCACCACCGCCGCTTACCACCACCGCAGCTTGCCACCGTTCACCACCATTTGACCATTACCACCAGTGTCCCTCCTACCATCAACGACAACCTCCTCTTAACTGCCACCTCTGAACGACGGCCTGGCCCTCCCCCCAGCGGCCTGTTTGAGCTCCACCGGTTGCCCAAGGAGGTGGCCACTGAGTGGTTCGCGGCGCGGAGGGCGGCCGATGGCATCAGCTCGTCCACTCAGAAGAGGGCGGGGCGGACCAGTCTGAGGGAGAAGGACAGGGATTTGGAGGTGCGCGCGTGTTTATGTATGTGTATAGGAAGGTTAAATGTAGGAGGATTGAATATAGGAAGAATAAATATGAAGACTGTGGGGGAAGTCGGAGGACTACGTGTTTGTGCCGAGGAAGCCGCCCGACCTCAATGTTTGCGTGGGAGGGGGAGAGGTAATTGCGCGCGGGTGGGTGTGCGTATGATAAATGATGGTGGGTTCATGTGTCATGGATGGCGGGGGTTTGAAGGAGACATGGCAGGGACGGCCGGGGGCGAGGTCGCTGTGCAGGACAATAGAATGGTGGGCCAGGGGGGTGGAGTGTGTCGACGTGGATGGGGCGGTGAATACACGGGGCCCCAGGGTATGCGGGGGGCAGATGGTGACCCATGGGTCGATGGTGACCCATGGGTCGATGGTGGCCCATGGGTCACCGCCGTCCAGCTTCGGCTTTTCCGGTTCTGGCACAAAGGGACGCGCGGAGACCCCGGAGGCCTTATCCGCCCCTGGAGCTGCACCACACCGCGGGCCACGTGGCTGAACGCCCTGGGCCCCCCTCCGTCTCTTGCCGTACATGCACAAGGCCCCATTCCTGATTTATTATCGTAGCATGATCGTATTATGCAATGTACCAACCGGGTCCTTGCGTCGGCAGTCGGCGGGTGGCTGCCTAGCCTAACGAACCCTTACACCATGTACCGTGTGCCGCCTTCCCACCACCATGTGCGCCCCGGCTCTTGTGTAGGGCGCCTTCAGCGGGGGCCCTGGGGAGGACGGCGACGGCTACGATGACGGCAGCGGCCTCGACTCCGCGCCAGACGGTGTGCATCTGAGGCAGACGCGGTCGCGTACGTCCGCCCAGCCGCAGCCGCCTCAGCCGCCACAGCCGCAGCAACAGCCGGCTGAGCCGACTGAGCCCGTGGTAAGGTATTTGTTGGTGTTGTGTGGTGTGTGGAGTTTTACTGTTATGATCTGTGTGTTACGACCAGCCCCAACAGCATCCCCATCGCAAAGCCGCAAGGTCAAAACTTCAAACCCCCGCGGGTGCCATCTTTGCCACCTGGGCATTCCCCCCTCCCCCATCCGCCGGTGAAACATCTAGCACACAACGGACCCTATGCCCCCGGCCTACATGCCCGCGGCCCTGCCAGCGACCTCTAGAACAAAAACGCGCGCCATCGGAAACCACTACGGGTTCGTTGTTCGTTGTTTCGTTGTTCGTTGTGGTCCAGGTGGTGACGCTGAGTCGGCGGGAGATGGCGGCGCTGCGCTCCTCGCTGCCCAGCCCCACCAAGCACAAGGGCCGCACGATGGCGGAGAAGATGGGGGTCAAGACAGGTGGGTGCGGGGAGGGGGGAGAGGATTCAAATTGACGAGGGGGCTAGGGCCGGCCCGGCAATGCGGGAGGGAGGAATGGCAGCATACCATGGCCCAGACCGCGGGAGGGGGGAGAGGACATTTTTTTTGCACAGCGAGCGATCCATTTCCGCACGGCGATCCATAGCCGCAACCTGGGGGCTGGCGCGTGGGGCGGTTGTGCTGATACCGGGGTTGGTTGAAGGGGCGCGGGGCCGTGGGCAGCGCGGCGGGTTTGACGCAGTCGAACAGGCGGGAGTGGCCGTCCACGTTCTGCGTCCGGCGGCGGTTACCGTAACCCTTGCCCGGCAACGGATTCCAAGCGGTGCTGCCGGAACCTGCGGCAATAAACGCAAGCCGAAACAAATGCAAAACAATCCGCCCCCGGCGGCCAGTGTCTACCTCACAAGAGGACAGGTACCTGCGGGTGGCAGAGCGAGTGGGGTAGTCGGTTGGGCTGCCGGGCCCCATCCGACAGGAGTGGCCGTGCAAAATAAAATAATTTCATGTGCGAAAGACAATGTTATTATAAAATTCTTGGACCAGCCGGCATGTCAGCGTGTGCCGTCGGAGCTGATCGAGGTCTAAATGATTGTTTTGTTTTTTATGGCACCAAACCGCGAAACCGCGAGACAGTTGCCAGCCATGATCGTGAATATACGAATCCTAAGGTGGTGGGAAAGAATTGACATGGATGTAACGCAAAGTTGCATTAAGCTTGGCCATGTGCACATGGAAATCAGCCACACCTGAATGGCCCCAAGGATATAATTTTTGTTGGAGTTCCCAGAAAGTAACTCCAGAAAGTAACTGTGGAACGGCGTCGGCGAAAACTCGATCATCGTACTCCGTCTGGACTGACAGTATCCTGCTCGTATCCGGAGTACTTCTGCCGTCTCCTCTCCGTACCCCAAGTACGTCGGTCAAACGTGCCTACTTGCTTTGAGCTAACGTGGCCGCCGAGTGGCACACGGGGACGGGAAGATCCCTGTAGGCCGAATTCCCGTGCAGGGCATCGCAGGGGTGAGCGCTTCCCTGACGTGGTGCACGTACCGAGTCGCTGGCGGCGCGGCTGCGCGGCTTTGAATTAAAAGATCGATTATCATCGCGGCCTATCCCAAAAAATAACCTTTGAAGATTCCCTAGACTTCCTGGAATTCCAAGACTATCGGAACCCCAAAACTCCTCCAAGATGCGTCTGCGTCGCGACGCATCAAGCAGGCAAGCAACTACATTGGTGTTGGCTGCTTCGACAGGCGCCGAGCCCGAAGTCAGCCTTACCAGTCCAGTTAACAGTTCAGTGGAGCAAACGCATCTCCTGCGGTCCCCTGCAGCTCACCCGATGATACGTGGCAACTAGGAAGCCCCGTTCCCGACTCACCCCCTCCCACCCCTTCCATGGCTGACAGGTCCCGGGGAGGCGGCCACCCAGATCGGCAACGTGCAGTACGTCGAGGCGGTGCCTGCCGCACCTGCGGGCGACAGGGTACGGGCGTCCTGGCGCTTCCGCGCGTCGTCGGGACCTTCCACGGCCGGCGGCGGCGGCGGCAGTGGCGGTGGCGGCTCGGCGACGGCGGCGGGCGGGCGGCGGCTTCGACTGCGGGGCCGACCGACGGGTCGCGGAGTCGGCGGTGACGGCCGCGCGGGCGGTGTTTTCCTCGACGATGAAGAAGACGAGTAGGAGTTCGGCGCGACTGCCCAGATGTGGCAAGATGCGACATCCGGCTGTGGGAAGGGCTCTCAGATGGTCAGATGGGATGCATCGCGCGCGCGCCTCCACTCAACGATGGGCATCTGCCACCTGTCGCCGCCGCCGCCGCCGCCTGGGAGACGCCTTGGTCTGGTTTCTCCGCCCATCAGCGCTTCCCGCAGCCTCGGGTGTCGTACAGGCGACGTCAGTGATCTGCTTTAATTGCCGTACAGTCAGTCGGCGTGTGCCCCATGCAATTCCACTGAGCCACAAAAGGTGTCCGGACAAGCGAGACAAACAACGCGAACCCAGCGGGGGCCGCGTGTGTGTGTGTGTGTGTGTGTGTGTGTGTGTGTGTGTGTGTGTGTGTGTGTGTGTGTGTGTGTGTGTGTGTGTCTCGCGCGCGCGCGCGTGTGTCTTTGAGACCCGCGTTCGCCCGGCCGGGGCCGGTTGTGTGTGCCGTTTAAGGTCCTGCCCTGCGGCTGAAGCCGGCGGCGGTGCTGCCCTGGTTACAGACAGCGGGCTGCAGTGGATGCGGATGATCGTGGGTGCATTCCGGTCGGGAGGCCGGGCGGCCGGGAGCGGGCCGGATGACGTGATGATGGGCAGCCGCCCCGATGACGGGCTGTCCCGATGCGCTGTTGGGGTGGGCAGCCCCGAGGGGCCCTGGTCGGTGTGACAGATCTGTCTGTCTGTCTGTCTGTCGGGCGCGGTCCGGCGGGGCCTCAGTGAGTCAAGAGTGCGGTGTCCCTCCCTCGGAAGTGAACCGAACGGCCTCTCCAGCCCGTCCCCGTCCCCGTCCGCCCTTTGCCCCTTTGCCCCTTTGCCCCTTTGCCCCGCGGTGGCTCGCCAGTCGCCACCAGCAAGGGTCTCGCCACCAACAAGGGTCGACCCCATCCACCCCCGGGCTCCCCTTCATATCGCCACCGGTCTCCACCACTCGGTCCCAGGCCATGGCACGCCCTGGCACGCGGTCCCAGACCATGACCCGTACCAATATGCGACCTACCACCCGTGTGAATGAATGAACGTTACAGTACCCGTATGCCACCCACCACCAATGCCATAAATACCGTCACAATGTCGTCACCGCCGCACGGCCGCTGCCCCACCAGGCGCGCACCATGCGCGCACCCCTCCACCCTTCACACTCAGGCCGCCACCCGCTTGGGGGTCCGGACCGCGGTCGCTGGTCACCGCCGTGCGCGGAAGGCCTGGTCTTTGCCACTTGGAGAGGGCGAGTGGGTTTTAGAAAGTAAAACCCGCCCGACCCAAACCCGTCGGACGAGCGCACCCTATCCGATAAATATGTATCGCCGCCCTCCTCCTCCTCCTCCTCCTCCTACTCCTACTCCTAGGTGAGGCGGGTCAGCAGCTCAGCACCCAAGGCAGCGGGTCACCGGCGGGCAGCCAAAGCGGACGAATGCGGTGAAGCTGCTGCCGGCCGGAGGCGCCGGCCACAAACCTGCGTCCCAGCACCCCAGCACCCACACACACACGCACCCGGGCCCCGCAACGCCCACTTGTGTGTGTTTCGTTCCACACGAAGCCTCCTCGCCGGGCACCCTCCCGCCGACGGCCCTCGGTGGGCCCCCTCCTCCGCGGCACAGGGGGACAACCTCTGCCCTACCCGTGCACACATGCCCCATGCCGCACGCCGCGTGCCGTGTGCGTGCCAAACACACCGCATGTTCCCCCGGACGACTCCCCCGGAGCAGTAATAGATGTTGACCGCCTCCCTGGTGCCACAGGTGCCCAAGCCGTGCCCCCGTCCAGCCGTCCAGAGCGCGCGCAGCAACGGGCTGCGGTGCCGGTGGTCATCAGGTGTGATGACCACGGCCGCCCGACGAGGCGGCATCCAGGCAACGTTGTCCGGAGGGGCTGTCGATTAGGGGGATAGGGAGGTGGACCTGGGTGCCGGACGCAATAAGCACCTCCATAAGACAGCGGTCCCGCGGTCAGGGGTCACTACATCGCACGGCATGTGTACGACATTCCCCCCGCCCCGCCGACCGAGGGACATTCGGATGGACGGGTGTGCGCGCACACATACACACACATGCGTTCTTCCTCGGACACATACCGCATTGCCTTTCGGAGAATACACAAGGGGGTCGGCTCGCCTTCGCCCTTCAAAACCACACATTCACACACAAACACACACATTCAACGGCCGGGCGGGTTTCATTTCTAAACACACATTCAACCCGGGTCGCTTCAGCCACTCCCCAGAGAACGCTAGAGTACGACAGTAGAGTACGACACAGCGCCGGTGGTGATACCGCCACCTGCGGTCTCGTCATCATCATGGCCATCGGATGTCGTACACCAGGGAACGGGAAATGGGGCCCCATGCAGCTCGCGACGCCGCCCCCGGAATCGTGTACGACGCCGCGCCTCGTACACGGTGCACGACATCGTACACGCGCACACCGCACGCGTGCATGAACGCGCAGTTCTCAAAGGTAGTACGGAGGTGCTGCGGTTGCTGTTGGTAGTTGTTGTTGGCAGTTGGCCTTTGTAACCGTCAACCACCCTTTTGTGTCGTCCGCCGGCCCCCCGGGAAAAACGGACAACGGTGAGGAGCTGCCGGAGGCTTCTTAGACAGCATCCAAGTCTGCATTCGCGGGTCTCCAGCATTGGGAGATGGATGGATGAATGGAGGGAGGGAGGGAGGGAGGGGCCAGACAGCCCAGCCCTTCTGACACCGCCCAACGCGGCCGCCTGGTGCGGCCCGTGGGGCGCCCCGGTCGGCAAGAAGCGCCGCCCCGGTGACGTTCGTCGCCGCAAGGCGGAAGGACCCCCGCGAACGCGACCTGGCTGTCCCCGCCCTACCGCGGCCGTTGGTGGTTCTGCTGCCCCTGGGCCTGCGTGCTTTGCTGCTGCTGCTGCTGCTGCTGTTTCTGTAGTTGTTGCTGTTCCTGTTGCTGCTGCTTGCGCTGCTGCTCCTTGAGGTGCTCGCCGGAAACTGCCAGCAGCCAGGCCAGTACGGCGTCGTACGCCGCGAAGGTGATGGCAGCCGACGGCGCCGCCTGCGGAGAAAGTGGTCAGGACGGTCGCGCGGTTTCCAGCGCCACCACAGGGAGCGTCACGGGGAGGCGGGAGCCCGATGATGGCAGATCGCTGCTGAGGGTCAGATAGGGCGCACCAAACTCTTCTGATTCCCACCCTGCCCAACGCCCACCCCACCACCAATCTCCTTTGATCCCAACCCCCAAAGCCCCCTCCCCACACATCCCCACACACCAGAACGCACCCATTGCCCCGGCAGTCAGCGCAGTTGGTACCCATTGCCCACGCCTCCACGCCTCCCTGGCCCTCCCGGCAGCAGCACCCTACCCCACCGCAAACCCCCCCCACCGCATTCCCACCCCCACCCCCCCCCCAACCCCACCTTGACGATGGACGGTACGCTGCCCTTCCACAGCCCCAGCAGCCCCTCCGTTCGGTAGATGTGCACCAGACTCTCGCCGAGCGACCGCATCGCGAAGCCCGCCTCCACACGGGCGCCGTACCTAGTCGTACAGAGGTGCCGTACCACCGTACCGCATTAAAATAGACACAGAGGGAGGAGGCGGACGAGCTTCAAGCACTCGGATGCACCGCACCGTGCGCCTCGCAGGCGTTCCCCCCGGCTGCTCCTTACAGGAGCGACCTCCCACCACCCGCCCACCCACCCGCCCGCCCGCCGGCGGCCTCTGCTATGACCCACCCCATCCGACCCATCCTCTTTCTGCCCCCGTCCCCTTCCTCGCTTTTCGGCCGCCACCCGTCCCCATCCCTCCTCCCTCCTCCCTCCTGCTCCTTCCTACAGCTCCGTCCGTGCTCCGCCGCGCCCGCATATCCGCCCTCGCGGACAATCGTCTTCGTCTAAAATCGGCCTGTGTGCCTGCTTTGGCTTTTTGCTCAGGCGCTTTCTGGTTGCTCAGGCGCTTTCCGCCCCCTCCCCTCCCTCCCCTCCCCTCCCCTCCCCTCCCCTCCCCTCCCCTCCCCTCCCCTCCCCTCCCCTCCCCCCCCCTCCCTCCCCTCCCCTCCCCTCCCCTCCCTCCCCTCCCCTCCCCTCCCCTCCCCTCCCTCCCCTCCCCTCCCCTCCCCTCCCCTCCCCTCCCCTCCCCTCCCCTCCCCTCCCTCCCCTCCCCTCCCCTCCCCTCCCCTCCCCTCCCCTCCCCTCCCCTCCCCTCCCCTCCCCTCCCTCCCCTCCCCTCCCCTCCCCTCCCCTCCCTCCCCTCCCCTCCCTCCCCTCCCCTCCCCTCCCTCCCCTCCCCTCCCTCCCCTCCCCTCCCCTCCCCTCCCCTCCCCTCCCCTCCCTCCCCTCCCCTCCCCTCCCCTCCCCTCCCCTCCCCTCCCCTCCCCTCCCTCCCCTCCCCCCCCTCCCTCCCCTCCCCTCCCCTCCCCTCCCCTCCCCTCCCCTCCCCTCCCCTCCCCTCCCCTCCCCTCCCCCCCCCCCCCCTCCCCCCCCCCCCTCCCCTCCCCTCACCTGAGTGACCGCCGCAGCCCCGCCACCTGGTACCGCTTCTTCGCCACATCCAGGGGGTGCGTCGCGAGTTTGGCCAGCAGCCCCGCAAGCAGGCCACACGCGAACGCCTGCACCCGACTGGACTGCACACCCGGCAGCAAGGAGATGGGCGGCGCGGGCGCGGGCGCGGGTGCGGGCGCGCCGCCTTTGGAGGCGCCCAGCTCAGAAGCGTGCCGCGCCTGGTGTGTAGATGCGTCGCCGGCGGCGGCGGAGGCGGGGGCGGAGGCGGAGGCGGTGCTGGCGGCGGCGACCGCCGCCGCCGCCGCCGCCATGTCGTGCTGGTAGCGGTGGCGCGCGTCGTCGACGAGGGCGTTGAGGGCGTCGTACAAGCCGAACTGGAGGGCGGCGTACGGCATGATCTCCACGAGCGTGACGCCGAGGCCGCTGTACAGCCCGGCGATGCCGCGCTGCGCGATGATGCCCCGAGCCGCGTCCCACATGTTACGATACACCTGGTGGGGGGGGCCAGGAGGGGCGGGACGAGGGGAGCGATGGGGTTGGCTGCCCGGCTGCTGCTGCTGCTGCGGCGGCGGCGGCGGCGCACCGGCTCATCTGAATGACTGTCTCAACTGGGGACGTCACCGGTGGTACGGCAATGACGGCATCGGCGGCGAGCCAACGGCAACGGGAGCTGTCGCGCTCCGTCGTCATCTCCCGTGCCTCAGTGCTTTCGTACACACACAAAACACACACACGGGTCACCACACGTGTCTACAGAAATACGGCAAAACACACACACGGCAAAACACACACACGCCACCCCTACTCCCCAGCCCCCCCGGTCCCCACCCGCGGCTCCCCCTGGGCCGCCAGGGTGGTTCTCAGCAGGTCGAAGGGGTACGACGCCACCGTGGCAGCTGCCCCCGCCAGGGCGCCGCTGGCCAAGGAGACGAGCGGCCCATTGCCCGGGTTGCCTGCGAGTTTCACCGGGGGTGGGGGGGACGGGGAGGAAGGGGCCCTGTAGCTGTTGCAGCGAATTGTGCGATTGTACGGCATCAGGAGCGCCAGGGCGACGTCAGGTTCTACTTCGGGGGGGAAGCGCGGCTCCGCACTGCGGGGTGCTGCCAGAGCTATATGGTTTGGTTGGGTGGCTGGGTTTCTAGGAGGGGATGGAGGCGATGCCGGTGGCCCTCGGTGGGGGGAGGTGCGTGTCGTGCCCGCGCCTGTGGGGCTGATCCAGAGGTCCCACGCACCGCCCGCCAGCATGCGCCGGGACGTACCCGTCAGCCCGTGCGCGGCCGCCGCCTGCCGAACCTGCTGCAACGCCACGAACTGTACGGCAGTGTACGGCACCGTGAGCAGGAGGCCCGGCACGGTGCCCCTCCACAGGCCCTGCGGCGATGCGCGGAGGGGCGAGGGGGGTCGCGGAGGGGCGGAGGGGTGTGAGGGGTTGGGGGCCACGGTGCGGGCAAGCGGGGTTGCCACGGTGTGCAAAATACACTGGCGGGTCGGAATCGATCCGCCGACGTCACAGGATCTTTAAAGATGAGGTGCGGCTGATCGCAGCGGTACGGATGCCGCCGCGCGGACCCTCGATGGTGGGTGTTGCTGTGACCCGCGGGTCAGTGTCGTCATCGCGTCGGAGCCACCCCCATCGTGTGTGAGACCGGGTGGAGCGTCCGCGCTGGACACACACACACACACATACACACACACAGTCGGCAGTTCAAGAGTCCTCGCAGGGTTCCCGAGGCAAGGGAAGTAGGTGAGTGGACGGGCGCCATGCGAACAAGGGCGAACAAGGCTGTAAATGCAGTCCCGAAATGCAGTCCCGAAATGGGGGAAGATTGTGTTAATGGACGGGGTCAAAGAGGAGGGCCGGGCAGTCTAGGGAGGGGTGTCCGACAGCAGCCGCCGCCATGGCATCGAAGCATTGAACAGCAGGCTGGTCACGGCGCCCCGGACCTACCCCGCCCCGCCCCGCCCCGCGTACCTGCACGCCCTCCTCCCGGAGGATGGTGGTGAAGGCCTGGCCGAAGCCCGTGTACTTTGAGCGCTGCCCGGGTTGGGGCGGCACCCCCATGATGGGTTCCAGTTGGACCTGGAATCGGATCTTGATGACGTCCAGCGGGCCCGTCAGGACGCGCGCGATGCAGCCCGCGATGGCCCCCGCGGTCGCGTCGATGACCATCCGGCGAACCCCCTTTTCCTCCTTGCCGCCTTCTTCGGTGGATACATGCACCATCGTGTTTGTGTTGCTGCAGCCTACAGATGCCAAGTGAAGCGCGAGTGGAGATGTCCGGTGGTAATTCTCCGAAACGGTCCCGTCCCAAGGGGCGGCGGCTGGATTGTAGGGTAAAATTAGGTCCTTGGTTGGGTTCAGAATTTTAACTACAAGCTGCCATCCTGGCCAGCAGGATGCACTGCTCGTGCTTACTACAGCAGCTCCGGCAGGGATGCGTACAGTGATGCAGTCGCGCGTGCGGCTGTCAGACGATATCAACATTAACAATGCGCGTGCTAATGTTAGAGTCTGACGCGTTAGGCCAAAAGTGATACGGCTTCCACTGACTGATCAACCGATCCAACATTCACAGCGCTTCGCACATTTAGCGGCTCTCCCACATCTGTTCACATGAATTTTCAGTGTGTTAAGAAGGGTGCAATATGCGTTGGGTTGGCGGTCTGGCGGACGCCGTCAAAAAACGGCCAACGATCAACCTATACCGAACCATCGTCAGACACTTGCGGACCAGCCGACAAACGGACAAATCACAGGCTTTCGATCGGAAACCCATTGCGTCTTTGTTGCTCTCAGACATCGTCTGTGGCCCGTCTGAAGGATTTCATGCGCACCGATATCGTTGACGATCCTCCGTCGTAGTATCACAGCTCAGTGCAATATTATAAGGGTTTTAAAAGTATTGATCACCTTGGTACAGCATCGTCCTCGGGCGCGAAATTGTTTTGTGGCTGTGGTCAAGCTACGGCGAACAACGCTGGGCGGTTTGCCATTTTAGTCAATCGTCCATTTCAAATGGAGGCAATGCTGAGGACGCTTGCCAGGACCAGGGGCCAAGGTGGGGACATGCTGCCCGCAATGAGTTGCTGCCACAGTGACGCCCAACCATGCTCTCGAATCATTGATAACTTTTTTCCGCTCGCAACGACTCCCGCCGCTACGTTCCACTCCTTATTTTAAATCAAACAGTGACCACACCATTCGCACTTCTGGGTCAGGGCCCATGGCCCCGTCCACCCGTCCACCCCATCCAGGTCCTCCTTTCCTGAGCTGCACCTGGCCCCGTTTCCCCTCTCCTTGCCTTCCCCTCCCCTTGCCTCCCCATCCCCTTGCCTCCCCTCCGCTTGCCTCCCCCACCCCATCTCGGTTCCCCAATCCATACCCCATCTCCGCCTCGCCTCCGCCGAACCCCCTTTCCGTCCCGCAGTTGGCCTTCCCGCGACCACGGCCTCCGCCGCCGCCGCCGCATCCTGCCCCGGGCCCTCCCTGGCCGCCCTGGCGCTGCCGCCGCACCTCTCCCGCCCACTCCCCCTCAACAGCACCCCGCACCTCTCCCTGCATGCCGGCCGACTCCTCGGCGGCAATTCCACGTTAACACCGGCGTACAGCAACAGCAGCAGCAGCGCTGCAGCCAGCGCCGCCGCCAGCGCGATCTGTGCGAGCAGCACCAGCCGCATCAGCAGCGCCGCCACTCCCTCCTCCGCCGCCGTCTCGGACGTCGCAAACCACGAATGGTCGCCGGCGGCCCTGGCGGGCGGCGCTCCGCGCCGCGGCGGCGGCAGGCGACGGTTGGCGCCCGGCCCCGCACCGTTGAAATCCTCAACCGCCAACGGTCAAGTGGGCCCGCCGCCGTCTCGTAAGCCCCACAAGGGCGGTTCCAAGGGCGGCGCCAAGGGTGGCGGCGAGAAGGCGGCGTCAGGACAGGGATCCGCGGTGGCGGCGGGGCAGCCGCCGGCGGAGGCGGTGGCGGTGGACGTCGAGGAGCCTCCCCTGGAGGAGCTGGATGAGGAGGCGGGGCAGCAGCTGGTGGGTCATGCCGTGGTGCTAAGTACGGGTTTGGGTTTGGTTCCGGAGCCAATGTTCATAGTGGTGCTGCGTCCCTAGAGGTCTCAGGCGCTTGAGGCCACCTGCCCAGCCCTCCCGCGCTCCCTCCCCCCCTACTTATTGACTCCTGTGCCACGCATCGGTTCCCCAATCCTTACCCCCTGCTTGTTATCAAGGCTTTGTTGTCTAGTCCCCATTGCGCCCTCGGGAACGGTTGTCTACTTCGTCAGCTGTTCCCGCTTTTGACGGTCATTTGACGGCCTTGACTGCGACTCGGCCCCAACGTCGACTATCTCGCTCGCTTCCACGGGTTGCTTGTGCCCTACCCCCGCTGCGCTGGCCCCCCCCCGCCAACCCCCGCCGCCACGGCGTGCCGCGGCTGTGGTACTCTGCGACAGGCGCCGTACATGGATGCCGTGGTCAAGGTGTACTGCATGCACACGGAGCCGAATTACTCGCTGCCGTGGCAGCGCAAGCGGCAGTACAGCAGCTCCTCCTCGGGTTTTGTCGTACGGTACGGCGGCCGCAACTGGCTGCTCACCAACGCGCACTCTGTGGACTATCACACGCAGGTTTGTGTGTGTGGGTGTGGGTGTGGGTGTGTGTCGGTTGGGCTTCTGGACGAGCAAGTCGTTTGTGACCGTTGCCCTGGCGGTTTCTGTCCACGCAGTATCTGCCACGTCATAAGATTGCGCTACACCCTCCCAACTCACCGCATCGCCTCCCTCGCCATGTGTACACGGGTCGGGCGGGTCTGTTATCTAAACACACATACTCACATCAGTTCTCTTATACACACACCGGCACATGCGGGTTTCGGGTGTTATCCCCGGTGTACATCGACGGTCGAGCTGCACTCCTCCTTTCTCGCGGCTCAGTCCGCCAATACACACACACGCACCCGCAACCGCAACCGCAGGTCAAGGTGAAGCGGCGGGGGGACGACCGCAAGTTCCTGGCCCGCGTCATCTCCGTCGGGGTGGACTGCGACATCGCCGCGTTGGAGGTGGACGACCCGGACTTCTGGGGCGCGTCGGCGTCGGCAGAGGCGGCGGAGGGGGCGGAGGCGGGCCGCGGCGGCGGCGGCGGCGCGCCGCCGGTCCTGGAGCTGGGGCCGCTGCCGCGGCTGCAGGACGGTGTGGCGGTGGTGGGCTACCCCATCGGCGGCGACACGATCTCCGTGACGGCTGGCGTGGTGAGCCGCATCGAGGTGACCGACTACAGCCACGGCTCCACGGACCTGCTGGCGATACAGATCGACGCGGCCATCAACGGCGGCAACAGCGGCGGGCCGGTCTTCAACCGGGCCTGCCAGTGCGTCGGCATCGCCTTCCAGGTGGGGCGCTCTGGATGGGGGGGCTGGCGGGTTGGGGATAATGAGTGGGCGCAGCGGGTGGGGGGACACGGATGTCGGTGTGTAGAGGGATGGGTGGTTGGAAGGAGGAGGTAGCGGGTGGAGGTCGCCCCGGTAGGAACACGAAGGTCGGTGCGTGTCCAGAGCGCCTAGGGGGGTTGGGTGGTACAGGCCAGCAGCCCTGTCGAGCCCTCCCTCCCTGCCGGGCCCTCCCTCCCTGCCGCCCCCTCCCGCCCTGCCGCCGCTCGGTACCTCATCGGTGTCCTCAACCCCCCCCCCCGGGGGAGCTGCATCCACTCCAGGGGAGGTGCGCGGACTCGGTCGTCCACGCGACCCATCACATGTCGCTACCCTCGTTATCACCCCCTTTGCCCCCTACCTTGCCGGCCCTTCACACGTCACCTCTACCCGCTACCAACGCTGACCCCATCCCCGATACGACCCCATCCCTCCCCATCCCCCCATACCTTGCCCTCTCCATCCCCTCCCCTCCCCATCCCCCGCATCCCCTCCCCGCATGCCTGCCAATTTCCGGTACCCGTCCCTCCCCCGACCAGGCGCTGGTGGGCAGTGACGTGGAGAACGTGGGGTATGTTATCCCCACCCCCGTCGTGACACACTTCCTGGAGGACTACCTGCGCACCGGCACCTTCTCGGGCTTCCCCGCGCTGGGGGTACAGTGGCAGCGAATGGAGTCGGACGCGCTGCGCCGCGCCTACGGCATGGCGCCCGGCCAGAAGGGCGTGCTGGTGCGCGGCGTGAACCCCACCTCGGCCGCCGCGGCGGTGCTGCAGCCCGACGACGTGCTGCTGGCCTTCGACGGCACGCCCATCTCGAATGACGGCACGGTGCCCTTCCGCACGGGCGAGCGCATCGCGTTCTCGTACCTGATCACGTCCAAGTTCGTGGGCGACGGCGCGCGGCTGGATGTGCTGCGCGGCGGACAGAGGCTGGAGCTGACGGTCGCGTGAGTGCCGTACCGTGAAGAGCGCAATACGGTCCGTGTGTGGTTCATGGCAAACCCGCCCAGAACCGTCCAGAACGTATGTTCCATACACACGCTGCCGTGATAACAAGGACCGACGCGATCGCACTCCCTGACTGACGTGCCCTTCTCTCACCGCCGATTTTTTCACCTCACATGGTAATTTGGTCGCCCTCCTCTGCAGGCTGTCCAAGCCCGCCGCGCTGGTGCCCCCCCACCTCAGCAACCGCGACCCGCCGTACCTCGTGGTGGGCGGCCTGGTCTTCACCACCGCCAGCGAGCCGTACCTACAGTCCGAGTACGGCAGCGACTACGGCAGTGACGCGCCGGTCAAGCTGCTGGACCGGCTGTACTACGGCATGCCCAAGACGGCGGACGAGGAGGTGGTGGTGCTGTCGCAGGTACGGCAGGGCGCTTGTACGGTGTCCGCCGCCCTCAGCCCTCACCCAAAAACCCTATCATGAGTCATCATCCCACCCGTCACCCGCTGGTCCCCGCCATCCCCTTCGTCGAAGCGTGCTGGGTGTGTGCCCGGGCTCGTTCTGGGCTTTGTTTTGTTTCTCTAGGGGGAGCTTTTTAACCCGTCGGCCCCGCCGCCTGCCGTACAGGTCTTGGCCTGCGACGCCACGCTGGGTTACGAGGACGTGTACAACGTGCAGCTGCTGCGCTTCAACGGACAGCCCGTCAGCAACCTCAAGCAGCTGGCGGAAGCTGTGCGGCAGGCGCTGCAGCAAGAGGCGGAGGCGGACCACCAGGGGAAGCCTGAGGGGACCGACACCGGCAGTAGCAGCAGCAGTAGCAGCAGTAGCGGAGGCGGCTTCTTGCGTTTCGACCTTGACTACAACGAGCTGGTGGTGGTTGAAGCGCGGGGTGAGGTGGCGTGTCAGGTTGCGGGCGGAAGGATGCTAGGTACAATCCCGCGGGTCAGTCCCGGGATTCAGTCCCGCGGGTCACTGCCGGGGTTCAGTCCCGCGGGTCACTGCCGGGGTTCAGTCCCGCGGGTCACTGCCGGGGTTCAGTCCCGCGGGTCAGTCCCGGGGTTCAGTCCCGCGGGTCACTGCCGGGGGTCTCCCCCACCTCCGCTGACCCAGAACCCGCATCGTACCGGACTACCGCCCGCCGTTTCCTTTAGAGACCGCTTCTTTCCTTTTTTTATTCTGCCGCGCTTGCCACTTTTAGCCATGATGGCGCAATTTGCTTTCACCTTTCTTTTCCATCGCATATCGTTTTCCGTAGCCACGGCAACCCCTCGGATCCCGCTTTGTCCCACCGCCACCGACCCCCGATTGCTGCCCTCCCGGTTCCCCCACCTCCCCCCCCCCCAACGCGGTGGTGCACCACAGACGTCCTGAGGGTGACCCCCGAGGTGATGAGGGCGCACTCCATTCCGTACGACATGTCGGCGGACCTGCGGGCGGCGCTGGCGGCCGCGGGGCCGGGCAACAGCGCCGCCGGGTCCACCACCGGCAGCAGCAGCAGCAGCAGCAGCAGTAGCCCCACCGCCGCGCCGCCGGGCAGCAGCTTGACACCTCACCCGGAGGGGGGCCGGGCCTGAGGGTCAGAAGGCGCAGAACGCTGGAAACCCGTCCAAGGTCAACGAATGGCTGCCAGTGCGTGAATCTGCCACTGCCTGAAGCTGCCAGTGCGTGAAGCTGCTGATATCGCTGTGGGACTGCTTCAATCTCATCGGACGGGGCTCCAGCTGCGACCTCGGCTTTCCTGCAAGGGCTGTGGTGGATGAAAAGGGAAGGAGGATGTGTCTACAGCCAAGAGCAGGCCCGGAGGAGCTGTGCGTTGTCCCCTACCTCGAGGGGTAGTGGCGGGTTCGCACCCAGGCTTATTCGGCGCGCGGCGTGCTGGCGGGCGGGCGGGCGGGCGGGCTGATGTCGGAGAAGACGCTTGAAAGGGTGCCCGGCCGGGGTGGCTGTTGATGGTGGTGGTGTGGTGCTAGTGATGGCTACGCGTGCTCGCTCGTTCGTCGCGTCGTGGTAATCACCGACGACGCGACGGGGGGCGGGGCGGTGGAGCGGCTTTGCCAGCTGCCTGGGGCGCGTACCGTACGGTACCAGATACCATCAAATCGCGGGATGGCGCTGCACCCCCTCGGATGTGCTGATCGGTGTGCTGATGAGGCGGTTCCGCAGGGGGCGGAGAGGAAGGGCAGGAGTGTGGAGGGAAGGGCACACTGGTCGGCATGGCGCGGATGCGGGTGGGGCGTTCCGGACCCCACCACCGCGTCGGACACCCCATCCTCATCAGTTTCCTTGAAAGCTGACCCTGCCTTGAGCGTTTTGACATGTGCCCTAACCGTCCTACCTGAACTTATGTGCTGCGTGCGCCTGACCCGCGGATGCCGCGTTGGTGACCTAGTATGTTATGAGACCGACTTGACTGAGACCGACAAGTAATGTGTGAGGTGGTCCTGGGAAGCCACCCCCGCTCGCGGAACCCCGTCCGGCCGACCGGCAACCGCCCATCGAAAGTACATGGACGCGGACGGGACGGGACGACTCGCCACACGATCGATCGTCCATACCGTAGTTCTTCGCCCGACCGTCAGCTGCATCAGCTGCCACCCACCCACGCATGCGGCAGCCCCGGCGTCCACCCACCACCGCCACAATCATCATTATCATCATCAGCAGCAGCAGCAGCATCTTGCGTATCACCCGCTTCCAATGGACGTGTGGCGCCCCGCCCCACGGGCTCGTTCCCATCTGGGATGGATGGTCTCCTGTGGGGTCGGGTGGCCTCATTCGCCCAAAACGCCCCTCCTGCAGTCAACGTGTCAACCCGAACGTCTCGCACGTCGTCGGACTTGAACCCACGCCGGTGTTGTCATGGGGTCACAGCGGAAACAACACACCACCCGGACACACCGGGACAAAGCTCGGCGACTGCCGACTCGTACCCCTCCTCACGGAGGACAATAAAGAGGCCACAGCCGCCGCGTCCCACACACCGCTATCGGCCCGGCTTCCCGCCCTTCGCCCCCGCCTCCTTACCTCCCTTGCCCCCCTTCCCCTTCTCCCCCTCCTTCTTCCCCTCCCCACCCGCCCGCGCGGCACCCTTGTCCCCCTTGCTCCCGCCCGCCGCCCCTGCTCCGCCCGCCGCCCCTGCTCCGCCCGCCGCCCCTGCGGCGCCCTGCCCGCCCCCCTGGAGCATCATATTGCCCACCACCAGGTCCATCATGTCCCGCGCCTCCGCCACCCGGGCCGCCTCCACACACATGACGGCCCGCAGCGGCTGCAGGTCGCCTCGGGCCACGGGTCGGCCCTCGACGGGGAAGGTGTAGCTCCAGGAGCAGACCTGGTGAAGGTACTCGTCCTCGGGCCGCACGTACACGATCAGCGGCTGCAGCTGCAGGGAGGGCAAGGGCGAGCCGGCTTCGTCAATGCCAACATCGGCGGGGCATCGGTTTGTTGCCCTTATTTGAATGAATGAATGTTACAGCGGACCCCAACGGGATCATCGGTGTATACCAGAGCAAGCTTATTTGCGGTTTCGCTGTCTTTATTGACAAAGGGTGGGCGGGCACGCGAGCGGGCGGGCAAGGGTGGTGGGCGGGTATTTGGGCTGGGAACCTGATGTGCCGCGCCCGGTGGGGTCCAGGCGCACCGAGCCCCCAGAACCCGAAACCCAGCCAGCGCTATCTGCCTGCCTTCAGCACAAACGACCCGCGGGTCCGTCAACCCCTGTTCCCACCGGCACCGGCACCTGATGGTCCCCTTCCCCTCGCGTGGTGATGATGATGACGCCACCAACCTGCCGGGACTCCCCGTGCGGTGTTCGTCCTCCGCCGCACCGCCGATGGTGTACTCCCAACCAACCACAACGACGCATACACATACACACACGGGCGGGTTCCATTTCTAAATACACACACGCGCGCGCGGCGCCACACCCACCTTCTTGCCCTTCTTCCCGGCGCCCGTCGGGGCTGCTCCAGCGGAGCTGGGGCCCGAGCCGTCCGCCGCGGCGTCCTGCGCGAGGCCCGCCGACCCGTGGGTCACCCGTAAGTCAGTGGGCGGTGGTGCCGGCTCGTGTTCGGTGCGGCGACTGGCGCGTCGAATCGGGTGCGGCAGTCGATCCCCTCACTGCCGATGCGCCCCTCAGGACACGACCAACGGCCAACCGCCGACCGCAACCGGAAGGAAATGCTGATTCCAGATTCAACGCGATTGTAACAACGCGTCGTGTTGATGAGTTTGGGAATCCGGTGCGATTCTCCCCCCCAACGGAGACTGCCCCGCCGAGGTTGCCCCACAAAGGTTCGACCCCTACGATTCTCCATTTCCTGACTCTTCGGTCTCGGGTGCGTACTCGACACATTTCCAGCAACCCATGGGTCCATCCTTGACGCTGGCCTGACCCCGCGAAACCCAACCGCCCCCTTAACCCCGCATGTGAGCATGATCCGAGTTTGTTTCTGGGTTTGTTGTTTTTTCCCCCCGAGCGCCGCACCACCCCCACCCCCACCTGCTGCTGCGCTTCCTCCTGCGGGTCTGTGTAGACCCGGGTGACGTGCAGGTAGCGCCGGAAGGCGAACTCCTCGCGCTCGTCCTGTGACCCAGATCGGGGAGGGAGGCGGTCGGCAACCCATGTTGTTGTAAGCTGTTGTGACAGGTCCACCTTGCCAACGCCAGACAGGCGGACGGGCGGACGGGGTGGCGAAAAGGCAGGCAAGCGTGACAGGCAGGGTGGTGGCACGATTCCGCCCCGAATCGCGGTCCCCGACCGCGCATCGGCCCTAGAGCTCCCGAACCCCTGCTGCTGCCCAGCAAGCCGCGCGACGCCGGTGGAGGCGGAGGGCGGCTCACCTTGGGGTAGTCCTCGTCGGCCGCGGCCCCCTCAATCTCCTGTGGCCGGCAGGACAGAACAGGACAGCAGGACACACCACACCACAACACAACGCAACACAACACAACACAACGCACAAAAAACACAGGGAAACACGCATCGGGTCAGGTGCGGTAATAAAGTGCGCCTCTCGTCAGGGCAAAGATCCGTGGTATAGGTGCTGCCGTACACTCCGTGGGTACGGCATGGTCGTCGAGATACGGTGCATTGACCCACATGGAGCAAATCTGACGGTGACCCACGGGTCGGGCAGACAGACCCCGTTCGGACTTTCCTGGGCCGTCAGTGGACGCACACTGACCTCTCCCCTGACCTCGCTTCCACCTGTCCCCGCCCCGTCCCCGTCCCCGTCCCGTTCCCCTGTCCCCCCGTCCCCGCACACCTCCATCAGCATCTGCACCAGCGGCGGCGCCAGCTGCGGCGGGCAGTTGATCAACCGCTCCGAGACCAGCAGTGCCGTACCGGGGCCGGAGAAGGCCTGAGCGGGGGAGCAGGGGGGTGTGGGTGGATGGGTGCGTGGGGAGGATTGGCCCGCGGCGCGGTGGGGGCAGTAATGACGGAGGGTATTGCTGAACGCCCGCCCTTTACAGTACGGTTTGTACGTTGGTCGTACAGGCAACGGCGGCCCTAACGGTCACCACTGCGACAAAGCAACCGCCAGTACGCCCGCCGCGCGGCCCCACCGCACCCGCCGACACACGTACGGCAAGGAACCAGTGTGTCCACCACACCGCGCCCGCCATTTCCGACACGGCCTCAAGGCCACCCTCACCCCCTGCCTCCGACATCCCTCCCTTCTGCCCCCCTCTCCCCCCAAGCATGCTCTGTCTGGGCTGTGTCTGGTCTGTCTGTATCTAACCCTCCAGCATGCACGCCGGCATGCAGGGCCCCCGACCCGCCTTGTCCAGCTTGTCGCGCGTCTCCGTGTCGGGGCAGCGACCCCGCAGGTATTCCTTCAGCTGGGCCAGCCAGGGCGCCGAGGCGGCCGGGCCCCGGCTGGTGTTGAAGGCGGTCAGGAGCGCGAAGGGGTCGTCCTCCTCAGAGGACTTGACCACCGTGCCCACAGCCGTCTGAGGGGGTTACGCGGCCCGGCGGTGATGACGGCGGGTCATCGCAGTCGACAGTCGGCAGTCTTAACACAATTCACCCGGGGGTCCCACACAAGCCAACACTAGGTATCTGCGCCGACTGCAAGACACAGCAAAGGTAATTGGGATGGTGGTGTGGGATACAGCACTGGGCGACAGGGCTGTGAGCATCGACGGCCCCGGGTAGAAATGATGGCGGTTGGTATTGGTTGGTCTGGGGTTCAACTGGCACTACCTGAGTCGGCTCGGCTCCCTACCGTGTCATCAACGTGAAAACCAAGGAACAGGGTTTGCCGACTGGGTTCTGACGGACGCGCTGGTGCGGTGCGGTGGGGTTTCCAGTCACCTGTTTGATGATGGCGTCCACGAGCCCGCTACAGTCGTACTGCTGACCGTCCAGGTACGTGCTGAGCAGCGCCTTGAGCCCCAGGAAGTCCCGTTCTTGAGGGTCGAAAAATTCGAATTGCACATCGACCTCCTTGTAGGCCTCGCCTTCCTCGTCGTCCTCCGATTCGGAGGCGCTGGAAGACGCCTCCGGGCAGGAATCCTCATCGTCGTCGCTGTCCTCTTCGTCGTCGTCGTCGTCGTCATCATCATCGCCGTCGTCTTCCCCCTCAACGCCCTCGTCACCTTCACTGTCGCCGCTGCTGGCCTCAGGGTCCTCGTCAGCGCCGTCCTCGTTCTCGGTGTCATCGTCGTCGTCGGCGTCGCCTTTCCGGCCCTTGCTTGGTTCGTCCTTCTCCTTCTCCTCACGTTTCAATTGCGCTTCTGCTTTTCGTTTAGGCATTATGGCGGAAGCTCAATATGTGTGCAAAGGCAAAGTGTCAATTTCCCGACACCGCAAAGTGGCGGCTGCAAGTGCATACAATTTCACGGTAATGCCTAATGAAAACAGTGAACAGCTTGAGTTCAAGACTGAATGCCGGAATGACGGGAAGCAGGTTTGCTGCTTGTAACGGTGGTTGTACCAACCACTTCTGAGTATATCTGGTGCGTCAAGTTCGCATAATTTTTAACGGTCAATAGAACATTGTGACAGATTATATTGGAAGAATTGTATTTTATATCACAAGCGAAGCGTACGGGACCCGGTCGGCTTGCTCAGCGCCAATACGCTCTCAGACGGATCGCGCTCTATTTGTTCTCAGCGCAATGTCCCATGACAATTTAAGGGCAATAGCTTGACAACGTGTCAACATGCACCAGTTCCCATCTGGCGGAGCCAGGTGCTGCCTGACCGTCCATCACCCGCCAGGACCGACGACGGCCATGCGCTCCCTCCCCCTGAACTGCAGCCGCCTGCCCCTGTCACTGCAGCAGCGCCTGCTTTATTGCTGCCCTCCCGCGCGGTGCGGCCGCGCGGCTGCTTCGCCGGCGCGTACGACGGCAGCACCTCGCTCCGAAACCCAGTCCACATTGTCACCGGCACGGAGCCCTTTTTCAAATTCAGCCACACCACATCCTCGTCCCTACGCAACAGCCACTCGAGCACACGCACAGGCTCAGGCCAGGGAACACAGCAACGCGCCGCCGGCGCGCCGCGCACCTGCAGAGTACCCGGGCAGCAAGCCCGACAGTGGACGACCCCCGGGTCGGGCGCGGCCGCGATTGCCGCACGCACGGCCGCAAGAGCGGCAGCTGCAGTTTGTACAGCAACGGCGGGCAGATCAGCGGTCTGCCGTGCACACACGTGGTGGACGATCCCGTCGTGGCGGCGGTGCTGGCGCGGCTGCGGCTGCTGGTGACGAAGCCGGCGAGGGGGATGGCGACGCGGACGGCGACTGGGACCTGCGGCACATCTTGCGGCCTCCCATACTGCTACAGCCGCCGCCGGGAGGAGCTGCTACAGCCGCAGCACCCGCAACAGCGGCAGCGCCCGCAACAGCGGCGGCTGTAGCAGTTACCTCGGCACCCAAAGCGCATCCATCAGCCGCCGCCGGCCCTGCGTCCTGCGGCAGCCTCGGGGGTCGTGGCGGCGCCCGGCCCCACCGACCCGCCGAACCAGTCCCTTCAGGGGCCCCAGACACCCTGGACGGCAGTACGGCAGCATCCCTCGGCTCAGTCGCACCAGGCCCTGCTGGGATGTCACAGGGGCGCCTGCCGTACCTGGACGAGCTGTCGGCCTTGATGGCTGCCGCGGACTCCCCTCAGGTGCGTGCGGGTTCCTGTCTGTCTCGGGGAGGTGCGATGATGGCCTCCAGCTGCACGCTGTGACCCTCCGCTCTGACCCTCCGCTCTGACCCTCCGCTCTGACCCTCCGCTCTGACCCTCTATGTGTTCGTGCGTTGGTGCCAAGGTAGCATCCTCATGTATGGATGAATGCACATGTGTGTGTTGCACGCTGAATACGTGTGTGTTTTGCACTTAAGCCCGCCCGCCCCTCCATGTGTGAATTGAGCAAGGAAACGGAGCCGCGAAAAACAGTGTGTTTAGTAAGAAGCCCACCCATAACCGCCCAGGCCCGGATACTGTGTGTGTATGTGTGCGTGTATGTGCCCCGATGCCTCCCTCGGCGCCAGGCTGTAGCCCGGCTATTGCTACAGCAGCAACAGCCAGCACGGCCAGCAGGGCAGCCGCAGCCGCCCCAGGCACACCAGGCAGTGCCGCCCCAACGACCTGGTGGGGACGCATCGCAGCTCGTCCCGCAGACCGGCAGTAGCAGCGCCGTCGATAGCGGCAGTAGCTGCGGCACCTGCACTGCGACCGGTGCACACGCGCTGAGGGCTCCGGTACGGCAAGGGCTGCTACTGCTGGCTTGCCGCAGATTGGCAGAGCTGCTGAACGACAAGCAGTCGTACAGGCGGCCCCCGGATCCGGATCTGGGACCGCATTCCGATCCGGATCCGGAGCTGGATCCGGAATCGGTGCTATGTGGCGAGGTCCTGCGCTCCGCTGGCGCCGGGCTGCTGAACGGGGCCGTGTACGGCGAGCTGGCGGGGCTGGTGTGGGGAGGGCTGCGCTGCACCGACCCATGGTTCTGGAGCCAGCTACTGGCAGCTTCGCGAGCGGACCTGCCCTCGTTGCACCCCCGCGAGGTGGGGGGATGGGGAAACGTCTGTCGACGCAACATTCGCAAGAAAGGCGTTGGGACTAAGCGGGTTGTGTGGGGGTAAGATCTTGGCGAATGGGTTAACTCACTGGTTTCAACAGGCCGTGGCCCAGTCCTTTCGTAACGTGACACCTGCCGTGCTGTTGCTGTTGCTGTTGCTGTTGCTGTTGCTGTTGCTGTTGCTGTTGCTGTTGCTGTTGCTGTTGCTGTTGCTGTTGCTGTTGCTGTTGCTGTTGCTGTTGCTGTTGCTGTTGCTGTTGCTGTTGCTGTTGCTGTTGCTGTTGCTGTTGCTGTTGCTGTTGCTGTTGTTGACACCGTTGCTGCCGCTGATACCGCTGCGGGCTTCCCGCTGCCAGATCGCAGCGTTGTTGGAGCCCGCCGCCGCCTGCTGCGCGCCGTCCCACGGGTCGGCGCCGGCCTACGCGGATGACCCGTGGGTCACGGCCGACTGGCTGGAGGCGGCGGAGGAACGACTGTTGGAGTGCACGGACAGCATCGGTAGGTGGTCACCCGGAGGGGGCCGCGTGCCGTACCGTGCCGTGCCGTGCGTGCATGGGGAGAGGTAGGGGACGGCGGCTGTGACGAGGCCGGCCGGAAGGGTGCTGTCGGGGGACTGCGCCCGACGGCTGTCACCGCATCATCAACACGGCGCCCCTTTCATCGTCTGCCTTCGACAGCTCCGCCCCCACCCTTGGGTGCGTTCCTCATTCCGACCCCGCTCGCGACGTCCTCACGACCCTGACTCTTCACATCCGAAACCCCTCAACCGCTTGGTCGGTTTACGTTAACCCCTGGGCCGTGGCTTGAGTCATGCCATGGACTCCGCGCCCTCTTCGCCCCATGGGTCGCGCCCATGGGTCGCACCTATGAGTCCTCGTCTCCACATGTCATTCTTAGACCCATGGGCCATGCGACCCACGACCCCCCGGCAGGCCCCGCGGACGCCACCCGGGTGCTCGCCGCCTTCGCGGCCCTGCGCTACACCCCCGCCCGCCCCTGCGCCAAGCTGCTGGTGGCGGCAGCCGGAGCCGCCTTCCGAGGCTGGAGATGGACCCGTGGGCCGCCGCCCCGGCCGGCGTCGCCGCCGCGCCGTGGCGGCAAGACCCCTCCTGCCAGGAAAGACAGGACGGTGGACCCGTGGGTCGCGGAGGGGCGCGGGGTCGAGTCGACGAGACTTTCTGAGGCGCAGCTGAGGACGCTTCTGCTGGTGTGGCGGGCGGGAGGGCGGGCGGGCGGGCGGGCGGGCGGGGCGGGCGGTTGCGTGGGTGACTGGGTGTCCTAGCGTATCGTTATCGTTTCGGTGTGATAGGCTTCCGGGCCGTGCCTAAGGTACATCATGGTGTGTGGGTGGACCGGCCCGCGGGTGGTGTGGAGCGCGATTCGCGGACGAGTCGGTCGTGGTCGAGGTAGGGGACGCCATGCACGCTTGGGGCTCACAGGGCGGCGTCCGCGTGTGTACCGTAGTTTTGGCCGTTACGCGAATGGCAGTTACAGCACCAGTTATAAACAAGGGAGGATAACAGTTTATACCTGACTGCAATCGATGGCGTTTCGGGACCCGCGCCGTGCTAACCATATATGCGATTGCGATTTGTTCCCAGGCCGTGGCGGCGGTGGACGGCGCGTATCCCGGGGAAGCCTGGCTGGCGGATTGGTGCGCCGCGTACGGCGTACACCTGCCGACCCGTGGGTCGGAGCAGGACCCGCCCGGCGGCGCTGGTGGCGGCGCTGGTGGCGGCGCCGGCGCGGGCGATGTTGCGGCGACGACGGCTGCTGGCGCCGCGGGCGTGGCGCAGCTCTTGTACTGCCTGGCTGCGCTGCAGGTACAGCTGCAAGCTGCAACCCCGTCCTGTCCTGTCCTGTCGTGTCCCGATCCACGTCCAGGCGCATGTGGGGTGTGTCGCATGCTGTGTCGGTTACAAGGCCATACCATGCCACCTTACGACGGTTACAAGAACATGCCTCGCCGACCCGCCCCGAAATCACGATGTCTGCTGTCACACACCACACTGCCAGTTTATCCCAGCCCACCCCCGTTCACCGAATGACGTCTGGTGGACTTTCCGTCTGTTACTGCTGCTTCCTAGCGGAACGTCCCCATACATATCCCCTGGCTCCCCTTCCTTCAACCCCACACTTGCTCCCGCGCCTTGCAACTGCTCGATGAGTCAGTTCGTGCCGCCGGAGAGCTGGGAGGCGGCCGCACTGGCGGCAGTCCAGCCGGGCCTCACACCCTGGCTGGCCCTGGGGGCGGAAGTAGATCCGTCTACCCACCAGTGGGTCCTATCCCCGGATCCATTGCGGCCGCCGCCGGGCCCATCTCCGCTGCCGCGGCAAACGCATTTGGCGTCGCCGCTGGAGTACGGCGATCCGCAGCCGCCGCTGCCGCTGCTGGCCCTGACGCAGCTGGCGTGGGCCGCGGGGGCCCTGGCGGCGGCGTGTCCGCTGCCGCCGGCGCCGTCGGTGGCGGTGGCAGTCGCCAGCAACTCGGGCGCCGCCGCCGCCGCGGCGGCGCGCGCAGCGCGGCGGCGCGGGATGTGGAGGCACCGGCGGCGGGTGTTTGGCGCAGCGTTGGCGGCGGTGGCGGCATGGGACATGACCCGTGGGTCAGTGGATATGGTCGCGCAGGCCGCCGCGGCCGCCGCGGCGACGGCGGCGGCCACGCAGGCTAGCTCTGCGACCGAGGGCGACGCCGACTTCAGATTGGTTCCGGAGGAGTTTCAGGTTCCGGAGGATTTGTTGCAAAACGCCGTTGCTTTGAGTCAGATTAGGAGGCTTGTCCGGCGAGCTGCAGGTACGGATTTGGATCCAGTCGTTCCAAGTCCAGACCTGGATCCGAATCCCGAGGAGTACGGCGACGCGCCCGACTGGAACCCGGTCGCCTGGGCGGTGTGTGTGCGGGACGTGGTGTGGGGGCTGCGCGCCGCGGGTCTGGAGCGGGAAGTGGTACATTGGGGTGGTTTCGGAGCAACTGCGCTTGCGGCGGTGCGGGAGGGATGACCGTCACTACCGCCCGAGGCTGGTGCTGCTGCTGAGGAGGGGAGGCAGCAGGCTTGCGGCTGATGCCAGCAGGGGAATCCTCGACTGCCCCCGGATCAAGGAGCGCCACCACCCCGAACTCGGAACCCCCGATCATTGACATCCCTTTGGGGTTCGCTGTAAGGTTCATTCATTCATCAACTGATGAACCGAAGGGTCAAACAAACAAACAAACCCTTCCCGTACGAAAGGCCGGGTGCGTCGGCGATGGCTCTGTGGCATGGCCCATGATGCCAGTGGGGGCACGGTCCAACATGTGTAACACACACTCAACGCGTCAGTGACTGGCTTACTGCGCTGCGATGGGTCGCCTGTCTGAGAGAACTAAACTTCATGCTGCGGGATGTATACGATCCTCAGCGACGACCTTTGTAACATCCGAGGCATGGCATGATGGCCGAGTGGTCTAAGGCGCAGGATTTAGGCTCCTGTCCGTAAGGGCGCAGGTTCAAATCCTGCTCATGTCATAACATTTAGAGATCATCGATTCGATGGTTAAGAAATGATCATCCATTATGAATTGGACACACACCATACCCTAGTGCAGATATAAGACATCACGGATTGGTGTCGTGTATCCAGCCAGGGATTATATTCCTCTTAATGAGGACACTGGTCGCGTTTTATTGCGGACTTGATCCACGCCACCTCATCGAAGCCCCACATAATCATCATCATCATCACGCCGCCACATCGCCCGTCCTCGCGCCACCTTGTCCACGCCTTGTCGTCAGACCTCCCTCCCCATCATCGATCGCACCCTCCCCATCATCCGGGGTGACCGTTACAAGGTGGACCCGAGTCCCGACCGGTGTTCCCCATCGTCGTCATCAAGCCACGCCCGACGGGTCCCAGCAGTACTTGTGTCCGTCCTCCAGCCCCTCCAGCAGCGCCAATTGCTCCGGCCCCAGCCCCCAGTCGGCCCCCAGCAGCGCCCCCTCGCGCCACTCCGCCAGCCGCTCCGGCCGCACGCTCTTGGGGATGACCGCGCAGCCCTCCTGTGGCCCCGCCGCCGCCACCACCACCACATTGCACCACCACCACCACCACCACCACCACCACATTGGCCACGCAGAGGGAGGGGAGGGGCTGTCTTTAACCCTTTATTGACAAAGGGGCAAGGCATTGCTCTTGGGTTTCGGATCCCAACTCGACGTATGTGCAGCGCGGTGTGATGCGGTGTGATGCGGTGCGATGCGGTGCGGTGCGGTGCGGTGCGGCGCAAACGTTTCGGTACGGTCGGATGCATTCACTGTCACACATGCATGCATAGCATGCAGGCATGCATGCCCGATGTCTGCGTTCGCCCAAGCCCGCCCCGCCCTGGGGGTTCGCCCCAGGTCCCTCTCCCGACCCTGTCCGCGTCCCCCGCCAACCTACCCCAGTCCGGGTCCCCCGCCACCTCCCTCCCCCAGCCCCTGTCCGGGTCCTCCGCCACGTCCGCCCCCTCACCTGCAGCGCCCACCTCAGCAGCACCTGCGCCGGGCTTCGCCCCACCTCCCGCGCTATCCGGGTCACGACGGGGTGCCCCAACAGGTCGGAGCAGCCCAGGGAGGCGTACGCCACCACTGCTATGCCTGGGGCCGTGGGGTAGGGAAGGGGGCGGAAGGGATGAGAGATGGCGGGGCCGAGGGCGGGCCGAGGAGGGGGAAACGGGGAGTATAAGAAATTGGAGAGGGGAGGGGGAAACGGGGCGGCGCGAGGCACGGAGGGCGACGCGGGGTCAGAGGTGTCCTGCTCACCCTGCTGTTTGCACAGCTGCCGTAGCGCCCCTCGCTGCCGCCGGGGGTGCATCTCGAACTGGTTCACCTGCGGTCGGGCAGGGAGGTACGGGAGGGAGGTACGGGAGGGAGGTACGGGAGGGAGGTACGGGAGGTACGGGAGGGAGGGAGGGAGGGAGGGAGGGAGGCAGCGCGGGTGGGAGGGAGGGAGGGAGGGAGGGAGGCAGCGCGGGTGGGAGGGAGGGAGGGAGGGAGGGAGGGAGGGAGGGAGGGAGGGAGGGAGGGAGGCAGCGCGGGTGGGAGGGAGGGAGGGAGGGAGGGAGGGAGGGAGGGAGGGAGGGAGGGAGGGAGGGAGGGAGGGGGGGGGGGGGGGGGGGGGGGGGGGGGGGGGGGGGGGAGGGAGGGAGGGAGGGGGGAGGGAGGGAGGGAGGGAGGGAGGGAGGGAGGGAGGGAGGGAGGGAGGAGGGAGGGAGGAGGGAGGGAGGGAGGGAGGGAGGGAGGGAGGGAGGGAGGGAGGAGGAGGGAGGGAGGGAGGGAGGGAGGGAGGGGGGAGGGAGGGGGAGGGAGGGAGGGGGGGGGGGGGGGGGGGGGGGGGAGGGAGGGAGGGAGGGAGGGTGGGAGGGAGGGAGGGAGGGCTACACACCGCCTGAGCCCACCTGCCTGCCCGGCCCCGACTCCTTCCTTTCGCTCGCCATTCACATGGCAGCGGAAGGTCGTCGCGGCGGGGTGCTGGCAGTGCCGGGGGTGTCGGCCGCCCCACCCCACCCCACCCCACCCCACCCGACCCGACCCTGGCCAAACCCTGGCCATCCGCCGCACCATGGGTTTCACGGCCGCCCGCTGCATCAGCTCCTCCACGTGACTTTCCTCGTAGTTGCTCACCCCGATGGCCCGCACCCGCCCCTCGCCGTACAGCGCTTCAAGATCCCGCCACGTCTCCCAACGCATCTGGGCGTTGAGGGGACTGGCGGGGGGCACCCGGGATACCCCCGGCCAGTGGATCAGCACCAAGTCCTGGCGGGGAGGTCGGGAGGGGGGGCGAGCCAGGGGCGCGGCCGGTAGGGGGCGAGGGAGATCAGGAGATGGTGACGCGAGCGGCACGGTAAGGTGATGGACATCCGTCGGGAGGTACCAGGAGCGGCCAGGTGCGGGGCGAGGGGTCGGGAGGTACGGCAAGGTAGTGGGTTGCGAGGTGCGGGTGATGAGCCAGACGGCCGCGCAGCAGCAGTGGCAATGCTGGGTTGCCGTACCAAACCCTACACCACCGTGTGAAGTGTCCGGTTCTGCGCTCCCTGCGGCCCCTGCCTGCGGAGTGCGGAGTGCGGGACCCCCCCCGCCCCGGCCCCCCCAGGGCCGCCGCCTCACCAGGTACTGCACTCCGAGGCGCTCCATGATGCCCTCCACGGCCTGTCGTGCTCGTCCCGCGCCCTGCTCGTACGGCGACACCTTGCTCGTCAGAAACAGGTCGCCCCGGGGCACGCCGCTGGCCGCCACCGCCTCGCGTATGGGAACCTCATTCTGGGACGTGGAGAGGGGATGGAGACGGGAGGGAGACTTGAGGCGACACCCAACATGTTTAATTATAACCGTTACTTCGTTACCGCTACAAGGTGGGCGCTCAGTCCCGACGTGTTTACAAACGATGTCATTGCAGAGGAAGCGCGCGCGCCGGCCCGAGGTGAGGTCGGGATTGGAGGATTTGTCTCCTTGTGCTGCTGATGAAAGCGGGTGTGCTGCTGGTGGCCCCGGGTGGCGAGGGCCGACAATTTCCGTGAGAGAGCCAGGGTCTGTGTCGATAAGGGTTCGTTTAGAGTACGGTACGTGGCCGGGGGACCAACCAGGCACGCACGCACCCCGAGGGGCGGCATCGGGGATCGGGCCCACGACACATCGGTACGGACTACACAATGCCGTACTCTGCGCTTCCCCCCCACATGCGGTGTCGGCGGGCACCCCGCCCCTCCGGACCCTAATATTATTTCAACATTATCCATATCATTATTTAATGGTGTTATAATAGTGGGCCCCGCCGGACCTTGTAGATAGAGGCGGTGTCGATGTGCCGCAGTCCAGCTCGCAGGGCCGCCAGTACGGAAGCGCGCGCGTCGTCGCCCTGCGCCCGGAACGTGCCCAGGCCCACAGCCTGCACGAGGCGACGGGGGGCGACGGCGATACGATGGATCAGCACGAGAGGCGGCAGCGAGGCGGCCTTCCGTGTGCCTGGTGGTACGCGTGGCGGTATGACGGGCGCCATGGGCCCTGGCAGAGGGCGAGGTGTGTTTCTTAGGCAGGCAGAACAGGAGTGCGGGACAGAGAACGAGGTGCGTGTGGCCTGTAGAGGCAGGTGCGCGCAGCTGGCGTGCCGTGCGCTAGAGACCGCGCCACGAAGAGCTTTGGGAAGGAGTTGGTGGTTGCAAGGTAGCAGCGTGTCAGGGTTTGGAGGCAGCAGCTGGGCGGCTTGCTTGTTGCGGGAATCGGAGGATGGAAAGGTGGCGGGGTCGTGCGGCGACGTAGCTTGAAGTAGCGATGCACTATTGGGAAGGAGCAGAGAGGAGATATGTTCCCGGAAACAGCCTGACCGGAAGTTCAACTCCGTTGCGGAGGGTGATAGTCCTTGGCAAGGGTTTGCCCGCAGTTGTCATGCTTGCAAGCCGACAGAGGCGGCGACCGCCAGCGGGTCTGCGACTTATTGAGAAATTTCCTGGATAAAAACGTGGTGCTGTAAGTCATGCTTGAAGGAAAATCATTTGTCCCGGAAAAGGCCCAAGTCAAATGTTGCACACGCCAGGTGAAGGCGAGTCAGGGGTATAAGTTACGATGCGAGTCTAAACGCACGATGAGATCCTGAGTTATAACTAGGATTCAGAAGGGTAGAAGCCCAGAATAGCGATGGTTTACGTTGGCAGATTGGTTGTCAGTTGAATACAGCTCGCGCATTAGTCTAAAGCACGGGCAAAGTGCTGGCTAACCCTAAGCCATTCATACGTTGCATTTTTACTTGCCTATGGGCGTTTGCGATCTGTGTGCAAACGACATACATGCTGGCCATCATTGACCTGCTCTAGCTGTGCAATCAATGTAATGGTCAGATTAATAACACATTAATGGCTTAACAGCGTCCAAACCGCCAAAATAAGTTGTCGTTCCAAGCGGCCGTTGGAGCTGTAGTAAAGCTGCTGCCCACAGTATACCTAGAAGGAGACTTCTCAACACTTCGTTAGCTGTTTCAGTAGAGGTAAAATAATGTGAATCTTCTTTGGAATTGTCGTGAAGAAACTCCAAGCTGCTTCCGGAAACGACGAAAGGACCCGAACCTTCGATACGAACCGCTTTAAGGCCGTGTATAAAATGCCAAAACAGTTTATGAACTATAAACAAATACAAAGTCATTTAATCATAATATACTGCCTATTAAGCCTCCAGCGTTGAACCGTTGTTCCTACTTGGCAACTACCATGGCTCTGTCGACCGTTGTCTTCGGCGATCCTTTCTTCACCGACATGGACCGCGTCATGAACCGGTTACTTAACAGCTCTCTCACTGGCACACTCGCTTCCGCGCCATCCGGCAGCGCGCGCTCTGGCTCGGCTAGTCATCCCTCCCTCGCCATGGACATCGTCGAGACGCCGACCGCCTATGCGCTGCACGCGGACACGCCTGGCATGGCTCCCGAGGACGTCAAGGTTGAGCTGCACAATGGCGTCCTGACGGTCAGTGGCGAACGCAAGGTTGTTCACACGGCCAAGGAGGCGGGCGGCAAGGTGTGGCGCAACGAGCGCAGCTCCTACAGCTTCAGCCGCGCCTTCACCCTCCCGGAGAACGCCAACGCCGAGGGCATCTCAGCCTCCATCGACAAGGGCGTCCTCACCGTGACGGTGCCGAAGAAGGACCCGCCCGCCAAGCCCGAGCCGAAGCGCATTACCGTGACGAGCTCTTAAATGGCGGATTGATTGTTCGGATTGTTGATGCCTTTTCGTTGGTGAGGGTTTAGCGAGAGACCCGCCAGCAGGTGAGCGTGTTGTAGTAGAGATAGCAGTGATTACGTGGGCAGCGACGCGTGCTGCGTGTGCGCGCCTGACACGCGCCACGTCCCTGGAGGCAGGTAGAGGGCCCAGGCAGAAAGCAAGGCTACCTGGTTGCATCCGGGCGAGCCGGGAATGCTAGGTTATGATATTATGTTTTACATCAGTATAGGAGCTTAGTAATATATGGACTGAGAATTTTGCTTGGCCGACTGCCGCACCCAGCCGCATCCACACTTAGCAGTGAGGCATGTCGTGGTTCTGCGGTGCTGGATCCGATGTATGTATCACCTGGCGGGTCGGATTGGGATCCTGCTCAATGGTGCGCCATGTGTGCAACCAATGTACCTGAGTCGATATGTCAGTGGGAAAGGTAGCGTTTGGATGGCTTTGGGCCTGGAATCAGAATGCCCACCGGGTCTATTTAGGTGCGGTGACAAGGGATTCCTTGGTATACGTGTTTACGGGCATGCATGATCGTCCTAGGCTGTAACCTGTGCGCGGAATGCATGGAAGTGTGTTGCGCATGAAGAGGACTGGCAGGAAGTTTAATGTACCGGTAGTGCATGTTGTTGCACAACGCACGAGGATCAATCTACCCTTGGTTGCATTCCGGGTAAATGTAAACCGGTTCGTGTGGGGTGTCTCTTTGTAACACTGGTGACTGGTGGAGGATAATTGCCTCACGCAACCCACCCCAGGCCGTACGAATCTCTCGCGATATACACGCAGCGAAAGGTTCTCCTAGTTTGGCATGGATGGCACTACAGCAAGTCTCCAGCAACATGTTTGCTTTGCTGATGATTGGATCGAAAAGGCCGATGCATGAAATCAGGTGGTCCATATTCCGACCCATGGTCACATGCGTTGACCATGTCAAGCAGCAAGCAAGCAACAGAGGTAACCTTACTCCCACGCTCACTTGTCTTAGAAGACGATGAGAAGGGTTCTGCACGGAAACCGTTACAGCAACCACCCGGTCATGGTATCTCCTTGCGATGCGCCTATGGTAAGTACCTGTACAATATCCAGTCACGTCAAAACTCTTATCGAAATAGCACCACCTTGCTGCAGGCAAAGAGTTGACTATTTTCTTTAGGTTTTTAGGGTCCCGTGTGTGATCCAGCGCATTTGTGCCAAACTGTTCTGTACGCTTAAAAAAGACTTCCTTAATATGAGATTAGGAGGATCCTCTGTGAGACCTGTTGGAATTTACGATGGCTCGTCTTTTGACTCAACGATGCGACCGCGGCATCTATGGCGCACGTCGTGCAGTCCATCCTTGTCACGGCGCGACCACGTTTTGTGTGACAGCAACATCTATTCCACAATACGGAACTCAGCGCAGCGTTTCGCTTCAACTCTGGCACCCCAACGTAGTGCATGTCTGCCCCGCACCTGCCGTCGCGCTGCACTGCCTGAGAGGGGGAATGGCAGTGGCCAGGAGGAAGTTGACCCAACCTCTCTGGAAGCCGCCGCTGCAACCATGGAGATCATTTGGGACTTGGCCTGCGAACGCGACGAGGACACCCTCCTGGGCTTCATTCCGGACTCCGTCTTGGAGCAGGCTGCGGAGCTGCGCTACAAGATGGAGTGCAGCGAGTAAGCGCGGAGCTGCATGTAGCTTGTCAGCCGGGGTTGTTCGGACGGCGGGGATGCCCACAGAACAACCGCCCGAATTTAGCGACCGCGCCTGTCACCCTTGCCGTCGCCCGCTGCTGCTGCTGTTGCTACACCTCGGCCAATGCCGCTCTCTGCCATGTACCACCTCCTCCACCTCCTGATTGACTCCGCCCCAGCGACGAGGCGCCGCCCCCGGAGGGTCTCGAGCCGGGCGAGTCCGGACTGGCTGCGGAGGCTCGATCGCGTTCCGCGCCGCAGCGCCAGCGGGACACCCGTCCGGTGACGCTCCGCGACGTCGTGTACCAGTCACACGGCATGAAGGGCTTTGTGTTCGACAGCTTCGCGACGCGGCACCTGTACGTCTCGCCGCCGCCGACCCGCGGGTCAGTGCAGCGGCTCAGCTGCATGCGCACCGCGCCCAACCGCGCGGTGCTGCGCTACGCGGTGGCGCGGGACGGCGGCGAGCATGCGGTGCTGACGTTCGGGCTCGAGTGCGAGGTGGGTGCGGGTGTTGGTGGTGGGCAGGCAGGGAGTTTGGCTGGGCCTGTGGACGTGCATGTTATTTGCCGCCTGTGGAAGTGCGGAGGGTCGCCTGTGAAAGGAAAAGTGTGAAGCGGCTGACAAGTCGCAGTGCTGACGTGCCAGCTCAGCAGGCACGTGACAGGCAGGGATGCACGACAGAGCTGAGTTGGGCAGCCGTGGGACACAACCCAGATGTGCGCTAGACCCATGGGACACATTGCAGACGCGCACGGTGTGTAGTTCGGTACGAAACCCGCCCAAACCACACAGCCTGTTGTCCATGCTTTGTGTGTTGACGGATTTCTGGCTCCGGGATGTTGGCTGTTGTGGCGTGAGAGACGGAATTCATTTCAGAAAGACTGTATTGTCCGGACCCTGCCGAACATCGGCATTCGGCACCCCGTCTCGCCGTACCGCCGTACGTGAAACGGTGGACGCTTCCGTCCCCCGTGACTTCGCTACCGCCGTACATGGTACGGCGCTTGATGTGGACGCTGCGACCCGATGCTGCTTCCGCCATACATGCGCTGAAGGAACGGCTCGCACCCCAGTAAGTCTGTAGGGTGTTACGTAGGCGGCACGTCTGCCCAGCAATTGCAAAGCTCTGTGAGTGCTTGCATGATTGATGGTGGTGTAAACTGTGTGGGCGTGTTTATTTTGGGGTCGTGCAGCGTTCTCTGTGTGGTTGCCAAGTACGGAACCTATTTGAATGGCGGCCTCAATGCATGATGGCAAATTGCAGTAGCATCGGCAAAACCCTGCATTCCAAGCGTTTTGTTGCTAACTGTAACAGTCAACAACCCATCGCTGTGTTGCCGACCGCAACGGCCAACGAACAAGGCCCCCGCCCAGGTGTCCGCTAGTGACTCGATTTCCACACCTTGACGCGACACAATTCCATTCTTTGACGCCGAATCCAAATACAATCCAGTTATCGGTCCGCTCGAGTGGAGTATGTCTGGCAGCTGGTGTCAGTGACGGGGGAGGCACTGGAGCTGGCGGCCGAGGAGGGCGCTGGACCCGTGGGTCCGCACCCCGCGCTGCCACCCGAAGCCGTTATCCGGGCTCAGCTAGATGCTCTCGCGTAAGTGCTCCAGAAAGGGCATGAAGTTTAATACACTACTTGTGCAATGCACCCGCATATCAGTATGCAAAATGTATACCAAGAAGTTGGCCACTATCGGGATCGAACCGATGACCTTGGCGTGCCCGACCCTGTGTAGGGATATCGATATTAGCACCACGCTCTAACCAGCTGAGCTAAGCGGCCAAGGATGCACACATCGGTTGGCATTAAGTAATTGACGTTCGCCGTACGCTTTGACTCGTCAGTGACCTCCTCCGCGTCGGGTGCGACACGCGCAAGCACTCGCCGCTTCGCCGGCCTGCACAAGATGCTGTGAAGCGGCCTGGGGAGGGTAGGGACGTCGCCGGCCTGCACAAGATGCTGTGAAGCGGCCTGGGGAGGGTAGGGACGTCGCCGGCCTGCACAAGATGCTGTGAAGCGGCCTGGGGAGGGTAGGGACGTCGCCGGCCTGCACAAAATGCTGTGAAGCGGCCTGGGGAGGGTAGGGACGTCGCCGGCCTGCACAAGATGCTGTGAAGCGGCCTGGGGAGGGTAGGGACGTCGCCGGCCTGCACAAGATGCTGTGAAGCGGCCTGGGGAGGGTAGGGACGTAAGGGATCCCGGCTTCCTAACTACGGCATGGCGTGAGGTTGGCTTTCAGCCCCGCAAAGCGTGAATGCACATGTAACAGCAGTGGCGTGGTTATTACTGGTTAGGTTGTTATGGTTACGCCCTCCCTAATTGTAGTCAATGCCCCGTCCCCCCGACTGCCCTTCCCCGCAGCTGCGAGGACATCGCGGGCGTCTTCGCGTTCGCATCACCCGCCAACAAGGTGGTCACGGGGCCCCTGGAGCGATTCACGATGCTGCTCCGGAACCCCATGTACCGGCCGCTGCTGCGCCACCACACCGCCGAGCCGCTCAACCTGGGGACGCTGCGGCCCGGCTACCACAACGCGGTCGTCAAGGTCGTCAGCGCCAACACAGGTACGTACCGTACTTGGGAGCGGATGACTGACTGGGTGGTTTGGTGTTGTTATGCGGTAGTGCATGAATGAACGTTACAGCGGATGTTGTTGCAGTGCATGACTGACTGGGTGGGTTGGTGTTGTTGTAGTGCATGAATGATGTCGTTATCGTGTACACTGCGCGAGGGATGGGTTGCGGCGGACCACACAAAGGGGTCATCGGTGCCCACCCATCGGTGCCTACGGGGGGAAACCCCTAGGGATGGTTGCAGCGACCTGCCTTGTGATCTCCAATCAGTGACGACCTGGGCCATGGGATTCGCGTCGTACGACAGTCGTCTCTCTGTGGGCGGGTGGCCTCGCCTGCTGGGTTGGTGACAGCTGGAATGTACGGGTGAACCGCCATCAGGAGCCGGTATCTAACCACTGGGCTTTTCTTCGGCTTACGGGAGGCGGTAGAGGCTGCAGGCGGCGGTCCCCGCTCTTGAGCCGCCCGGCACCTCTCTCTCGCCCCTCCTCCCTGTCTTTCGTCCCGCCGGTGCCAGCTTCTCGTCCTAGTCCGGCTTAACCCGCTAGCCCTCGTCCTAGCCCGGCTTAACCCGCTAGCCCTCGTCCTAGCCCGGCTTAACTCCCTCCCTTCCCGCCCGTCGCGGCCCGACGGTGTGATCGCGACGGCAGGCATGGCTCAGGAGATCGAGATGGTGTTTCACTGGGTCCTCAGCCGCCAGGCCTCTGGCTCGGGGCCCCACGCCAACTGCTGGATGACGGACTCGGTGGAGCTGGTCAGCGCCCGGATTAGGGGCTGAGCGGAGCTGGGCTGGCTGGGCGAGGGTGGAGGCGGTAAGGGTGTGAGAGCTGGGAGGAGCAGGGCTCTCTAGGGGAGGAGGTGGAGAAGTGCGGGGTAGATGTGGTGGGAGAGGAGCTCGAGAATTGAGGGGCTGGGGGCAGCGCTAGGCAGTTACCTGAAGAGCAGGAGCCGGACGCGTGAGGTGATGCGACGGACCGGAGAGGTGCGTGAGAGGATGCGGGCATGCGAAGCAGCTGGGGAGCCGGCCGGGTGCCGCGGTGTGGCGGACGAGCGGAGCTAGCGCGCGCGGCGACAACTGTGTCGGGGGGTATGGATTGGGGAACCGATACGTGGCACAGGAGTCGGGGGGGAGGAAAGGAACATGGAAGGAAGGAAGACAGGACGAATCAGAGACGAGTGGATGCAGGCAGCAGGCCAGTGGAGAAAGGGCAAGCTTTGGTCGGAGGCGGAGGGCTAGAGCGCGAGCAGGGGCAGGAGTTCGATGGGGTGGGGGTTTGGCGCAGGTGAGGGTTTGGGTCGTGAGATACTGGTTGGGGGAGGGCACCGTTCAGCTTGCGGCACTTACTGGCACGGTACGGTACAGCAAGCTGATGCGCCCGATGGCAGCTTGACCTCTCAGTTGTAGTTGGATTCCGCCGGGGTACCGTACTTCGGGTGCCTGATTCGTATAGTCTTTGTGTGGATAAGCGTTGCTGTTAGTGTTGTTGTTGGTAGTTGTTGTTGTTGTTCTGCCGTTCGTAGTGTGCCGATGTGGTTATAGTGCAGCAATGGTGCCGCCCGCGACCCGCCCATGGGGCGGCTTACAGGCAGATTTGATCCGATCGAATGCCACGTCCATAACACACGGTATGGCGCTGGGCACCACTGCCGCGTGAGGCAGAGGACTCAAAGACTCATTTTCACTTTCACGTCCCTGAGGGCTTCACAGCCCACATCATCACGCGTGAAGGGCGCATGCATACCGTATGGGCGCATACCACCAGGATGCCATTTGCGGTGATGCACCCATGTCCCCCCGGGTGCACGGTCTCATACATGTTTTACAACACCAGCTAACGCGTGCATGATTATTGTCGCTGCGTCCCAGGCCTACCTTCCACAGGTACCGTACTCAAGCTAGCGCCTCCACTGCGCGTACCCAGCGCGCAGTGTCGCGGGGCGTGGCAGGTAGGGCGCTCGCTTCCCGACCCCACCAGGCCCCCATAGACCAAACATCAAGTTAAAAGACTAAAACTAAAACATGTTCGGGAACGCTGCTCTTCCCGACCCCACCACGGTATGCCCCCATAGTCCATGCATGACATTACTGCGCTGCGCGCGGAGAAGCAGCCGGCAACCGAGAAAAACACCATGCCACGGCTGATGCCTTCGTTCAGCGCCCTGCCATACGTTGGTGTCACGTCCGTCCAATGCTGCAAAGCAACACAACAGTAGTACCTGCCGTTAGTGCAACACTGTGACGTCAGCAATTTTTTGTTAGTTATGTCGTACTCAACTCCCAACCAACGTACCATTCAACGCGCGTGAAACAGCGCCCACAACAACACGGTCTGCTTAGCCGCGGCCGCGGCCACTTCAAAAACCTTTTTATCACATCACAAGTCATAAAGATACACACACCCACGGCAGAACTCACCCGCCTTCACTCACGTCCTCGTCCCGCACCACATTGGGCCATGTACGGCACCTCGTCAGATCGGAAACACCCCAGTCGAGTGGGGGCTATGTCTGTCGCCCGAGCTAGCTTTTGAGCGCCACGATCCGCCGACCGCAGCCCCCGCCGCGCCGGGGGCGAGTCGTGCGGCCGGCAACCGCAGCCACCCACCCGGGACCGTGTTCCATCGGACGGGCAGCTGCCGCCGCTGTCACCGCTGCGCGCAGCAAGGCGCCCCACCGACCCGTGGGTCCACCCGTGGGGGCTTGTGCAGGTCCGTAGGGACGGTGCCCTCAAGACGTCAAGCACTGGGGCGCGTCAGCTATAGCCGGGGCACCTCATCGGCCCTAACACACATCGATACCGTCCGTGGAATTCCCTTTCCTTGTGGCCCACTACCGTCACCTCTGCCGTACGGTCCTTCATGAGGGGATAAAGCGTATCACAGCGTCTCGTACTGTACTGATCACAAAAAGTATCATCCATACAAATGAAGATGGGGAGCCGTCGAACATCAGCGGCGCCTTTTGCCGCCCAGGCGTGACTCCATCAATAAACTCACCAGCACAAAGACGTCAGCATAACGCGCGTCAGGGACGCCAGCACGCGCTCAATGCAAGGGCAGGCGAATGACGCAGCACACGGCGCAGTCGCTCGCGCGTACTGCAGGTCCATGGGTCACCGACATGCCGCCGGGAGGTGCGAGGGAGCAGCGGACACACACACACACACTACGGGTCCACCTTGTAACGGTTACATTACATTACACTCTAATCGGGCGCCAATCGGCCCCTCGCATGTCACGCACTCCTGTCCTGCCTGCCTTAATAACACACACGCAATGCGGCAGTGCTTCCGGCAGTGCGGCAGTAACGTTCTTTTTCCTCCACTCTCCACACACTCGCTGACACGCTAGGAAATGGACGCTCAAAAGCTGACGATCAGGGGTGAGATGCGCATGTGGACGTGTGGACGTACGTTTGTACGTGTGTACGTGCGTCAGCAGGACAGACAGCAAACAGCCAACCCGGGGTGACGGCGCATACACGACTGGCAAGAGGCCTCACCGGGATCAAAAACACGCAGAGCAGATTGTACTCACACACCCACAGTCTCACACACGGCTCATCAGTCCTCCTTCGTAAACCCTAGACCCAACCCGACGACCCAACACACAGACACATACACGCGGCTTCCACTCGGCTCACTTTCTTGACCACACGCTTCCACGCGAAGCACACACCTCGCCGGTCACCGCGCGAGCTCACACGTGTGCCTTGTCATCCATCCAAATGACATATTAATGTATCTTCATCTGTTGTTGTTTTGTTACTTTGTTGTTGTGGGTCGCGGGGCCCTGCAGCTCGACATCCCCCGTCGGTCGGTCGCGTCCGGCGCATCAACCAACGGACGGCGGTAGGAAGCGCGGACGGCGCTGCTGGTGTGCCCGAGCGTGTTCAAGGTGCTGCTCCGGCGGGATGCTCATGCCCTTCAGTGGAGTGCATCGAACACGTGGAACCACGCGGTGCTTCGCCGAACCGGGGCCGAACCGGGAACCCACGCCCTCCGCCCCGGCGACAGCAACAGCAGATGACTCCAGCGCACATGCAACCAGACGGGGAATCCGCTCATCCGCACCGAGGTCCTTCACGGACCGCTGTGTGCCCCCATGACCCCAACAGCCACGTCGGATGGTCCGCCGCTGTTTGTGCCGCCGGGACGACGGAAACAAAGGCGGGACAGCCGGGAGGAAGGGTGCGAGGCCGCGGCCAGTGGCCGAAGCGTTTGTCAAGGTGTCATCGACGCCCGCTCCGCAGTTGGTGGAGGTCCTGCGGATCCTGCCGCCACACCCCGCCCCAGCACTGCGCTGCATCGTGCGGCATGTGTATGATAGAAAACTGAGCCGCGAGAAGCGAAGTCCATCTGGACGGGTCATGCCGGCGATGACAACAGGCAACACCCAATATGACACATATATGTGTTCCCGAACGCGCACACGGCGTTGCTGCTGGTCGCGGCGAGTTCATTACGCTCCCTGTCCCGCGCCGCCCTGCGCAGCAGGGACTGGTGGCGGCGGCGGCGGGGTGGCGGCGGCGGCGGCGGCATTCCCCGCGACGCCCGCCCTGGATGGGACTCCAACCCTGACGGAAGACAGCGCTCTGCCGTACCGCGGCACGCCCGCGACATCTGCCAGGTCCTCGTACTGCTGCTGTAGCTGCCGTACCTGCGGTCGAGACCAGAAGCGAAAAGAAGCACAGCCGTCAGGAGTTTCACGTGCCGTACACGGTGTCGGCAAGCGATGCAGTTGCCGCCTCTGCCGCTGCCTCGTTTCTCCCCAGCAAGCCAGCCAGCGTCTCGATACGCAGAGCCCTGCCCCACCCAAACACAAACACGAGCCCATCCTACCCTCCACAAAGGTTGCGGAGTTTCGGGCTTGCTGCTTTTGCCCTTTCCCGCCACGCGCTTCCCTCATGCACGGTAACCGCACCCGCTTGTCCGTACATTTAACACAATCGCACACAAAAGTACCGTTGCGCGTCTTCCACGCCTTGCACAGCCTGCGCCGCTTTCCAAATCTCGCTCACAACACAACACACGCACGCACGCATAGATACGCTACACGCCCCACCCACTGCTTTGCGTCAGGCGGGGTTCCCCACTCACTCGCTCGCTAGCACTGTCCCCCACACACACACACGCCCCCCCGACCCACCTGCACCAGCAGCCGCCCCACGTCCTTGGCCGCGAGCTGCATGTCCACATTGAGCTCGCTGTTGGCCTCATCCAGGCGCTTGAGGGACAGGCTCAGCTCCTCCAGCGCAGTGTGGAGGAAGGACTGCGCGCGGCGGTGGAGGCGGCAGCGGCGGCGGCGGCGGCGGCGACGGCTTAGGAGTGAAGGTTAGTCAAGGAACCAAAAGTGAAGGTTAGTCAAGAATGTCGGTCTTTGCGAACAGGTTAGATGGGTAAGACAATGGCAGGGGTTGCGGTTTAGCGGCCAGTCAGCGGCCGCACCGTCGCGTCAAACGACCCGCCGACCGACCCCTCAGGCAATGCCGTGCGATCGGTCAACTCAGTGAGCAGTAGCCGTGGAGGAGGTCCCCCGGGGAGTCAAACAGGGGGTGAGAGCCGCAACCCTGGCGCCACCTTACGAGCGTCCGAGGAAAGGACTTGGAACCCCGCTCGGATTCGGTACCTCCGAATGCGAAGGAGTCCCCCAACCCCCCTAGGGGCCCCAACGCGAGGGACCTCGACTTGATACACCGCATCGGAATGGCCGGGGTCTGAGAAGACCGGCCCCAGCGCGGAGGCCTCACCCGTAGGTCCTCCAGATCCGACTGGGTGGCGAACCTGGCCAGGGCGTCCTGCAGCAGCAGCCGCTGCTGCTGATCCGCCGGGGGGCCAGGCGGCGGCGGCGGCTCCGACGCCTGCGGCTGCTCCTGCGGCTGCGGCAGCTCCTGTGGCTGCAGGGTTGGCTGCGGCGACGGCGACGCCGCAGCTGCCGCGGCCGCCTGCGCCCGCCGCTCCACCTCCGCCATCCGGTCTCGCAGTTGGTCCACCTCACGGGCCTGGGAGACCAGCTCCTGATGGCAGGGCGAGGACAGGGCGGCGCGGGGCATGAGGGGGATGAGGAGCGCCGGGGTGAACGGCAGATGCTGCCGGGTGACCCCATCGAGGCCGAGGGGCGGGGCGGGGGTCGTGACCCCCCCTAGCGCAGCCACCTGGCGGGGCGCTCCAGGGCGGGTCCAGGGCCGGACACGTGATCCCTCCCTTCCGGCGCCTCCGTGCCCCCGGTTTGCGATTTACAGCACGACACGGGGCTGGACGGGGCGAATGCTGTGATGCAGTACGGCACCGTACCTTGAGTGCGGAGTCAAGGTCCTCGCGGACCCGCGCCTCGGCCGCCGCCACCATCTCCTCCGCCACCGAGGTGGCGGCGGCATCGGCGGCGGCCTTGGCGGCATCGGGCGGCTGCGCGCTGTCGTCGCGGACGCCGCCTGCCGCAACCCTGCCCGCCGCGCCGCCGGACGGGTCGGCTCCGGAACCGGATCCACCCCGCGCCTGCATCCAGGCCACCTGCGCAGTGCGCACCCCGAAACCACACCACGGGATCCTGAGAAGCAGAAAACAAAACGGAACGGGAATTCGGAAACAGGAGACCAACCGGGCAACGGGACGGGCGGGGCATCCCGGAGAGCGGTTCTCAGGCACCGTATCCAGGAAGGCCGATCTGGATCCCGACACTGGGCCGCGTCGACCGACCGTCCGACCCGCACTGCTGACAGTGTGGCAAGAGCCCCTGCGGAACCAAAGCGGAAGGAGCCCGGTGGCCCGTCCTGACCCCGCGCTTATCGCCAGTCCGCTACTGCCCAGACCCAGTCACGAGTCGTGACCGACCGACCCGCCCTGCCAAGGTGCCGGCCATGCCAACCCGCCATGCCGTACCCGACCCGCGAATTCAATTCCCCAGATCTGGATCCCCGCTCTCTCCTGTTCTCTGACGCACAGCCGTGTTGGAAAGTTGGAGTTGAGAAAATTGGAAAGCAAACCCGTCCTGCTTCTGTCCATCCAGGTCAGAGCGTCGGTGTCAAATCCTGTCAATACCCAAATCCTGTCAATGATTTGGTCAGGTCTACTGGCCAGGTCTACTGGCCAGGTCTACTGGCCGGGTCAAAAGGAAATAAGGAATGCAACGCCGCTGCGCCTCACCTTGGTCACGACGTCCTGCAGCTGATCCCTCAGATCCCCAAACACCTCGTTGAAGGTCTGGATGTGGTCCTGCAGCACCCCCTGGAGCTGCTCGTACGGCTGCGGCGGCTGCTGCGGCGCCGACAGTGGCGGGCCTCCGCCGGCGGACCTTGACCTGAGTACGCCACCCGTGTCCTGCCCTGTTGGCGGTGGCGGCGGGGGCGGAAGGGCCTCCTGCAGCTGCCGTACCTGCGCCGCCACCTGCTCCAACGCCGCCTCCAGACGCTGCAGGTGTGCGCCCTGCTCGTCCAGCATCTGGAAGTGCTCGTCCAGTACGGTTTGGTGCATGCTGCGGGACACGGCGTCGGCGGCGGACGCGCGCTCGCACGCCGCCACGCGCACCGCGAGCGACGCCAGCGCGGGGTCGCCGCCGCCGTCAGCGCCGGTGGCGGCGGCGACGGCAGCGGCGGCGGCGAGGCGGCTCTGAACGTCGCCGACCGCCACCGCGGCCGCCGCTGCGTCTGGGTCTCCGGACGGCAGCAGCGGCGGCGGCACGTTGTAGATCTGGCTCAGGCTCCGAATGCCTCGACTATCACGCGCCTTGGAGGGGCTGACGGCCCCGACGGCGGGTGCCAGGTCGGTGTCCGGGTCGGGGAACGGCGCCGCGCCGGCGTCCGCGTCGGCGTCCGCGTCCAGGTTACCGTCAGCCAGTTCGTCGTCCAACTGTTCGTCCGGTTGGCCGTACACAGCCGCCGTTGCGGCCGCCGCCGCGGCGACCTCACCAGATAGGCCGCCGGGCTCGGAAGCGATGTCCTCGTCCGCGCCTGCGGCGGCGGCAGCGTCACCGGGCGAGGAGAGTGTACGACGGCACATGGCCGCCGCCACCACCGTCTCCGTCGCCTCCAGCCGCGCGGCCAGCGACGCGATGGCAGCGTCCGCTTTCGCAGCGTCGGCGGCGGCCGCCTCCGCCGTCTGCCGCGCCTCCGCAGCGGCGGCGTCCGCCGCCGCCACCGCCGCCGCCGTGGCGGCCAGCCGATGCTCAGTCGCCGCCACCGCCGCCGCCGTGGCGGCGGCAATTGCTGTCGGCGCCGCCGCCGCCGCCTGCTCTTGCAGCCGTTGCAGCTGCTGCAGCCTCGCCTCGTGAGCTGCGGTCGCGACCGTCAGCACCGAAATCTTGGATTCCAGGGAGGCCACCAAATCCCGGACGTTGCCACCTTCCGGCCCATCCTCAGGCCCTGCCGCCGCTTCCGTCTCAGCTTCGTTCACCACCGCCGCCGTGGCGGCGGCCGCCTCCGCTGGCGCACGCGCATCCGCGTCCGGGCCCTCCCTAGCTGCCGCCACCTCCGCCGCCACCTCCGCCGCCGGCTCTTCGCCACCCCGCGGTGGCCCGTCCGTGTCGCCCTCCGCCCGCTCCAGCGCCGACGGGTCTACGCCCTGACCGTGACCTCCGTCGCCGTCACCGACGAAGCGGCCCCCCGCGGCACCTCGTTGCTCGTCCACATCCTCGTCCTGCCGTTCGATGGCGGCCTCGGCGGAGGCGCCTGCCTCCGCCGCCTCTGCCGCCGCCGGCCGCAGCCCCTTGAGCCGCCTGTCCAGCTCCTGCTGCAGCAGGTCCTCTAACCGTGACGACAGAGCCGACATGACCAGCGCGGCAATCGAGCCCTCCATGCCCTCCAGCTGGGCCCTGCGGTGCCGTACATGCGGGCATCCGTACAGAAGCACATATATATACATATATATTACACCGCCTTTCGTGCAATGACACCCTTTGATCATCGAGCTTCGTTCCTCCAACCGCACGCCGGCCACATCGCGCCCGGACGGGGGTAGAGTGGAGAAGCAGAGAGAGAATCAAGCGCAGGCAAGATCCTCCACGCCCCACTCGCCCGTCCAACTGCTCGGACAGGCGCCCTCCAGTGTTCAACCCTCACCCTGAACCCTAAACCTTAGAGTTCCTAACTCGCCTGACGGACGCCACCCCCTCCCGGGGCTCCCGCAACTCGGCGTCCAGTCGCCGCTCCACCGCGGCCCGATCCGCCGCCGCCGTCGCCTCGCACGCTGCCAGCGCCTTGTCCCGCCGCGCCCCACCCGCCCGCTCCTCCACCAGCCCCGCCTCCGCCGCCGCCAGCCGCGCCTCGACCGCCGCCAGCCGCGCCGCCAGCAGCTCCGCGTCCTTGCCCGCGCCCGCGACCGCCGCCGCCGCGCCGTCCGCGACCCGGCGGGCCGCCACCGCCTCCTCCTCCGCTCGGCGCGCGGCGCCGGCGGCCGTAACGGCAACGTGAGCGGCGTCGGCGCTGATCTGCTGCGCCGCCTGGGACTCCTGCGCCGTCAACGCCACCGCCGCCGCCGCCGCTGGCGGTGGCGGCGGCGGCGGCACGGCCGCCATCGCCACCACGCCCGCCAGCTTCTGAAGCACCTCCAGCCGCAGCTCCGCGTATCGGGCCTTATGCTCCTGCGCGCACGTGTCCGGAAAAAACCGACCGACGGGCAGACCGACGGGCAGACGGACAGTACACACTCACGTCAGCCCAACCGCCACCCCCGCCCACAGCGCGCCGGGGGGTTGGGTTTGCGGACACACGCCCAAGCTCGTTCGCGATTTCAGGTTCGAGTGGGCGCGGGAGGGAACATAGGAAATTGGTATAGACCATATTCATACTGCGGCGCTGCTGCTGCTGCTACTGCTACTGTTGCTGGGGCACCAGGGATATAGGAAATTGGTAGACATTGCGGCGGGTGGGAGGGCAGCAGGGCACCACCTCCAGTCCACGATCAGCGTGTACGGGCAACAACGGCGTACAGGCACCACAGTCAACCACCAACGGTTGCAATCAACCCCCAACCGGGGTTCTTAGGTCCAGCGTCCTACCCACGGGCTTCCTGGCCTTGCTTTTCATTCCTACCCTACCCTACCCTACCCTACCCTACCCTACCCTACCCTACCCTACCCTACCCTACCCTACCCTACCCTACCCTACCCTGCAGCAGCACGCACGTTCCTGCCCTCTCTGTGGCACTGAGCCGCCGCCACCCGTCCAGCTACGTGCACCCACGCACCCACCTGGGACTGCTCCTCCAGGATCACCACCCGCTGAGTCAGCGCCTGCAGGACACCCGATTCCGCGCCGCCGCCGCCGCCGCCGCCGCCTGGCCTCGCCGCCAGCGCAACCACCGCCGCCGCGGAGGTCGGCTCAGGCTCAGCAGCCGGGGCACTGGCGGCTGCAGCGGCGGCGACGGCGGTACTGTTGCTGGCGCTGCCGGTTGAGCCGCCGCCGGCGGTGGTGGTGGTGGTGGTGCCGGTGCTTTTAATGGTTGTGGTGGCGGAGGTGCCCGCAGCGGCGGCGGCGGCGGGGACGCTGAGGGCGGTCACCGCCAGCTGCGGCAGCGGCGGTGGGTGCGGCTGGATCTGGGGCTGAGAGACGGACGTCAGGATGGCGTAGCCCTGTGGAAGTGGGGGAAACAGGGTTCGGGGCAGGGGCGTGGGGACTGCCTTTCGCGGCCGCCGCATGGACATGATGAAAAATGGATGGGTGGCGAGGTAGGCAGGTGCGGGGCAAGGAAGAGAAGCAAGGGACGGGCGCGGGTGGCCACTTCCCTGTCAGGGATGAGTACCGCACGGAGCCGCGGCGCTTGCGCCTCAACAGGCAACCGACCCCTCAGCCCTCTCAGGGTCACAGTACAACTATCCTCAACGCAACACCCCACTCACACACACTCCAGGCCAAGCCCTTTTCCACCCCCGCCCCCGTCCAGCGGCCCACCTGCGGCAGCGTGGCGATCCCCGTGAGGCTCCGCTGCACAGCCACCGGGTGCCGACCGCCCTGCCGCGCATCCGCCGCCAGCCCGCCGTCCATCCCCGCCGCGGCCGCCGCCGCTGCCGCCGCCGCCGCCGCCGGACTCACGAAGGCCTGTCGCGGCGCAAGCGGCGGCGGCGCCGCTGGGAGGACCCCGCCGTCGGCGTCGGCGTCGACGCCTGAGTCGGTCACGAGCCGCATCATCACCCGGGACCCCGGCGCGGGGAAGGAGGACGCCGCCACCACGTGCGCCGAGTGCAGGCCCCGGCCGTTGGCCGGCAGCGCGGCCTCCGAGTACTTGCGCGTGTACTGCAAGCGAAGCCGTGCACCAAACGCGATCATGGACGGGCAAAAACTGAAAGGGCAACGAACCCGTCGAACTGAAAGCTACAGGTCAAGCCTGATCTTAACGAAGAACACGAAAGCTGCGTCAAGCAGAGCGAAGCACCGCCCCACGGTACCCTACCATCTCCCCTCATCCGACCCACGGATATCTACCGTACAGCTGCCGTACCATACACTTGCCGTACCAGCGCCCTACTGACCGCGCGCCCGACCGACCCGCGGGTCACGGGTCACGGCATGCGACCCAGATCGCGCCCCCAACGCGCGACCCCCCTCTTCAACCGCCCCCCGGACCCGCGGAGCTTCGCAGACGCGTGCGGTCGCGCGCGCGGGTGCGGCCGCTCACCTTGTCCGCCGCGGATGGGCCCGAGGGGAAGGGCGCCCCTCGGTACGACGGCGCCGCCACGATGGGCGCCACGGGGATCGACAGCCGCGGCAGCATGTTGGGCGCCACGGGCTCCGACTCGATGGGGCGGCGGGCCGGGGAACCGGCGGAGGCAGCGGGACCGGGACCGGGACCAGGACCGGGGCCGGGGCCGGGGCTGATGGCGACCTCCCGCACACCCGGGCTGTCGCCGTCGCTGATGCTGATGCTGACGCCAGCCATACCCCGCTGCGGGGGGCCGGAGGCGGAGGGGTTGGGGTGTGAGGAAGGGCAAAGCCCAGGCCGAGGGGATGGACCGTGCAGAGAGGTTCCCCAGGGGCAAAAGGAAAGGTCCAAGGAGCGCAAGGCTTCAGGCATCCGCGTCGTCGTTCGAGGGAAGGCGGCCGCGGTGGGCATCAACCGGGCAGTGGCGGGACGGAAGGCGGCTGTGTGGAGGTCAGGGCTGGAGGTTGCCTACGCCTTACGGTGTCCGTGTGGATGCGGGCTGCTGGCAAAACGCAGCCGAGGGGCCTCGTGCGGCTCCTGCCGCGGTCCCGACGTGCTCCTCAATGGGGCGTGGGGGGACGCACTTCCCATTTCCCCCATTCCCCTCATTCCCCCGCTTGCCTTCTTCCTCCCTTTCCCTTGATCCCTTCCCACTCCGTGGCTTGTATTTTTCCCTTTCCATCTTCCGCCCGCGGGTGTTTCACCGCCGCCCCCACTCGCCAGCTCCCCGGGTAACCAGCCCCTCCTGAACCCTCCAGAACCCGACCGCCCAACGGTCGCCCTCTCGACCCCCCGCCGGCCTACCGGCGGCGCAGCCGGCAGCGACGACAACGACGACGACACCGCCGCCGCGCCGGGCATCGCCGCCGCCCCCTGCAGCTGCTTCAGCTTGAGTCGCCACCCCAGCTGGCTGGCCGCCTCCCACACGTCGGCGCTGACCCCCGCGGTGTCCTGCAGCGCCCCCAGCGACCGAACGAAGGTCGCGTAGTTGAGCTTGCGCACGCCGGGCGGCTTGCAGCGGGTGTAGATCGCGCCCACCGCCTCCGCCGTCAAGGGCCCTGCACGACGACGGGCCACAAGGCCGCGGGGTGACCTAAGGAAACGAACCACTGGGCGATTTGAATGAGTGCCAAAAACCCGCCCAACACGATCCAGTGACCTATATACTTACACCAAAATGTCCTGCTATTGATACTGTGTCAAAGACAATAACAGAACAAGGGAGCCGAGGATTACCATATGTCGGATCCCACTTCTCTGTGGCCTTGATGCGCCCGGACGTGGTGGCGATCCGGCTCCCTCCCTCCCTTCCCCTTGAACCCTTTGACCGCGCGCCCATAAGCCACGCGCGAGACGCGCGGCGCCGTCCTAACGTACACGTACACCCGTCGTACAAAGGCACGCCGTGCGCGCTTCGCGCTGCGTGCGTGTCGTGCAGTGTCGTGCAGTGTCGTGCAGTGTCGTGCCGTTCATTTACCTGTGGGCTGCATGAGGCCCAGGGCGGTCACCAGGCGCTGCATCTGGCTGCCGCTCATGCGCGGCTCGCTGAAGTCCGACTCGCTGACGATGCGGGGCTGCCCGGGCGCAGCCGTGAACCGCGAGTACACCAGCCGGAGCAGCTCCGCCCGTCCGGGGACGTCGGCGGGGGAGGCGCCGCCCGCCGCGGCTGCTGCGGCTGCTGAGGTTGCTCCGGCTGCTGAACGGGGCCAGGGTGGGTCAGGTGGGCAGAGGTAGAGCGGGTTCATCGTGGGCAAGGTGGGCAAGGTGGGTCAATGTTAGAGTGGGCCCGTCGTGCGCTGTCGACATGTGGTTAGGCAGGGATGGGGGCTTAGGTGTCCACAGTGTTGTCAGTGTGTGGCAGACAACAGGTCAAGACCCAGACAAGATCAAGACCAACGGAGAGCGAGAGAGAGATGGCATGCCACAGAGCAAGGCCCGTGAGGAACGTCGGGGGAAAGGGTACCCAGGCTGAAGCTCACATTGGGGCGGGGGGGGGGGGGTAAAGCGCCCGCGCGTAAGAAGGCGAGGGCTCGGGGCTGAGGGCTCATAAACCGCAGGCAGATCGCGAGGTGGGAAGTCGTGACATCACTCAGGACCCAGAAATCTTATCGATTCCTCCTCATGATGTTCAGGGCACAGCATCAGATCTTCAGATGTGATACGGGGAACATGCGTTAATGAAGAGCAGGCACCGACGCAGGGCCTGACACCTACCGGCCCCATGCAGCTGCGGCAGCTGCGGCAGATGAGGCTGCGGCTGTAGCATCCCCGCCCCATCCATAGTACGGGACGAAGGGCCCGCCCGAGCTAGCTGCTGCTGTTGTTGTTGCCGCTGCTGCTGCTGCGGCGGCGGCGGCGGCGCGGACATCTCCATGTACGGCATCGCCACCATCTGCGTGCCCCCGCCAGCACCGCCCGTCCATGGCGGAGGTGACACCCCGCCGCCGCCGCCGGCCACCGGCGACGGCGATGACGACGACGCGTAATTGCCGTACCGCCCCGCCGCCGGCGCCCCGCCGTTCCTGTCCGGGCTGAACCCGGCTTCCGTCACAAACTGCATGCTGGAGTAACCCCCTCCGCCGCCGCTCTCGCTTCCCAAGGCCTCCCCCTCCGCCTCTCGGTCAGACGCCTCCAACTCCAGCTCCTCAATCAGCCGCTGGATACCCGGCGGCGGCGGCGGCCGCGCCACCTCCCGGCGCTGCTGCTGCGGTGGTGGTGGCTGCTGCTGCTGCGGTGGTGGTGGCTGCTGTTGCTGCTGCACCGCCGGCGCTGCTACTGCCAGCGCTTCTGTCCTCAGCAGGTGTGGTTCGAGTTCGGGCTCCTCGGGCTCACCGGACTCACGCTTCGGTCGCTCGGGAGACGGCTGTAGCCACCGGTTTGGTTCCGGGGCCAGCACCTCTATCTGCTTCACAGAGGACGGCTGGGACCGGAGGTCCTGGGAGGGCATCCGCCGCTGCCGCTGCTTCTGCTGCTGTTGATGTTGGTACGACACCGAGGGCTGGCTTCTTAGTCGCGACGGCGACACGGCCGATGGGGAGGCGGTGCGGGGCGGGCCCGGGATGCCGCTGCGCGCCGCGTTCCGGGGCTTGGCCGGCGCGGCGGCGCGCGGCTGTTGGCGCTCGGGTGGAGAATGCGGTTCCCGCGTCGCAGCCGGCGGCGCTGCCGGGGCAGTGGCCGCGGCAGTGGCAGGAGCCTCGGCCGGTGGCCGCTGCGCAGGTGCCCCTGTCTGTGGGGGAAGCTTTGGTTGCGGCTGGTCCGGGTGGGGCTCCCCGGAGCTGCCTCCTGGCTGCCGGTGCGGCGGTGGCGGCGGTGGCCGCAACTGCACGTGCGTGGCTTCGCCGGCCGCCTCGGTGTCCTCCTGTCCCGGCTGGCCTCCCAGTGCCCAGCTCTGCTGCTGCTGCTGTTGCGGTTCCTGTTGCTGCGGCTCCTGTTGCTGTTGTTGCGGCTCCTGTTGCTGCGGCTCCTGTTGCTGTTGTTGCGGCTCCTGTTGCTGCGGCTCCTGTTGCTGTTGTTGCGGCTCCTGTTGCTGCGGCTCCTGTTGCTGTGGCAGTAAGGCTGCCGACGCTGACTTGCGCCTCGTCGGGCGCCCCGACTCACCTGGGGTCCAGCGCACGGGGCCCCACACCAATCATATGAGCACGGTACACAACCGCCCTGCACCGATTATTCCTTTTGGGAGTTCACGAAGCATCTATCCATCCATCCAACGCTTCAAATTTCTCATTTCACTTCTCAGGCAACGTGCCTGCGTCTAGCCCAAAGCGCACCACCGCCAAGGTTAGGGACGGGCTCGGAGGCCTCCTTGGCAGGGCGTGGCGAGCCGAACGGAGCGTTTTCCCATCTGGGTCGCTTGCATTTAGCGCCGATGGTACAGATCCCGGACAGTCACACCAAGTTCGAAGTGTTAGGAGGGCGGAGGGGGGCTTACCCGGCGCTTTCCTGCTCACGGACCGGCTAGGACGCCGTACGATGTGCTCAGGGCCCTGACCGGGTTCCTCGGTGCCCGCTACCTCAGGCTCGTCACAGGCGGGTTGCCGTTGCCGCTGAGATCCTTGCTGCTCCTGGTGTTGCTCCTGGTACTGCTCGCGAAGGTTCGGATCTGGGTCTTCCTGTAGCGGCGTCTGCGCCTCCGCGAAACCCGTGGGAGGGCTGTTGTTTCTAGGGGCTGCGTCGGGCAACGGTGCCCCACGCGTGCTGAGTTGTTTGTAGACCTGGCAGTTGGGTTTGCAGGATCGGGGGCGTAGTAACACGGGCAAAGTGTGCGGGGTGTGTGCGATGAGAACAAGCCCAGGGCCAGTGGCGTGCAAGCGCCACCCTGCTGGACAGCTTCGCGGCCTTTGGTTTCCACGACCGCTCTAGCTAGATGTATGATCACGTGACCTGGAGCACATGCATAGATGCTTATGAAATACTTCGCTGACAAGAATGTCAAATTGCGCTAGGCGTAGGGTGCATGTTTCGCCACATTCCTGCCCTTCGAATGACCTCCCGTGCCAGGACACACAATGATAACATGTTACAAACATCAAAAGGAATGGCGCTTACTGCACGGTTTATACGCGCGGCCGCGCGCCGACGAGCATGTTGTGTCGCGCAGCTGGCATTGTCGCGAAACATGCAGTCGATGCCGGTGAAAGTTCATAATTTTTGTAATACTCTCTCACTTTTTCCTCAGCCATATGCATCCAAGTTAGCTCTGTCAGGCAGGTCGTTTCGACCTTGACGGACGATCATATCTGCATCTTATAAGAGAGCATACTGATATACGCTTGAAACTATACGGATTTCACTGTAAACCAGCTAATCTGTGCAAGGAAGCCCATGTAAGATAATTTTGAACATGCGTCCGGCAAACTCTTCATCACAATGCGTAGGCAATACATGTCTTGGCAAGGCATAGATGCTATCATTTCTCTGTGCCAATTGAGTAAGCGGTAACGGACAACAGGTGCAGGCAAGCGGTTGACGGTTGGTGAAATGCAAATTTACCTAAGCGATAACAGGTTCAGAAGGGCGTTCGGGCAACCCCTTGTCGGTTGATGGATTGCGACCTGTCCAAAGTATGCATGTGCGCAGCACAAGACGCGCGGAGTAAAATCTGTACCCCGCAACCCGAACGAAAGTCTGGCCTCGCGAAATGAGCCAACCCTTCATGACAATCGAACGTCAAAGCCCGCCACAGAGTTGCAATTTCCAAGCCATAATCAACAACCCGCCAAACGCCACTACTTTCTGTGGGATCAACCGTCTTGCAGCCCATGGGTTTGCGTGTGCTTTCAAACCCCACAGGTCCTGTGGGGTCCTCCTCCCACAACTACAGCTGAGGCGTGCGGGTGTGCGACAACATGATCATGTCCACGTGCGGTATCCCACCAAACGATCAGGCAGAGGCAGGGCGTCATCCTGTGCACAAGCAAGGCTCAGGGTACGGTACCCTTGCCCACAGAGCCGGTGCTGAACCCGTTCTCAAGGATGGCCAGCCAGCCACGGCGTCTGATGGCACGTGAGCGATTAAGGTAAGGTGGGGACGCGTGCATCTACAGTCTACACATAATCACGGCACGGATGGCAACGCTGCGACCGATGCCATCGCCACCGACCTCAACCAGCAACCGAAACCGTTACGTGCGCACGGCAGCCCCGAAGCTCGCTGTCCTGCAGCGCCAAACCAGACCTGATCACTCGGACAATATTTCGCAATCGTACGTGATTCTTCCTTTCCTCCTACGGGTCTTGTACGCGTGTACACGCTTCCTTATTTATCGAAAGCTTTCGACACAGGTAAGGGGGCCAGCCGCCTGAAAAATTAAGCTAGCCTCGCAGTTCCGTACGGTACGGTATTATACCGAGCACTACGTACTGACGGTATTGTCGCCAGTCATGACACACCACCTGCACTTGGATGCAACAAGACACGGCGGCGGTCGTTGGAGCGGCAGCAGGTCACAACCGCCAACTTCCAACAAGTGCCAACCGCCCCGCAACTGCCCACGGCACCGCCTCACAACATGTCTGAAACCTGGCAACCAACCGTTGAACCACAACAGCGTCAGCCGTCGACTGGCTCTTATGACTTCTCATACCGTACACCAACCCACGGACCGCGGCCGATGGTGGGTTGCACACATGGTCCCGGTACGACATTATTATACAATGTATAATTCAAACCGATATACCGGTACAGCGTCAGCAAATCAACGCGTCCATTCCTATGGTAAGGGCCCATATCGTATGGGTATTCACGTCGGCGTCGCCGATGACAACACCGTGCGCGCAAAATGCAACCCGACGCAAAATAGCACCTCACCCAGGGTGCGGGCAATCCCCAGATCGCGATCAATCTGCTCTGTCCTTAACATGCACGAGGCCGCGGGCGTGAACCGCGTCGCAACGGGAGGCTGGCTTGATGCTACCTTGTGGCGGGAGCAGCACGATTGCCGTACTTGGCAGTGCCGTACATGACGATGCCGTATTGATGGATGTTGCGACGCGGTGGCTCGGGTGGTCCACGCAACGACGGAGGTACCCTTCGTCTCGGCGCTCCGTGCCCGACTGACAGGCAGGGTTGACCGGCTGCGGTACTCATCCGCAATGGTGATCCGTACTTTTGAAGGCTTCCAGTCCACAGTTAGTGCATACCTGCCACAAATCCCACGTCTTCATATTAATGCTTCCATACGAATGCCTCGCTCCATGCCTCCATACTACTGGCCTCCGTACTCCCCGCCAAATACCGGACCCCCAAGCCTTGTCGGTTGTGTGCATCCGAAGTAAGCTCAAAGCACCCCAGCTCGCGTTCTCGCCACGACTTGCAACCTCCTCCTGTCAGGTCGGATGCCCCCCTCGGCATGCGACCGCCACGAATAATGTACACGGGCAAACCATCCTCGCGACGCCCACCGCTGCCCGCCAGGCACCTCCTGCCTCCGTCCTGACAACCCGACTTGCGCAACACGACACACGTGACCCGTGGGTCGCCAGAGTCCCAACTAGTACAGGCGGGCCCCCCCACACACACGCACGCACATCGCGCACACACACATACCTTCCACATCCTTCCTCGCGTACCGAAAGCCCCTTGCACTGCCACACCATGCCTCACCGCTCTCTCACTGAACACACTCCAGGCCACCTGGGCGGTTATGGGTGGGCTTCTTGTTAAACACAAGGCCACCTGGCCTCGGTCGGTCGGTCGGGTTCCTTTCCTAAACACACACAGCCAGCGTCAGGGGCCGGTCCGATATGCAAGACACAGTCACACACACACACACACACACACACACACACACACACACACACACACACACACACACACACACACACGCGCGCGCACACACACTCCAGCTTCCAGTCTCTTGGCCCAGTCTTCGTCATCATTCCCCGCTGCGGGATTCCGCAGCGCGCAATCCTCGCCCGCGGCCACACCCCGCGTCCCGCATCACCCGACGGTCGGGCTACTTGGCCGCCGACGCCGCGACCGCGGCGGTGACCGCCGCGGCCGCCCCGCCCGGCGGCAGCGCCGCCGCCGAGTTCTGCGCCGTGAGCACCTCCCCCGGCTTGTCCGCCAGCAGGCCCATCTCGGCGGCGGCGGAGCGGTCGAGCGACACGTTGCGGCTGGCCAGCATCTTGGCCACCTGGCCCGGCGAGGACGGCCGGCTGGTCTGCAGCAGCTTGAGCGCGGTGGCCTGCAGGCCGCCCACGTTGGAGATCCGGAACTGGGTCTCCATCTGCCGCCCGGCGGCCGCCATCGCCTCGTCCATCTCGTTGATGTGGTTCTGGAGCTTGTCCACCTGGCGCGCGATCTGTCGTACAGGGGCAGGCGGGGCGGGGGGGCGGGCGGCGGACAGCGCGTGAGTAACTTCAGCGGAGAGACGGACAGACAGACAGACAAACACGGCAGAAAGGGGCGACAGGTGTCATATCACACGTAATCATACATTTACCTCGCTCAGGGCATCTATAACATACCTGTAGATGCATAACGGAAAGATGGGGGAGAGAGCACACGACTTTCTCGGGGCGAAGCCTCGTCCCCAGACTCGGATCATCCCCACCCGGCGCACTCCCACCCACTTCCCTTCTCCACCCCAACCCGCCTCCGCGCGCCAGACACCCCGAGCACCGCCTCCTCGGCCCCGGCTGCCTCCCTCTCCCGGGGCCCCCGACCCGTTCCCTCACTTTGAGCAGGATCTGCTGCAGCGTCTCGTGCTTGATGTGGAACCGCTCGCTGGCCTCCTCCAGTTGCTCCTGCGGGCGGGGGGCGGGGCGAGTGGGCGCGGGGCGCGGCGCGGCGGGAACGAGGGGGCGGGTTGACCGTGGGAATACGGTTGGGGGTTGGCGGAACCCCTGGACAGGGGCGGCGGCGGCAGGGGGGGCCCTTCGGAGGCCGCTGTGATGGCGCACGCACGGGCACGCTTCCATACACACATGTTTGGATCCCTTCTCTAAATACACACACGCCAAGCCCCGGCGGCTCAGTGTACCGCCGAGCACCAGCCCCCGTCCTGTTCCGCGCTGTCGTACCGTACCCGTACCGTACCACACACGGTGAGAGACCTCGTCGTGTGCCACACGTCACGCCGCCACAGCGCCACAACCGCCACCCCCGAAAAGCCGAAAGTCCGGAAGGACACGGTAGCCTGCCCAACAGCTCCAACGGGGCCTCCCGTCTTGCTGGACCACCGACCTCGCACCTGGTGCCACACACCATCACAGCCCACTACACGATCCGAACCCGCACTCCGAAACCGGTAGCGGGAAGTCCCTCCCGTCCCGTCCCGTCCCGTCCCGTTAGACCAGCGACCTCGTCCCGGATGGACCGAGCGCACGGCGTCGTGTCTCTCCGAGCACCCACCGGACCTCCCGCCTCAACTCGCGCCCCTCCCACAAACCCCCGGTGCCGGTGCGCCCGCCACCCCCCTGGCCTTTTCTTTGTAACCCCCGCCCCGCCCCGCCTCCTCTGCGCACCGTCACTTCCTCCAGCGCCGCATCCAGCTCCATATCGCGCATGCGCGCCGCCTCGTCGGCCGCCATGAGCGACTGCCACGACGCGGCGTCCTTCGGGTCCACCCCGTCGGGCGGCACCACACTGGCCAGGTGCTCCGCCCGCGCGGACTTGAGGCCGCGGCGCGCCGCCCGCAGCCGCTCGATGGCGCTGCTGACGGGCGTGGCCTCCGCCGCCGCCCCCGCGGCGGCGCCGTCCTTGCCGTCCTTGCCGTCCGCGGCGCCCGCCACGCCGTTGCGCTTGAGGCCCTCCACCTCGCCGGCCAGCTTCTCGTGGTGCTGCTCCAGGGTCTTGAGCTGCACGGTCATCTGGCCGACGTCCCGCGCGGCCTCCTGCAGGCGGGGGGGGGCCAGGGGACGACGGACGCGGGGGTGGTGGTGGTCGTGGTGGTAAGGCCTCCGCTGTAAGGCCTCCGCGAAGGTCAAGACAGGGGATTGCGGACCCCGGGGGACCGACCCGGAACAGACAGACGTTTGGGAGCTGGGTGCGGCATTCGGAGATTTGGGCTGTGAGGAGCCTCTAAGGTGCATCGTATTCGGGGTTGGGGGCTCTGGGGATGGTGTACTACAGAGGGCGGCGAGGGCTGCCACAGCCAGCGGACACGGGACGGGTCGGCAGTGCACGGACCAGCCACTCCCCCACCATGTGCGTTCCCGATATGGGTTCCCTCGGACATCTCTACAGCCACCCAGCCTCCATGGTGGTTGTCCGATGGTCCACAGCCCCCCCCCCACACACACACACCTGGAGGTCGCCCAGCAGGCCGTCCGTGATGCGCTGCAGCGCCTTGAGCTGCTTGGCCTGGCCGTCCATCTTCTCCGCGACCACATCCTGAGCGCGGCAGGTGGCGGTCAAAGTTGAAGGAAAAACCCAAAAATAAACCTGAAACAATACCGTAAGCCCGGCCGGCAGCGGGTCGGAATCGCCAAGGCGAAAACCGCGTTTCCGAAGCTTCTGTTGCGGGAGGCACGTACCGGGCGGCTAGGACTTATACTTTGGAGACATGCGCCCCCATATGAGGCGACGAGGGGCTCATCAGCGGTGCGCAAGGAGGGGCGCCGGCTCAGCCCCCCGCGTCTCACTCCAACCAACCCCCACGGGGGGCATCCCCCCGTCACAACACAGCCCTCACCCACCAGCACTTCGCCTCACTCCAGCCCCCAAGGGGGCATCAACAGGTCGCAACCCCACCCACCAGCACTTCCTGCATGTCCTTGGTCGTGACGTACTGCTTGTCGTCGTCGAGGGCAGCCGCCGCCGCGGCGGCGCCGCCCACGGCGCCCGCCGCCCCCGCCGCGCCCGCGGCACCGTCCTCGCCGTCCTTGGCCGCCGCCGCTTTCTCCAGCTTGGACAGCCTCTGCCGGATGGCCTCCAGATCCTGGGCCTGACCGATCATCTCCTACGTGGAACGAAGAGGAGAGGGCCGCCTTTGCGTTGTGTGGCACGAATACGTCACACAAGCTATAGATCACGCCACCAAGCACAGACCATTCTGACACGGCGCGGCCGTCGTACAGTACGTGATGTACGGCATGGCACAAGGCCGGCCCACGGGCCGATTCTCCCACCGCCATGGAACGCTCACCGCGTCACACTATGTGGCACTTCATCGTGCTGTCGGATGCCGTACAAATGTGTGTTTTTCTATGATGCTGTGGACAACCATCGCCGTACACCGCACGGGACGGAACGACGGACCCCTCCTGCGGGCCGCCGTAGCCAACCGCCGCCGTACACCCAAGTCACCTGGAGTGCCTCTCCCAGCTCCTTTGTCAGCCGCTGCTCAACCTCCGTGATGAGCTTGATGGTCAGCTCGGTCTGCTCCGCCGCCTTGGCCGCCTCCGCGCCCGCCTTGGCGGCCTCCGCGCCCGCCGCCTCGCCCACTGCGCCCGCCTTGACCGCCGCCCAGCCGGGGCCGCGGGGGCCCCCGTCGTCGTCGTTCACTTGCTTCTCAAGCAGCGCCAATTTGTCCGCCAGGCCCTTGAGCTGCGCCTGCGTGGCGGCATGCTGCGCCGCCACGCTGTTGACCTGAAGGATAGGACAGGAAGGGATATAGATGGAATAGATGGGATGGGATAGGGTAGGTGGTACAGATAGGATAGGATACCGTGATCAAGTGTGAGGCAAGCTGGTGGCAGATAAGATGCAGAGATGTGCAGATGTGGTGTAGATGTGGTGCAAATGGGGTGCGGATAAGGTGCCGATAAGCAAATGAAGGAGAGCATCGGGCAGGGTGCTGTTCTACATGCGGTGGCGGATGCCGTTCCACAGGCACTACTCCCGTACAATGCTCTTCTGTCAACACACCCTTTCCAGTCGGCGCTCCTTGCGAAAAATGATACGTCCCTGTCGCTGCAACTACGCGGTTCTATGACTTACAGCATAGCTACTGGGACCTTGCCAGCCACGCACGAATCACATGCCGTACGACTACGCCGTACAACCGCAACGCGCTGGCCCCAAGTTGGAGATGACACGTCGAGGGGAGATGCCGTACATGCGCGCGCACGCACCTTATTATCGAGGTCCTCGACGCGACCCAGTTGGATTCCGGAATCCGCCGATTTGAGTGTACGACCCGACCGCCGGCCGTCGCCGTCTTCGTCCTGCCGTACGCGTTTCACAGGACATGGGCCGGGGCCACCGACCCATGGGTTCGGGGTTTGGGTTCGGCTCGGGGACAGGGGCTAGCGTTGGCGCGCCCCACACACACGTAAAGAAAGACATCAAGGATTTTGGACTACAGCCGCCGGACCGACCCCTGGGTCAGAGGCCAGCCGGACGGGTCAGTGTCGCAGTGGCGCGAACAAGAGATGCACGTGGAGCCTCGTACGGTGACCTCCGTCTGCTGTACAGCCGTACCTGCGGCGGCGCCTGGCCGCTGGCCATCGCGTGAGCCTCGTCCACCTTGTCCGTCAGGCCCCTAATCTGGCGGGCCATATCCAGAAGCTGGAGGTGCACCGTCATCGGCGTCATCGGTCGCCCGGCGGCACCGTCAGCGCCCGACGCGCCGTCAGGGCCCGCCACACCGTCGGCGCCGCCGGCGCCCGCCCTGAACGACGGTATCTTCGACAGCTGCCCATTGGCGTGCTGCGCCGCGTCGTTCGCCGTCGACGCGGCCAGTGTGGCGGCGCAGCCGGCGCTCGTCGCCGCCGCGGCGGCGGTGTCGGCGCCGGTGGCGGCGGCCTTCGCCGTCTCCGCGGCGCGAAGCGCCTCGTCCGCCGCGGCTTTTGCGGCGTTGGCGGCCGTTTCGGCCGCCAGGCGAGCCGCACGAAGCGCTTCCGCTTCCGCCGCCGCCGTCAACACCGCCGCCGCGCCGACCGGCGCCACCGCCGCCACGACGCCGTCCTTGCCGTCAAGTCCAGCAACGCCGCCCTCGCCCGCCAGTGCCGCACCCGCCAACTCGAGCCGCCTGAGGGCCGCATCGGCCTCCGCCACCGCGGCCTTGGCCGCCTCCGCTGCCGCCTCCGCCGCCAGACGGGCCGAGCGCATCGCCTCCAGCTCTCCCGTGCCGTCCACGCCGTCCCTGCCAGCGGCGCCGTCCTCACCGACGCCTGAAAAGCCGTCCGCGCCGGCGGCACCGGCGGCGCCCGCCATACCCGCCAAGCCGACGATGCCCGACCGGCCGCGCTTGCCTGCAGCCGCGTCCTTGCCGGCACCGTCCGCGCCCGCGGCGCCGTCCTGACCCGCCCCCGCCGCACCGGCGGCGCCAGCCTTGGCGCCGGCGCCGCGCTTTCCGTTGGCACCCGCCTTGCCGCCGGCACCGTCCTGACCTGCACCCGCGGTTGCCCCGGCGCCGTCCTTGCCGCCGGCGCCGCGCTTCCCATTGGCCGCCGCCTTGGCGTCTGCGCCTTGACGTCCGGCACCGTCCTTGCCGGCAGCGCCGTCCGTCCCGGCTCCGGTCACGCCCGCCACGCCGGCCACGCCACCTGACCCGTCCTTGCCGTCCTTGCCGGCGCCGACCTTGCCGGCGGCTAAGGCCGCCTGCAGCCGCTTGATGGCCGCCGCGGCCTGCTCCGCCGCCGCCGTGGCCGCGTTCGCCGCCGCCACCGCAGCCTGGCGGGCCGTCCGCATCGCCCGCATAGCGGCGGCGTTCTGACCAGACAGGCCGTCCTTGCCGTCCTTGCCGCCGACGGCCGCCAGCGCCGCCGCGGCGTCTTTCTTGGCGTCCTTGGCCTCGGCCCTCGCCTCCGCCAGCTCCTTCTGTAGCGCCGCGACCGAGCCACGCAGCTGCTCGGCCGCGGCAGCGTCCAGGGCACCCGCACCCAGCGCCGCCGCCGCGCCGTTGCCGTCCTTGCCCTCACCCGCCAGCGCCGCCGCCGCCTCAAGCCGCTTCAGGGCCGCATCCGCCTCCTCAACCGCCGCTCGGGCCGCCTCCGCTGCCGCCTCGGCCGCCAGGCGAGCTGCCCGCATCGCCTCCAGGTCGCCCGTGAGGTCGAGACCATCCCGGCCGGCCGCGCCTGCCAGCCCAGCTTCAGCCGACCCGGCTGCCCCGGCGGCGCCGGCAGCGCCGTCCAGGCCTGTGCCTGTCGCGCCCGCGGCCCCGGCCTTGCCGGTGTAGCCGCGCCTGCCGGCAGCGCCGTCCTTGCCCTCACCCGCCGCGCCGTCGAAGCCCGCGGCGCCGTCATAGCCATAGCCGTCCGCCCCCGTTGCCCCGGAGGCGCCGTCCTGACCGGTGGCCGCGGCCCCAGCCACGCCGGCCTTGCCGGTGATTCCCCGCCTGCCGGCGGTACCGTCCTTGCCCGCACCCGCAGCACCATCAAAACCTGCGGCACCGTCATAGCCGTAGCCATCCACACCTCCGATGCCGGTGACTCCCGCCACGCCGGCCGCCCCGTCCTTGCCGTCCTTCGCCTTGGCGGCGTTCAGGCGCTTCAGTGCCGCCGCGGCCTGCTCCGCCGCCGCCGTGGCAGCGTTCGCCGCCGCCACGGCCGCCTGGCGGGCCGTCCGCATCGCCCGCATCGCCGTCGTGTTCTGGCCATCCTTGCCGTCCTTGCCGGCCCCGACCTTGCCGTCCTTGCCATCAAGGCCCATCGCAGCCAGCGCAGCGGCGGCATCCCTCCTGCCGTCCTTGGCCTCCTTCTTTGCCTCAGCCAGCTCCTTCTGCAGCGCCGCAATCGCCTCCTGCATCCGCCGCATCTGTTCCGCAGCCGCGCCCGCATCCGCCGCGCCGCCCTCTCCTGCCAGCGCCGCCGCCGCTTCCAGCCGTTTGAGCGCCGCATCGGCTTCCTCCACCGCTGCCCTGGCCGCCTCCGCAGCCGCCTCCGACGCCAGGCGGGCGGAGCGCATTGCCTCTACATCGCCCGTTGCATCCACTCCATCCCGGCCCGCAGCACCCAGTGAACCAACGCCAGCCAGTCCAGCGGCGCCGGCGGCACCGACAGCGCCGTCCACACCGCTGCCTGCGGCGCCGGCGGCCCCAGCCCTGCCGGCATACCCGCGCCTGCCAGCATCGCCATCCTTGCCCGCGCCGGCGGCGCCGTCAGTGCCGGCGGAGCCGTCATAGCCATAGCCGTCCGCCCCGGCTGCCCCAGCGGCGCCGGCGCCGCCGTCCAGACCTGTGCCTGCCGCGCCGGCGGCCCCGGCCTTACCGGTGTAGCCGCGCCTGCCAGCGTCGCCGGCCGCGCCGTCCTGGCCGGCACCTGCAGCGCCGACCACGCCGTCTTTGCCTGCAACACCCGCAAGTCCAACTCCCGCCACGCCGGCCACCCCGTCCTTGCCGTCCTTTGCCTTGGCGGCATTCAGGCGCTTCAGCGCCGCCGCGGCCTGCTCCGCCGCCGCCGTGGCAGCGTTCGCGGCCGCCACCGCCGCCTGGCGGGCCGTCCGCATCGCCCGCATAGCCGTCGTGCTCTGGCCATCTTTGCCGTCCTTGCCGACCCCAATCTTGCCGTCCTTGCCATCAAGGCCCAGGGCCGCAAGCGCGGCGGCGGCATCGCGTTTCGCGTCTTTGGCGGTGCCGAGTGCCTCGTCCGCCACCACGCCCTTCTTGGTGAGCTCCTCCTGCAATGCGGCCACCGTCGTCTGCAGCTTCCTTAGCTGCTCCTCCGCCGCTGCTGCTGCAAGGCCCGCCGTGCCGCCCTCTCCCGCCAGCGCCGCCGCCGCCTCCAGCCGCTTGAGCGCCGCATCGGCCTCCTCCACCGCCGCCCGGGCTGCCTCCGCAGCCGCCTCCGCGGCCAGACGGGAAGCCCGCATGGCATCCAAGTCCGCGGTCCCATCCACGCCATCCCGGCCAGCTGCGCCTGCTGAACCGACGCCCACAAGACCGGCCGCAGCCTCCGCGCCAGCGGCGCCGACAGCGCCATCCACACCCGTGCCTGCCGCGCCGGCGGCCCCAGCCCTGCCGGCATACCCGCGTCTGCCAGCGTCGCCATCCTTGCCCGCGCCGGCGGAGCCGTCAGTGCCGGCGGAGCCGTCATAGCCATAGCCGTCCGCCCCGGCTGCCCCAGCGGCGCCGGCCAAGCCAGCCGCGCCGTCAAGGCCTGTGCCTGCCGCGCCCGCGGCCCCGGCCTTACCGGTGTAGCCGCGCCTGCCAGCGTCGCCGGCCGCGCCGTCCTGACCGGCACCTGCGGCCCCGGCAGCCCCCTCCTGGCCCGCGGCGCCCGCCAAACCCACGCCCGCCACGCCGACGGCGCCGTCCTTGCCGTCCTTGCCCACAATGCCTTTCTGCGCATGCAGCCGCTTGATGGCCGCCGCGGCCTGCTCCGCCGCCGCCGTGGCCGCGTTCGCGGCCGCCACCGCCGCCTGGCGGGCCGTCCGCATCGCCCGCATGGCCGTCGTGTTCTGGCCATCCTTGCCGTCCTTGCCGGCCCCGACCTTGCCGTCCTTGCCATTGATCCCCATCGCAGCCAGCGCCGCTTCGGCGTCCCTCTTCGCGTCCTTGGCCACGCCCATCGCCTCACTGTGCTTAGCAGCGAGCTCCTTCTGCAGGGCAGCCACCATGTCCTGCAGCTGCTTCAACTGCTCGTCCGACGCCGGCGCCGCCCCGGCGGCACCGCCCGCCTCCTCCGCCATCTCCGCCGCCGCCTCCAGTCGCTTCAGCGCCGCCTCCGCCTCCTCCACCGCCGCCCGGGCCGCCTCCGCCGCCGCCTCCGCCGCCAACCGCGCCGCCTCCATGGCATCCAAGTCCGCGGTCCCATCCACGCCATCCCGGCCAGCGGCGCCCTCCAAGCCGGTGCCCTCAAGCCCGGCGGCACCCTCCGCGCCGGCGGCGCCATCGTAGCCGTACCCATCCGACCCGTCAGCTCCGACGGCCCCGCCAGTGCCGGCGGCACCATCCTGACCGATGCCTGCCAACCCGGCCGCCCCAGCGGCGCCGACGGCTCCGACGGCGCCGGCGGCGCCGTCCAGGCCAACACCTGCGGCCCCAGCGGCGCCATCCTTACCGCCGATGCCGCGTTTGCCGGCGTCGCCGTCAGCGCCATCGTGGCCCACTCCCGCTACCCCCGCGGCGCCGACCTTCCCAACTGCGCCGGCCTTGCCGTCCGCTCCGACCCCAGCGGCGCCGACCTTGCCCGCGACGCCAACCTTGCCCGCGGCGCCGGCCAGGCCGGTCCTTCCGATCATGCCCCGCATGCCATCGTGGCCGTCCAGGCCCACGCCCACTGCGCCGTTCTTGCCGTTCTTGCCGTCCTTCCCCGCAATGCCGCGCACGGCCTGCATGCGGCGCATGGCCGCCGCGGCCTGCGCCGCCGCCGACGTCGCCGCGTTCGCCGCCGCCACCGCCGCCTCGCGGGCCGTCCGCATCGCCCGCATCGCCGTCGTGCGCTGACCGTCCTTGCCCATCGTACCCGCCTTGCCCGACTTGCCGTCCTTGCCGGCAAGCCCCATTGCCGCCAGGGCCGCGGCCGCGTCGCGCTTGGCGTCCTTCGCGACCCCGAGCGCCTCCGCCAGCTGTTTCTGCAGCGCCGCCACAGCTTCCTGCAGCTTCCGGATCTTCTCAGCCGACACCTTATCCACGCCAGCGCCGGCGCCGCTGGCGCCGCCGGCGCCGCCCGGCGTCTGCCGCTTCATAAGGCCCGCCAGCGCCAAATTGAGGGCGTTTATATCCGCGCGTATGGCCGCAAGCAGCGCGTCCCGGGTGTCCTTGTCCCTCGTCGCCACCGCCGCCGCGCCCGGCTTGCCGTCTTTGCCGGCCGCACCCGCCGCGGCGGCGCCGCCGTCCTTGCCATCCTTGCCGTCCTTGCCCCTCGCGCCCTTGCCGTCCGTACCGTCGGCGCCGTCGTGGCCCGCGGCGGCGGCACCGTCCTTGCCGGCGGCGCCGACGACGCCGCGACGGCCCCAGGCACCGTCCTTGCCGTCGGCTCCGTCCTTGCCATCCTCCGCCGCGTCCTGCAGACAACCGACAACCGACAACAATACTCAGCCTGTCCAACCAGAAAAACTACACACGAACAGCAGGCCGTGGGGGTAAGACACCAGCCTTGCCTCCGCCCATGGTCGTACGACATGCACTGCTGCTGTACACACTGGTAGCAGCTTACAACCACCAACCGCCGACGTCCCTACGAACCTGCTCGGACAGCTTGGCCACCTTGTCCAGCATCTGCCGCAGCTGCGCCTCGATGCCTTTGACATGGTCGGCCAGCTGTCGGTTGCGCGCCGCCGCGGCGCTCGTCGCCGCCGCCAGCTCCGCCGCCGCCGCCGCCACCGAGCTCGCCGCCTTCGCGGTCGCCTGCCCCGCCGCCTTCCGCTCCGCCGGCGCCGCCGCCGGCGCCGCCGCCTTGCCGGACCGCTCCGCCAGCTCCTGGACGCGCTTGTCCAGCGCCGCCAGAGCCGCCGGCAGCGTCGCCGCCAGGCGCACCACTTCCTCCGGCACAGCCGCCGCCGCCGCCGACGCGCCCGTCGGTGACGCCGCCGCCGTCGCCTCGGAGCCCTCGACCTCGTCCGCGCTCTCCGCCTTGGTGACCGCCGCCGCGGCGGCGGCGGCCGCCGCCGTCGCGGCCGCCGCCGCCGCCGCCGACTGCACCTCCATCTGCTCCGCGCGCCTGGCCATCTCGTCCGCCGCCGCCTTGGCGGCGGCCACGCCCTCGTCCGCCGACTTGAGCTTCGCCTCCAGGGAGGTCACCCTGGGGTCAAGCTTCTGCGCCTCCAGCGCCGCCACGCGGCGCTCCAGCGCGGCCAGTCGATCCAGGTCCGTGAGCCCCTCCTTGCCGTCCTTGCCGTCCTTGCCGTCCCGGCCAGCGGCACCCGCCCCCGCCTTCAGAGCCTCGATCTGCTTCTTCTGCTCCGCCATCTCCTTCTCCCGCCTCGCCGCCGCGGCCTTCTCCTCCGCCAGCCCCGCCTCGCAGGCGGCGAGCCGCGCGGCTAGCGTCGCCGCGCTGGCCATGCCTCCGGAGGTGGGGGAGTTGTTGGCGGCGGCGCGCGCCTCCTCCAGCGCCGCCGCTTGCTCCTGCGGCACGGACCGGTACAGACCCAACCTTCACCCCAAACCCTGCTCGACCAATAAATCTCTAAAACCCCGACCCCTCTCACGACGGCGCATGTGCGTAAAAAGCCCGACCCAAATCGGCGAACCCGCTTCCGCTCGCGCCCATCAGGACCCAACAGCCGTGTGTGCGCCATCACCGCTGTCCCGGCCTCTCCCCCGGATTCCATGCCCACCTGAAGCTGCCGTTCCATAGCCTCCATGCGTTTCTGCAGGGCCTCTCCGATTGCGTCGCTCGGGGGCGTTCCGAAGGCCCTGAGGGGTCGGGAGCCGTCCGCGCTGCCGGACTTGAAGGCGGCGAGCACGGCTTGACCCTGCGGGGACGGGCGCGTCCGCGTCGGCGGGGGAAGTGTCAGTGTCGGCGTCCGCAAGGGGGGGTAGCGGGAATGGGCGTCTCGTGAGCTACGAGACAACTTTATAAACACCCATGTAAGGCCGCCATGCCTTCCGTTAACACAGAGACAGCACGCGAACCCCTTCCCAGCCGCGCACGCGCCCTTTGCTCACCTGCGGGAGGGCGGCTATGCCCCCCAGCGAACGAGCCGTCTGCCCACCGCCCTGTCGAGAGCAAAAGCGGACGCACGGGGCGGGGACAGTGTGGGGCGAATGATCAAGCCGCCAGGGCCGACAGGTGGGAACAGCCCACGGTGTGGGTCACTGTGGGTTAATGTGGGTCATTGTGGGTTGATGTGGGTCACTGTGGGTTGATGAGGGTAGATGTGGGTTGATGTGGGTCGATGTGGGTGGATGTGGGTCACTGTGGGTTGATGTGGGTCACTGTGGGTTGATGTGGGTCATTGTGGGTTGATGTGGGTCACTGTGGGTTGATGTGGGTCGATGTGGGTTGATGTGGGTCACTGTGGGTTGATGTGGGTCACTGTGGGTTGATGTGGGTCATTGTGGGTTGATGTGGGTCATTGTGGGTTGATGTGGGTCATTGTGGGTTGATGTGGGTCACTGTGGGTTGATGAGGGTAGATGTGGGTTGATGTGGGTCGATGTGGGTGGATGTGGGTCACTGTGGGTTGATGTGGGTCACTGTGGGTTGATGTGGGTCATTGTGGGTTGATGTGGGTCACTGTGGGTTGATGTGGGTCGATGTGGGTTGATGTGGGTCACTGTGGGTTGATGTGGGTCACTGTGGGTTGATGTGGGTCATTGTGGGTTGATGTGGGTCACTGTGGGTTGATGTGGGTCGATGTGGGTTGATGTGGGTCGATGTGGGTTGATGTGGGTCACTGTGGGTTGATGTGGGTCGATGTGGGTTGATGTGGGTCGATGTGGGTTGATGTGGGTCACTGTGGGTTGATGTGGGTCATTGTGGGTTGATGTGGGTCATTGTGGGTTGATGTGGGTCATTGTGGGTTGATGTGGGTCACTGTGGGTTGATGTGGGTCGATGTGGGTTGATGTGGGTCGATGTGGGTTGATGTGGGTCGATCCATACCAGGGGGCCAAGATATACCTCTTCAACGCCTGGCCCCGGCTTCTGCAGCTAAACCAGGTTCGCCCCACTCCCGCGCGAAAAAGAAACGCAGCTCACCCGACTAACCATTTCGGGTCACCTAGCAGCCCGCCTGCCGGCACCGACCCGCCCGCTCAACCTACCGCTCCCCTGTACCCGCACCCAAGCCCCTTGCGCCCTCCATGACCCCCAGGCATCATCCGCTCGGCCCCCCCTCCCCATCCCCGCACACCCCCTCCTGGTTCTGGGTGGGCTGCTCATTAAACACCCCCTCATCCCTACCCACCAGCAGCGGATCCTTCATCAGCCCATCGCCGCTGTCGGTGGCGCCGCCAAAGGCCTGCCGCGGCAGCGGCGACAGACCGCCGGGGCCGCCCATCCCGGGGAGCGACTGGCCGTTCGGCTTGCGGCCCAGGCCCAGGCCGTTGGGCAGGGAGGCGGTGACGCCGGGTCCTTCATCCTCGCCGCCCAGCGCGCCAATGCCTGCAAGCGCCTTTTGCGAGTAGTACTGCGCGGACACGGCAAACCATGGATTGCAGAGCGTTTAAAACCGTTTTTATATATATATATATTAATTATAAAGGGCAACGAACGCACAATCTGGACAAACCGGGACACCCTTCACAGCGGTCTATTAAGACATGCGACACTCGGGCCTGGCCCGTTATCCCCTCGAATTTCATCGTCCTCCACCATGGACCTTCAACGTCCTTCTCCAGACGCCATACGCTGCCGCACGCTGCCGTACGAGTTGTCGTACCTTGCTTCTTGCCTTGCCCAACAACGCCTTGTTGTCGTCGTCCTTGTTGGCGGGCGGCGGCTGCGACAGCTTGGGCAGCGAGGGCGGGGCCTCCTCGCCGGGGTTGGGGTCGTCGTCTTCGAAGTACTCCCCCGGATCCATATTGTAGCTGTAGCCGTCTCCGAACACGGCTTCCTGCCCGCGGAGACACACACGGGCCAAGGATGTGGTGGTTGGTTCCTGCCAACGCCAACGCCATCGCCATCGCCCCTGTCACGGGCTTCACACCTCGACGCTCAGTTCTCGATCCTCACGCGGCCGCGGAGGAAGCAGATTGTAAGGAAGAACTGTCTTTCCCCGGGATTTCCTCAACGTCCAAAGGCAAGGCCCCTCCATCGTGGCTGGCCCCAGACCGAGCTCGGCCCCTCAAACACACTCCTGTTACGCTGGACTTCACTTCTCGCGGCTCAGTTATCGTATACACACGCGCGCACTTCATAGTACCTTTGACTTATTGGTAACTGATTTGGGTCGGGTCGGTTCCTTCGCTGAACACACACACACACACCCCGCTCCCCGCTCCCCGCTCCCCGGTTTCTCATTAAACACACGCACACCCCGCTCCCCACCATGGGCGGCGGACCCGCGGGTCGCAGTTTGTGGCCCAGGGCGTTGGCGGCCGTCCACACGTCCGCTCCGGTGGCCTCCGCCATCGCCGCCAGCGCCCGCAGGAAGTTGGGGTAGCCCATCTTGCGGCTGCCCGTGTTCTTGCATTTGGTGAAGATGAGGTCCACGGAAACGATACTGAGGGGGCCTGCAGTGAGCGCCGCCGTACGGGTTTCAGGTCGGTTCAGGGCGTACGGCAGGGGTCGGGTTGGCGGGTGTGGATGTACGAGGGTGAGGGTGCTGAACGCGGATGCCGGATGCCGGGCCCCGGAGAGAGGCGCGCTGGGAAAAGGACACCAGGACGGGCGCGCGGAGGATGCAGGCGCGCAACCCTCAGACGGTGGGATCGGCGGCCCAAGTAGGCACGGTTGGCCCACCGCGGCTGCCCTGTGCAGTAGCTCTCCCACGTCTGCCTTGGGACGTGGACCTCGGTCTGGATCCGTACCTGGGCCCGTGACCGCCTGGGCATCGAACATCATCCACTCTCACCATAGGCCTACCCACGCACCCATCCACCCACCCGTGGCTGTTTTTTTTTAGTTGATGGAAGCCACCCAGCCACCCAGTCACCCACCCAGTCACCCGCCCAGCCACCCTGTCACCCACCCTGCGGCTGCAGCAGCCCCAGCTCCTGCACGCAGCGCTGCAGCTGGATGCTGGTCAGCCGCGGCTCCGCGTAGTCGGCGTCGGTGACCAGCCGGCCCTGGCCGGGCGCCACCGCGAACCGGTGGTACACCCGCCTCAGCAGCTCGGCCCGCTCCGCGCCCCTGGGGATGCCGGGGACCTTGGACGCCACCTTGATGCGGTGCTCGCGGGCCTGGCGGGCCTGCCAGTAGGAGAGCCGGTCGCAGTGCGCCAGGAACTCGTGGGGCGGGTACTTGTGCGCGCGGATGGCCGCCTCGGAGCCCTTGAGCCCCAGAACTTGGGCTGTGTGTTGTGTGTGTGTTTTTGTGTGCGAATTTTTCGTGTGTGAGTTTGTGGGTGGGTGCGAGGGCAGGGGGAAGGGGAAAAGGGCAGGAGGTAGGAGTCAGGAGCAAGGGCATGGATAGGCAGGGTTTGTGCAAGAGGCGTGCGGCTGTTTGGGAACTCCAGCGATGCTATTGTCGTACAGGCCGACATGGCGACGGGCTGCGGGGGTCAGCTCGCAGATGGTTCCGGAACGCAGGGGGTGCTTTCCCGGTTCCCCGCCAGCCCCGGGTCGCACCCAGCGACTTGTGGTTGAGGCCATTCAGGAGGCCCAGCTGGCCCAACGCCGCCAGCATAGACGCGTGGTCGATGTGGTTGTCATTGTCTGTGTCGTACATCCGGAACATGTCCGCATACCGCACGGAGGGGGGCAAGCCCGCCCGTTCGGGACTGGTCGCCTGCCGCTGCAGTTGCCGGGGGCTCTGCGACCTCTGTGGGGTTTCCAGACTTCCCGGGTCTGGTCCATTCGATGTCTCTCCAAGGCGCCGAGGACCCGGCTCCGGCTTGGCCACGGGCTCGGGGCCATCAGTGTCTTCAGACACGGCCTGCGAAGTTGCAGCGCAACAAGGACCGTAATGTATATTTAAAGCACATGTGCGAGCTTTGGTGTAGTGCTTGTGAAGGAAACGTAGACTCTAAGGCTCTCACAAGTTTTCGCCGGCTAGGCTCCTTTATCCCGGCCATGGGAATCTTGTCCTGATACCTAGCGAACGATCATGTCTACTTGCAGAGATGATTGAAGACTGTAACAGCGCAAGTGGTGCAAAGTATGCGCCTGCGCTGTCAGACCAGCGTATAGGGTGTCAGCAGTATCACAGTAAGGTTATGCAACGCAGACCCCTCTGGTGAAGTCGTTTACAATTCCTATAAATGTCCACAATGGGCTATAGTGTTCCTTCAGCTATTCGTACGAATGTGCGTCCAACTCCCGATTCCCATACGTAGTAAGCCAGCAGCATTGGTTGTCGGCCTCAAACAAAAAAATATAAAGTTGCTGGTTGTTCCCGTTTGCATGGGTCTCGCAGCTAAGCAAAGCCACATCAAAGCCGCATTACGAAGTCGTAATTCTCCTGCTCTGGAGTCGGCTTGGGAGTTGAGACCTTTACAATGAAGGCAGTCTGATCAGTACAGATTATGAAATTGCACTAATGCTGACTCTTTTTCATGCGTAATGATGCGTTTCCTTCACCTGCCAAGCTGTGCTGAAATAACGCGGCGTTGGAAATAACCTAGCACGTCGTCTCCTTACTATCGCCTGCCTTTTGTGAAGTCGTTTTCGCGTCAGGTCAGTTACTTGTCATAAAGGTAGGAGCCCAACGGCGCAAAGGCGACATAATAAATATGGACGGTCGCATTCTTACTGACGCACATAGTAATCTGTAATCATATTATGTTTTGTAAACTCTGCAGCTAGAGCCCACGTGGGTTGAGGGCTCTAGCTGCAGAGTTCCTGCAGGTAGAGGGTTTCACAGGTTACGATCCCGTTTCTTTTAATCTTAAAAAAGTTTCTCTGGTACGCCGTGAGACCTTTGAATTATAAGATACTTGACATTGAACGATCAGCGATCCTCGTGCGTGATAATTGATTTGGCCACGGCTGCGGCCTGCTGCGGTACTTGGCCCTAGAAAACGCGGAAAACGCCTTACAGGAGGGCGCACGCCTGTGCCGCGGACACAAGGAGGCCACGCCAAATTAGGGAACATTCACTCACCAGCAAATGTACAAACACAAGAGGATGCGCTGGCGCCGAACCCAGATCCCAAATCCTCGGACGGGTCCTCTACAATAACTGAACGGCCCACTTCTTGGTGCCACTCCAGGCCGCCGCTGCCCCGCCCAATTTTGACGTCAGTCTTAGGACAGGGACGGCAAATGATCCGGTGGATGCTGCTAAGAGATATATTACACCCCAAGAACACCTGCCGGAGACCCAACCCCGCTTGTCCCGCTCTGAAGCACCTGGACCGAGGCATCCCATGTTGTCATTCCCGCACGACTGGGATCTTGGGTTCTTACACATCCCCCCAGCCCCCCAACGACATGACACCGACACACACGCCAGACGCAAACGCCGGAACAACCACGCGGTTTTCAAGACTGCCAAACGCAAACGCGAAGCCGAACACGGCTGAACTGCACAACCTGCAACCCCGCTGGTCAGGTTCCCGGCTGATCCTCCCAGCCCCACATCCCGCTTCCAGCAGACTGTTCCCGCGAGCGGCAGCTCCCTCCCAGCTTCCGCGCAACTTCCTTCCACGTGACCTTCGCACCGCTCCCATCTGTACAGCCGGGAGGAGCCCGGGGTAACGCGCTTCCCCCCCAGCTTCCTCCGTCGCCCCGTGCTCAGCCGCCTCCACAGACTGACCCCCCACCCCCACGTATCGCCCTTACCCCTCCTCCCCCCGACCACGCAGGGTCGTCGCAGGCAGCCCCGCAGGCCCCCGCCGCGCCGTGCCCCTGCCGCGCAAGGTCATCTGATAACCAGACACCGATATCCAATCCACCCAGCGCCCTTCCCCTGCCGGACCACCACTGTGCTCGGCACAGGCAGCCTCCAAACCCCAGCCGGACCCCCGGCGCACCAGATGTTGGACCATCAAATATCCCCACCATCAAATATCATCAAACCCTAGATATCGCCAGAGGTGGTGCCAGCAAACCACCAGGTCAACGGACCACCAGAGGCTATCCGCGCCGCTGCCTCTCCGCCCTGTCGGGCGCACCGCCCCCGCTGCCACCAGCTCCGCCCAGCGGCGCCATGATTTGGAAATCCCGGTTGGTGCTGCGCTTGGCGCCCCGCATCAGGTTGACGCCCTGGGCCTGCGCGGCGAGGAGGAGGCGGAGAGGAAGAAGGGGGGGACGGGCGGGTATCGGTATCCGGGGGTGCGGGCGGGCGACGAGGGACCCCGACCCCGACCCCAACTCCAGGGGTACCACTGACTTGACCCCAACCCGACCTGATCCGACCCGCCCCAACCCGCCCCAACCCGCCCCCGCCCCGACCCGACCCAACCCCGCGCCCTCCCCACCTTGAAGGCCCTTTCCAGCGCCAACAGCTGCTTCTCCCATTCCTCCATCTGCAGGACACAGCGGCCACAGCGAAACAGCGAGTCCGCGACTCAGCGAGACACAGCGCCACACCGTCGGAAGCCACAGCCGCTTGCCCTCCTCGGACACCGACCCCACCCGAGCCCCCAGGGCCCCAACACATGCACACTGCACACATGCCCCCGAGTCTGTATGAACGCGGTTTGATTGAGGGCTGCCCCGCACCTGCAAACCGCCCAATCCCCAAACCCCCTCTCGGTCCCCTGTCAGTGCCCTGTCGGCACCCTCTCGATCTCGGCGTGTTTCCCTCCCGGCAGGTCCCAGGGCTCACCACTCACCGCATGGACGAGCTGTGAGTACGACTTGGCGTCCCGCTTGAGTTTGGCGCGGGAGAGGCGGGCCGCTGCCGCCGCCGCGGCGCCGTCCTCCCCCCCGCCGGCGGCCGCTCCCAGCTGCAGGTCCTCCCCCATGGCGGCGTACGCGGTGGGGGTGAGGTCCTTGTGCACAAGGCCCACGAGGTCTTGGAAGGCGCGGCCCAGGGGCGGGGGAGGCGCGGGAGGGGCGCCGGAGGCCGCGTTGCCTGGAGGGCGTGTGTGGCGGCAGGGCGGTGGGAAGGGAATGTGCGGCTGTCGAATACCGTACGGGTTGAATACCCTCGTCCTGGCTCGCCTGGGGGCTCGTGCAAGCAGGTCGCCGTGCATCAAGCCAACCCTACCAGCAACAATGCCCACCAGCGCCGTCACCACCCCCGCCGCCACCCCCGCCGCCAGACACGCCGCCAAGCACGCCCTTCAAACCCCTACTTCCTCCCCCCCCTCAGACGGGCTGGTCTCCCCGCTGCAAACCCGCGCGGCCCCCCACCCTTCTGTGGCAGGTGCGCCTTGGCCAGCGCCCCCAGCAGTCGGTACATCCGGATCAGCACCTCCACCTGGGCCTCCAGGACCTGGGGCGGGGGGTGGGGTGGGGATGGCGGGGAAGGAATGGTTCGCGTGTTTGCGGGATGGGGTATAGGAAATTGGTAGACATATTCACACTGCGCTGCTGCCAGAGCATGAGTCCGGTGGGGTGGAGTAGGGTGGTGGGGGAAGACGAATTGGCCGCGCGGGCGGGCGGGCGGGCGGGCGGGCGGGCGGGCGTGGGAGGACAGGGAGGACGGTGTAGGGAATGGGGGCAGTGGGAGCAGGGCGGCGTCCAGCAGAGCAGCGCGGGACGTCAGGTCTGGCCATGGTTCGGGTGGCGCAGCGCAAGGCAAGGGGGCGTCGGGGAATTCGGCAGCACGTGCGCGCCCTCCTTCCCTCCCTGCTCGCTGCCTACCTGCGGGCTCGCCAGCCGCGTCTGCGCCACCACATGCAGCACCGTCACCACCTCGAGCAACCGCCGACACAGCGCCTGCATCAGCGGGGCCACGCCGCGCGCTGACGCGCCACCACCCGCGCCGCCGCCGCGCGCGCCGCTGCTGCCGGCGGCCCCACTCGTCCCGGCCCCGGCGCCGCCGGCCGCCAGCAATGCATCTGTGTCAGCACGCACCCGTCGGGGACACGCACCCCAGCAAACGAGAAAAGGCCCGAGAGAGGGGGAGGAGGCGGGGCGGGAGAGGAGGCAGGGCGGGGGGGGGAGAGACCCGTGCGTCAGGTGAGTCAGCGATGCGGGGAACTGCACATGTGCGTCAATGCCCAAGGGGAGGTGCCGTGAACTCCCCCTTGCGCGATTCTCCCCTGGAGCCCCCCACAGCCCACCGGCTGGCCAGGCGCCCCCTTCCGATCCGATTGCCCGGGACACCCCCCGCCTCACAGCTCACACCCCCCTCACGCAAACCATCAAACCCCCTTACCCCCAAACGCCTCCTAACCCCCGGCTGCGGCCACCTCAACTCCTGATGCCACCCCACCCCCCCACCCCGGCTCTTCGCGTCCGCACCTTCCGCCGCGCCGCTCGCGCCCCTCACCACCGCCGCCAGCAGCTCCTCCCCCTGCCCCGTGTGGCCCTGCAGCAGCCGGAGCACCTCCAGGGCCGCCAGCTGGGCGGTGCCCTCGTGCAGCACTCCAGGGGCGGAACACTGGGGCGGAGGGGGTTGGCAGGGGATGGCAGGGGATGGCAGGGGATGGCTATTGGTATGAATATGTCTACCAATTTCCTATACCCCCCTTTTCCGCACCTCCGCCTGCGTCTCCATGCCGGCCTTGCCCACCACCTCCTGGACGTAGTTGGACACCGTCAGCAGCGCCGCCAGCTCGTCGCTGCCTGGACACGTGGGCACGTGGACAGGGCAGTCCACTTTCGCTATCCAAAAGGTGTATCGTACTTTCGTACAATACCAAAACGGGGCGGGGGAAGGGAGGGGCCCCGCCACCCGATCAACTAGGTGCTACCCATTCGGTGACTTTCCGGGGTTTTGATGCCTTGCCTGACATACGGTCAGGGGCCTCAGCCAGGTGGAGAGAGGGGCCGGAGGAAGCGGCGGCGGCAGCACGGGTGCAGAGACGGCGAGGCGAGGTGTGGGTGGGGGCAGCAGGGCAACCGCTGCCGCATCCGTACAGCACCAGAACCTCCACGGAAGGGATGGGGACTGAAAAGGGGCTTATATCCCAACAGGCAGCTGCCCTCCCTCCTTTAAAACCTCCCCGCCTCCCTTCCTGGTCTCACACCCGCGCATCCGCGCACCTCGCAGGGTGGCGTGCGCCGCCACCAGCGCCCGCACAAGGCCCGTGTGGGTGACCTGGGGCTCAGCCTGCTCCAGGGAAGGAGGGCAGCGGAGGGCAAAAGGGGGTGGGGAGTAAAGCGGAGGGGAGGGGATACAGGAAATTGATGGACACATACATACTGCGCTGCTGCTGCTGTTGCTGCTGCTGGAGGGCAGAGGAGGGGAGCGGAGGCGAGGATGCGCCGTGAGGGCCACCACGACGGGGCGAGGGCAGGGATGAGGACGTTGGAAGGTCTGGCCCCCAAGCCACCAGCCCGCCCCACCCACCCGCCAATCCGTCCACCCAAGGCCGCACCTGGTGCATCAGCTCCCACACCGCGTCGCTGACGGCCCGCTGCAGCGGCAGCGGCAGCAGCCGCGCCACCGCCACCACCACCTCCGTCAGCGACGTCGCCTCCTGGGGCCACCAAGGGGGGCCCAGTTTGAGGGGGAGTGGGGGCGTGCATTACCGTATCGCGCAACGAAGCAGCGGAGATGGGGTGGGTCGGCCGGTGTTTTCCACATGGCCGTTTCTTACACCGGCGTCCTGCCCACCCACCCACCCACACACACCCACCCACCCACACACTCACTCACCCACCCACCCACCCACCCAGCCACACTCAAACACCCAACCTCCACCCACCCACCCACCCAGCCACACTCAAACACCCAACCTCCACCCACCCACCCAGCCACCCATCTTGGGTTTGGTTCCTTATTAGCTGTCACCTACCTTGAAGCTGCTGGTCATCATGAGCCGGGACACCATGTCGGAAAAGTGCGGCAGCCGGGCCAGCACAATGTCTTCCGGCGGCAGGTCCCGCTCGTCCACCTGGGCCTGCAATACGGCAGTACGACAGTAGAATCCCCGTCACGTACGCGACGGCAGGCCGGCGTGCGATCATGATGGGGATTGAGGAGCGGGGGTGCAGCGTTGCGCCTGCGGCGCTGACAGCTCAGCAGTACGGCATGACAGCAATCGCCGGTCATCGGAGCCGGCGGGGGCTGCCGATCGTGCCAATCGTGCCGCACGTGCGCTCCCTTAAGACCTGAAACCTAAACCCTAAAACCTTTCGTACCTGTGTGTCTTGGGAGTGGATGGGCAGTCCCCGGAGTACCCACGCCACCGCCGGCAGCCCCCCCAAGCCCGCCGCCGCCGCCAGCAGCTCCCTAAGACACGACACCGCCAGGGCCGCCAGGGAGTCCGCCGCCGCCGCCTCGCGCCGCTGCGCCGCCGCCGCGGCGGCGGCGGCGGGCCCGCCGCCGCCGCCACCGGCGCCCTTGCGCGGCGCGGGGGGCCGCTTGGCCGTCCCCGACCAGGTCGTCAGCACCGTCTGTTGTTGTGCGGCCACCGGCGGGCGTACGACAGCGATTGCGCATGGACGCGCGAGTGATTCGAGTACGGACGGTTCAGTGTACGACAAGCTGCGTGTGTCACGGCCCTCCAGCAACTGCCGATCAATCTCACCGAGGCGCCCGTCAGCGCCCCGCCGTCGCTTCCGCGCTCAGTGCATACACAGTACAGAACTACGGGCAAAGCGAGCCTTCAAAGCCACGATCAGAGCCATGACCAGAGCCACGACTCTCAAGCAACAGCCCCAGGAAGCGCGGCACTGCTTCCCTGCCGCCCTGTCTGCCACACAAGCGCTGCCCACCTGGCAAAGCAGCATCAGCGGCTGCGCCATCGGTCTCCAGACCGCCTCCAGGCCCTCCCCTCCTCCGCCGCCGCCGCCGCCCGCACCTCCTCCTCCTCCGCCGCCGCCGCCCCAGCCTCCGCCGCGCCCCGCGGACTCGCCCTGCCCCGCCGCCGCCGCCTCCCGCGCCGCCTGTCGCCCCAGCCGCCGCGCTGCACAGCCCACCAGGGCGTCCGACAGGGCCCCGCCGGTGGCGGCCGCGGCGGCACGCAGGCAGTTGAGGCAGCTGCGCAGCGTGAAGGCCTGGAAGACGGGGCTGCGGGCCAGGCGGGTGTGGGGCCCGGGGCCGGCGTCCTGCGGGTACGGGCCGGATCGCGGTGGGCGGCGCGGGGTACAGAGGCGTAAAGGGAGGTATAGGAAATTGGTAGACATATTCAAAGTGCGCTGCTGCTACAGAGCAACGGCCCGATGAAGGATTTAAAGTTGAGTGGTTAGGACGGGTCTGCACCGTCTGCCGTCGCCATCGTCCATGCATCGTCCGCCGATCAACCTGTCAAGGCGCTTTCCAGCACTTTTCCCATTCCCAACAGGGTAAGCAGTCGCCCATCCTCGTCAGTGTGTCAGAAACAGAAACCCCGTTGTTCCACCATCTTTGACTCTATTTACCTGCCTAAACTCTATTGAACTACAGAGGTTTTCTATCGTGTAGGGGACCAAAAGGGCAACGCCGCACACCTCATCTGCGGCCCCCGCCGCCGCCGCCGCCGCCGCCGCCCCGACCTCCGCCACCAGCCCGTCCCGGTGCACTCCGGCGCACAGCTTGGCGAGGCAGGCGGGGGACATGGCGGGCGCCCGCTGCTCCACGGGCACCAAGTCAGGACACAGATCGCGGGGCCGCTTGGTGGAGCCGCCGCCGCCGCCGCCGGCTCCGCCGCCGCCGCCCTGCGGCGCGGTGCCCATCATGGCGGCGGTGGCGGCGGTGGCATTGCCGCCGGCGGAGCCGTCGCCACCACTCCCGGCGGCCGCCTGCGGGTGCCAGGCGCACAGGCACCAAGGCACATACCACACACATACACACGGCTCAGTTTTCTTTTACACACATACATACATCCAGCTCTGCCTGCCTACGGACGCATAGACCTACATGTGGCACACAGGCAGGTATCTAACCTCGACTGCTGGCCACCCGTTCGCAAGCGCGCGCATACAGTCGCCGCCCACTCCTCCTTTGAACACACTGTGCAGCAGCTCTTTCCTACGCGTGACACACACACACACACACACTACTTGAACACACGAATCGCCCGTGTTGCGATGCGTGCCTTGGTGCCCAGTGATATGCACTCAACAGTCGCCGACAGCGCGATCGGATATGGTACAGCCGAACCGTTATAACCGTTGCAACGGAAGCCGTACCTCCGTGGCGGACTGTTTCGCCTTGGACCCCCCTGCAGACACGGAAGGCAGACGGGAGAAACGCAGGGGGGGGTTAGCAAACGAGGGCACAAAGCGCGGAGATCTCTGAGGGCGGCTGTGGAAGGCTGGGCGACGAGTGACGGCGGGGGAGGTTGCGGGGAAGAGAGGGAGAGGGGGTTTGAATAAGTGCGACGGCAAACAGTGGGAGGTGCAGCACCGTCATGGACGTTGCGCGCCTTACCGCCGAACCTCATCATCTCATGGCCGACGACCTTGGATCATCACAGGCTGTGGGCCGCCTGCTGATCACTGGGCCACCCTCGGAATAGGCCAGTTGGGCCGTCTACAGTCGACTCAACATGTCGTGCCTGGCCGACGGTCACCCAACGCGTCCTTTTCCTCGGGGGCGGGGCACTGGCACGAAGCAACGCAGTCCGCGTCGCGTCGCGTCGGAGAGCGGCAGCACACAGCCCTCGGAAAGGAAGGAGGGAGGGATCCGCGCACCGCACCCCGGAAGGCGGCCCCGGTCCCTACCTTGTGATTTGGCCTCCCGCGCCATGTCGTACACGCGGCAGTGCAGCTCGAAGGCTCGGCTCAGCCGCTCCCCCGTCCTGGCGGCGGTCTCCGGACCCCGGGGGCCTGAGGGAGGGCGCAGAAGCGGGCCTCCGGTCGGTAAGGAGGTGGGCATCGCTCGCAGCAGCGGCGCAGCAGTGGCGCTTATGCAAGGCACGCAGCGGCTCGTTGGCACGCCGCAGGAGCAGCAGGAGTAGCAGGAGTAGCAGGAGTAGCGGCAGTGGTACTTCCTCAGGCGATTTCCTCCTCGCCGACGCCCTCGCCCTCCACCTCGGGCCCAGCATCTCGCTCGCTCTTACACGCCTTGATCCGCATCTTGATCTGGCTCTAGGTTCAACCACTCCAGGTGGGTCCCCGTCCCCAATCCCCCCAGGCCCCGCATGTCCTCAATGCCCCCCCTCGCCTCCCCCCACACGCACCCGTGGCAATGGCCACCAGCTCCTCCATCACCACCTCCACCGCCCCCAGTATGCAGGCAGCCTGGACGGGACAGACCAGGTGGGGGCCGCAGGGTTGAGGAAACGGCAAGGAGGGAGCCAGCGCGCATTTCGGTGCGCTGCTGCCTCTGGTCGGTACCGTTTCGGACTCCATTTGGGTTGAGGAAAAGGCAAGGAGGGAGCCAGCGGTGCTGCTTGTGGTCGGTACCGTTGCGGTGGTGGTGGTGTCTGAGAAATAGGACACAAACCGCCACCGGGCGACGGCAGTGTTGCCGTTTTAGAAGCCGAGTAACACTTCTCCCCCTTCCCCCTTGGAAGGGGGCGCCCTTTGTCGCCAACGCGCGATCCACCCGCGGCGCGGCGCCAGGCAGCGCCAAGTGCGGCATCCCAGACAGCTTCGTGGCCGAGGAGCTCTGGTTGAGCTCCTCACGCACAGCTGCGTCGCGGATCTCACAGCGGGTTTCGACTTCAGAGCCACCACAAGCAAGAGCAATGCGTGCAGAGCCAAAGAAACGCAGTACCTAATAACGACCACGTAGAGCCGCCACCCCCATCCGCCTCACGCTGTCACTGTATGTCTTCTGCGTACTGTATAGGGAGCCAACTCGGCCCCCTCGCAGGCTACCGAGAGAAAATCGTCTCCGTCACATCCCCGGGCCGGCGCCTTTCCCTGCCGGCATTACCGGACCCGTGGGTCACACACGCCCCACCTGGAGCTGCCTGGCAGCTCCGCTGGTGGTGGCGGGGTTGAGCTCCGCGGAGCAGTTGAGGTCGAAGTGCTCCGCCTCGCACCGCAGCAGCCGCCGGGCGAAGCTGTCCCAGCCGCGGATCAGGTTCTGGAGCCGAGGGCGGGGGCGAAGGAGGGGGCGAGGGCGGGGGCGAGGGAGGTGAAAGGGCGGGCGAGGGAGGTGGAAGGGCGGGCGAGGGAGGTGGAAGGGCGGGCGAGGGAGGTGGAAGGGCGGGCGAGGGAGGTGGAAGGGCGGGCATGAGGATCGCACAATGTTCGGTTGCCAAGGAGGCGAGAAGAGAGCGGGGCAGGTTGGTGGCGGCCGCGGGCATGGCGGTGTGTCAATGCTTAATGGGACCCTGTGTACGGTTACTTGGTTAGGCACACGTGAACACTATAACATTATAATCCTAGAGCCACACCGTCAGGGAACGCCACTCCGTCCCAGCCCATCCCCACCAATCACCCGCACGGCCAGGTCCGCCCGCTGGCCCTGCGGCCCCGCCTCCTCGCCGTCGCCGTCCGCTTCGTCGTCCTCCATCATCACCACGTCGCCGCCCTCGCCCCCGTCGACGTCCGCCAGCAGCCCCAGCGCATCCCCGCCGCCGTCACTGACCCGTGGGTCGCGGCACAGCGCCACGAGCCGCCGCACACACGCCAGCAGCGCCGGCAGCGGCTCCAGCAGCAGCACCGGGTCGTTGCCGCTGGTGCCGCCTCCAGTCAGCATCTAAGGGCCCGGGGTCCCAACGGAGCGACGCAGCAGGACGCCGGGCCCCAGCGATGCAATCGTGCAAACGGTGAGCTGAGCTGCCTCATGCCACATAAGGCACGACACACGTTGCGCAGCGCGGCAACGCGGGAATGCGGCAACGCGGGAATGCGGCAACGCGGGAATGCGGCAACGCGGGAATGCGGCAACGCGGGAATGCGGCAACGCACGCTTGTGATCGGAGCACTCGCGCGGGAAGACTCCCGGACGGCCTCCTGCGCGGAGTTACAACGTACTAGGGGAAGCGGAAGGGGGAGGGTTCCTGAGTGCAAGGGCCCATGGCTCCCTCCGTATGGGGGCCTGTCCTATCGTGGGGCCGGGGAGCTGCCTACCCTGCAGTGGAACGGCGGCATGGCGGCGCCGTCGGCCACATAGCGGTAGAACTGCGGCGCCACCAGCTCCAGAACCACGTCGCGGGAGCCTGCGGTGAAGTGGAGGGTGTCCAGCGACGAAACCGGCGGGATGTGTTAAAGAGAACTGAGCCGCGAGAAGTGAAGTCCAGCGCAATAGCCGATGTGTATGTGCGTATGTGCTGATTTGCTGTTTGAGCGATTGACCTGACGGGATTGCTGCTTCTGCACACCTCTGCGCGAGTTCCGTCGCCGGGCGCTGGCCCTGGCCGCAATGCGGATGCCGTTCGGTGGGACAGAGGTGTACGGATGGATGGATAGATGGATCGCACCTGGATCCACCAACAGGATCTCGGACAGCCCGTCGTACAACGCTGCTCGTACGGCGGCCTGCTGCCCCAGAGCACGCCGCAGGAATCCCTGGGCCGTAGTCCGCGCGCCAGAGCATTCGGTGGGCAGAAATCCATCAAACCAAGCACGAAAAGCGAGCGTGTATCAAGCACGAAACGAAAGCGTGTGTCGCGGCATGGCGATCAGCCCGACACGAACAGGTCGCCCCTCCCTTGCGGTTAGCACCCAGCGGATCTGCTTGCTTGCCGTTGGGAGGAAAGCAGCCCGGCAACGGCTTACTTGCAGCCCAGCCCAGCCCAGCCCAGCCCAGCCCAGCCCAGCCCAGCCCAGCCCAGCCCAGCCCAGCAGCAAGGTCTGCAGGTCATTTAACCTGTCGTACTCAGCTCGACCCGACAGCCCATCCGGGACCCCCCTCCTCCACGGATGCTAGAACACTCGGAAGCCTGCTGGCACCTCCACCGTGTGACGGATCCGGCGGCTCAGCCCCCTCCCGGACGCGCCGCCCCACCCGACCGCAACCTCTTGTGTGTAACAGGCACGCTCAGTCGATCACACCACCCCCTGACGGGGCCTCATCCCGGATGCCCCCCCTCCCCGCCTGCCCGACCGCCAGCTCGGGGGTTCACCCCACCTGGAGCTCGTGCTGCAGGCTCACACCCGCCCCACTGGCCAGCGCCTGCATCTGACTGAGGGAGGACTGGGGGGCGGGCGGGGGCGCGAACACGGCGGGTGGGGGTGAGCGCGGGAGCAGGGGTGGGGCGGTGTGGCCGGTGTGGAACGCTGGGTGTGTTTGGGGTTGGGGGATGGGGGATGGGGGTTAGATTGAAAAAAGAAATAAACCCGAAGAACGAACCCGGGCACACCCAGAACAACTCAGCATACTTACGTGGCGAGGTACCTGCATGGCGTTGGAAGCATAGAGACTGCGCGCGGGCGCGTGGCGGCGCGGCCGCGCTGCCGCCGGTGCAGTCGGGGGTGGGGGTCTGTCGCCCGATGTGTCCTCCGCGCCTTAGGGAGGGCTCGCAACCTGCGGTAACCCTAGGATACGGTGCGAAGGCACCTCCTGGTCCACACCATGCATCAGACGTCCCCGGCACCGATTTCTCCCCGCCGTCGGCCCCCCCCCCAAACACACACACGCCCTTGGCAGGTCTGACGGTGCGCCCGGCCACTCCTACTCGTAATGCCGCCTGCTGGACTCGCTGGACGAGTCCACTCCGCTCCGGCCTCACCCCCAACTCAACAAGGTGCGTTTGGGCTGGGCTGGGACTCGGGCCAACACCCCCCCACCCCACACACACAAGTATATTGCCACCTGGGATCGGGCGGGCGGGCGGGTTGCAATTCTAAACACACACACTTCTTACTAACTTACGTTTACGTCCGTCGCGCGAACGTGTCGTGTGTCCCTGCCTTGCCATCCGTTACGCATGTCACTTCGCCGAACCCGCCGACCACTAACGCTGTGCTGCAACGCCTGGCTTCCCGTGTCCCTGCCTTCAGGTCAGTACGGTCGCATCCCTTTCTTGCACGGGCTGGGCCGGTTGTGCTGGGCACGATGCTTGCTGTCGGCATTGCACGCGTTGTGGACGCACCCAGCCCCTGCTTTGTTGCGTTATTATAGGTAAAATAGGTTAGTTCAACTAAGTCATTTGTTTAGACTACGCTACGGCAGCCTTTCCGCTGGCGGTCGCTACTGGACCTCTGGCGCCCGCCTCGGTCAACTGTCATACGGCGGCTCCGTCAACGTATATATATCGCCTACTACGCCCTCACCGGTCACTTCCGTCAAGGTTTTCGGTAATTCGGGCGGGTTTCGGGTATCCTCTGTCTCCGTCGCCAACATCGGCTAACGCGCTGGATTTCGCTTCTCGCGGCTCAGTTCCCTTCTCCACACACAATCACCCCTGCCTACGTGACACCCACACGCACCTGACTACAGGACGCCTGGCTGAAGCTCGGGCCGGCCGCCGCCGCGGCCGCCGCCGCCGCCGCGCGCAGCTGCTCCTCGTCCTCCGCCGCCGCGGGCCCCGCCGCCGCCCGCAGCTGCTGCAGCAGGATGAACAGGAAGCCGCGCACCGCCACCAGCCTGGCCCCGTCCCGCGCGCACCCGCCCCGAGGTGAGGCCCGCCATGGAGGTAAGGAGGAGGAGGAGGAGGTGGTAAAACCCTAAAACCCTAAAACCCGCCCAGAACAGGTGGAGGATCCAAACGGCACACCGGTATGAAAAGGCGTGACGGCATGTGGTCCATACAAGCCCTGTGTGGCGCGGCGACACCCTCAAAAGCGACAGAGCGTCGAAGGAGCACCGCACGGCACCGAAGCCTGTGCCGGGCCACGCCGGAAACCCCCCGTGTGACCCCACAGGTGCCGTACCCTCACGACGACGCGGGACTGCGCCGCAGTACGCCCTGCAGTAATCCAGTCGCTGTCGCTGCCTTTCCCTCCACCACTCCCCGGTGGCCCGCACGCGGCCCTGAAGGCTCCACGCACACACCCCTACCGAGACCCCGGTGGCCCGCACGCGGCCCTGAAGGCTCCACGCACACACCCCTACCGAGACCCCGGTGGCCCGCACGCGGCCCTGAAGGCTCCACGCACACACCCCTACCGAGACACAAGGACACCGGTTCGGGTCGGGTCGGGTGGGTATCCTCGCTCAACACTCTTACACATGCAAACACGCCCGGGTTCAAACACACACACGCCGCTCCCCCCCCCTCGCCCACACACCCACGCGTCCGGCCGCACCTGCTCGCCGCCTCCCTGGCGAACATGACCTTCCGCAGCAGCATGACCAGGTAGTCCGCCAGGTCCCTCCGGCCCCGGGCCAGGGGCCACACGCCCAGCAGCAGCCCCAGGGCCACCGGCGCGGGCAGCAGCAGAAAGCTCTGGAAAGCGTCCTGGGGGTGCGGGGAAGTGCGTGTAAAAGAAAACTGAGCCGCGAGAAGCGGAAAGTGTGTGTTTGTGTGTGTGTGTGTGTGTGTGTGTTGGGGGGGCTGTCAACAGATCGGGCCGGCCTTCAGACGGATGCAGGTGGAGGAGGTCGGGGGCACCCACGTGGAGGGCGGCGTACCGGGACAGACGGACGGGCAGACCGACCCGACAGACAAAGGCACCAACACGTCGAAACACGCCCTTGGATAGGTAAGCATGCGAGCGGTTGGAGATCGAGTTCCCGCCCCCACTCCCTTCCGCCGCCTGCCTGGCCAAGCGCCTGCTAATCCTGCTTCTGCTGTTTTCGACCCGACCTGCTGCTGATGCTGATAATACCCCGCCTGACACACACTGCTATGCTGCTGTTACTCCGCCCATCCCGAACCCCACCCCACCCCACCCCAACCTATCCCACCCAGCCGCGCTCTTCCCCTTCCTTGCCGTACTTTGATCCGGTTCGCGTGTTCGTACAGCAGCGCCGAGTGCCTCGCCACCAGGTTGCTCAGCAGCAACACCGCCGGCAGCGCAAGCAGCTCCTGACCCGAGCCGCCGCCGCCGCCGCCGCCGCCAGCACCACCCAGCCCAAGGTTGAGCCCGCCGCCGCCGCCTAGGCCACCACCACCGGCGCCCACGCCGCCGGCAGCGCCCCCCAGAGCCCCCTGACACAGCCGCAGCACGTCGGGGCGCGCCTCCCGGTGCGCTTCAAACGCCGCCTGCGTGGAGGTCGCGGGGTGGGGCTGGTTGCTGCGAGCTGGTGGCAGTGCGCAGCGACGGCGGAGGGGCGCCGGACGGCCCCAACCATAAGGCACATTAGACGGGGCCTGGAAGCCTACCCACACTGTAACGATAGATACACACCACGGCACCATGCGCTCATGCCAGGTCCGCAGCCCTGGTCACATCCAGGGCCTCCCCACGTGCGTGCATGCGAGTACTTGCCTGCAGCAGCTCCACACCCAGCAGTGCGCTCTGGAGAGCCACAGAGCCGCGCGGCAGCGCCGCCGACTCAGCCGCCGCCGCCGCCGCCGCCGCCCCAGCGCCAGCCCCGCCGCCCGGGCCTGCGCCGCGGCCCAACCAGGGTCGACATGCACGGCATGGCGTGGCAGCCGTCGAATGCAACCCCATTGAAAAGTCCATAACCTGGTAATACTTTGGTGACAGTGACTTGATGAAGCAGGGGGATTGCATTTCTCAACGCCTTCTCAGCGAGGCGGGGAGGAGGCGCGGGGCACGGACCCCAGACAGCTCAGCACGCGCGCTTACCCCGGGGCGGAGGCGGCTGCGGCGGGAGGTGCTGCTGCTGGCGTTTCTGCGCGCGGCGCGCCGCCGCCGCGGCTGCGGCCTCCGCCTCGGCCTCCGCCAGCGCCGCGTCGTTGCGCTGCACGAGCGCCAGCGCCTCCGCGGCCGGGCAGCCACCCATGAGGACTGCCCCCAGGGCCAGGATGCCCGGGACCACCACCTCGCCGCCCACACCGCTGTACCTGCGGGGCACGAGGCACGCCTTCCCCCTCAAGCCACATTCTCACTTCTCAAGTACATTCCCACAGAGGCTGTTCGCCATAGCAGAATCTAGCCTAGCTAGGTATCCGCCAAGGACGCCGCCGGTGCTACCGGGTGTCGATGGGATTGCACACGTCACTACCCGGTACACGTCCCGCAAAGCCTGCGGCCGCGCTAGTACGTGCCGGGTGTCACCTCGGCTGCCTCACTCCATTCTGGCTCCCGCCCTACAGCCCGCTCCCGCCCTGGCTGCTTGCTCCCACCTGACGGCCCGCAGCAGCGCCGCACGGAGCTGGTGACCCGCGGGTCGGGGCAGCTGCGGCAGCGACGACAGCCAGGCGCTGCGGCCGCGCGTCGCGTCCCACTCGAAGGCCGCCACCACCAGCGCCTGCGGAGGACGCCAAGCGAGGGGGAACGTGACGAGAGAAGGATGCAAGGGCATAGTTCGCCCACCGCATCGCACTGCAATGAAGTACAGTACGTACGGTGCAGTACAGTACAGGGGGAAAGATGCGTCTCGCGGCGGCATGACGCGCCGCCGCCCTAATCTCGGGCACGAGCCCAAACCGCCGGTTGCATCCTCTGAAGACCGACACTGACCCACGGGTCGCTAACAAACGAGCTGTGCGCCGCCGCTCTACCTCGTCCCCTCGCCCTCTCTTTCTTACACGCACCGCCACCTCCTCACTCCACGCCGGCACTGACCCACGGGTCGTCCTAGGCCCCCCCCCGCTGCACCCCGCTCCCTAGCACACACCGCCCCAACCCCGCCTCACCCGCAGCAGCGCCACCACCTGGCTGTCCAGCTTGTGCTGCCGGGACAGCGTGAAGAGCAGCAGCAGGCAGAACGGGCTGGGGGCGCCCGCAGAGGACCGGACCGACTTGAGCAGCTCCTGGGGGTCCGTACGCAGGCAAGGCAAGGCCAGGCAAGGCGGGCGTGATACGCAATGGGTTTAGCAGTGCCCAACACGGGAGGCCAGGGAGGAGAGTATGTTGGCGAAGGGATAAACAAGTAAATGGCGCGACTGAATGCGCTGGCTGGGGGGGAGGGGCGGGGATGTGTAAAGGGTATAAAATATAAAGAGAATGACAGTTGCGGACAGAGACGGAGGACAGGGTAATGCCTCACGATCAGAGCAGTGCAGTTAGGTTGCCACGCGGCGGCGGCTTTCGTCGTACCTCGGCCAGGGCGCTGTCGTACTTGAACGCGTCCGCGATGATGACGAGCGCCGTGCCCTCCACGTTCTGCAGCACCTGAGAGGGACCCCGGCCGTCGGGCCCCCGGTGCTGCACCTCCAACCGCTCAAACAGCGCCAACACGCCCTGCGGGGGTGGGTGGGTGATATGCGGGGCCATCAGAAGGCGGGATGCGTGTTTAGAAATGCAACCCGCCCGCCCGCCCGATCAAGGCGGGATGTGTGTGATGAGGCTGGTTATGGGTTGCAGGGTTGGGTCGCGGGTTGCGGGTTGTGGGGATCTAGGAGTGCGATATTTGCAGGCGACTCGGTTCGTAAACCGTCCGCCTGGAGTCCCACTGCCCGGTTCTCCTCGTGTGGGAAGGATCGGGGATGGACAGCGGCGGAGAAGCGGCGGCGGGGCCCGCAGCCGGCGATATGACTCAATTGCTTTGATCTTGGCGCCGAGTGAGTTCGACAGTCTGCAACATCAGCCGCACCACACACCACACTCGAGCTGCCCCGAGGCCGCGGCAGAAGGCCACTCACCAGTCGCCCCCGTCTCGACTGTCCTTGACCTGCACCGATCCACCCACCTGCCCACCCACCCACCCACCCACCCTTCCCACCGTCCACCCACCCTCAGCACCAGCGCCCGCTGCCCCAGCCCCGCCAGCCTCATGAGCTGTCTCAGCAGGGAGGGAAGCGCCGCCAGGTCGGTGCAGCCGCCGCACACCGACAGCGCCTTGGCCACCACGGAGCGGAGCTGCTGGGCCGTCCTGGGGAGCGGCCGGGAGGCAAGCGTCAAACACACCAAGTTTGTTCCGCAAAATGTCGTTCGCCGTGAGGTAGGGATTCAGGTGCCCTCCGAGCCCTCTGCCCACTCATGACCTCCTCGCAACATGAAACACGGCCCCCCCGTACGGTGCTGTACGGTGGCGGAAAGCTTTACCCCGCCGTACGTCGGTGGCATTAAGGATTGGGGGGCTAACACCCGATACCCCCACACTCACATAGGCACGTCCCGCAGCGCCTCCATGATCTGTACGGCAAAGTTGCCCCGCTCCGAAACCCAGTCCGCGTGTGTGAGGCGGTGCAGCGCCGCGTCCACGTGGCGCGCGGCGGCGGCCCCCGCGGCGCTGGCTCCGCGCCCGCCCGCGCCCTCGCCTTCCGCGCCGTCGTCCTCCTCTGCCTCGTCTGTGGCGTCGCAAAGCACCGCACCGGTAAATCCGCATCCAGCTCATCCCCTCAGCCGCACCGGAGACGCCCTCGAGGGACAGGCGTCCGTCAGAGGGCCGGACCACGGGAGCGGGTCGGGAGCCCCGGGTGGGAGCGGCCCCTCGCTCCGAACATCGGAAGCGTCGGATAGGGGGTCCTGCTGCGCATGTCGGTCGGTCGGCCATAGGGTGTGACAGGTTGGGCCGGGAGGCGCTGGCGACCGAGACCGGTGAGCTGGACTGCAACCGGCACGGCGGAGGCGGCAGCTCCCCAAGGGCGCCGCTTCGCAGACCCGCCCCGGAGACGCTCCGAAACCCAACCCCCGAGAGCAAGTGCCAACGGCTCCATCTAGCTACCCATCTCAGCACCCATCAACCAACCTCACCGACCCACCCACCCACCCTCGGGGGCGCCTGCCTCCAGCAGCTGCGTCGCGGTCTTGGGCAGCAGCTGCAGCAGCCGGGGGGTGCCCGCAGAGCCCCCCTCCACAGCACGGCAGATGTCCGAGAGCAGCTGGGGGCAGGGATGGAGGGAGAGAAAGGACCGGTCCCGCACGGCACGGCACGGCACGACACCACATCGTGTGTTTGGGTTAGGCGTCGGTTGGCGCTGCTGTTCAGCTGCTGCATGTGGCGTGCACAGCCAGCCGGCTGCTCCTGCCGCCACAAGAGGCGGGTCGCGATGGGTGCGGCGCTGTCACCCCCCGTCATGGTCTGACTAGCTCACCCCGGCGGCCTCTGCGACACGGCGGCGCCCCAGCACCGCCCTTCCGGCCCCAGGGAACCGCATGACGGGCCCTAGAGAGCCGCTCTTCCGTTCCCCACCAAACTCGCCTTCACGGTCTGTGTAGGCCATTACGGCGTCCCGCAGGACACGTTGCATAAGCACCGCCCTTCCGCCCCTCGCAAAAACCGCCATGCAGCCCATCCCTTCCCCCACCCCGAACCACCGCCATACCGCCGCCAGCTGCTGGAAAGTGAGCAAATCCAAGTTGTCCAGCAGGATGGAGGGGTAGGCGCCCAGCTGGGAGTCCTCCGCATCGCTGGTCAGGACGGCCATGGCCGCCTTGAACAGGGCCGCCACAGCGCGCTCCATGCGGCGCTGCCGGCCCTGTTCCTCAGGGTCGTCGCCGTCAATGCCAGGGCCGTTGAGGGCGCCCCGGCGGAGGGCCTGAAAGCAGCGCTCCAGCAGACCCGCATTATCCTGTGGGGGGTTGGGGCAAGGAGGCAAAGGGTCAACGGTGCGATGCGGTGCGGCAATGGATTGACCAAGGACGCATAATGCCGCAGGGTTGCTGAGCAAGCATCTAATGCTGTTCTGACATGCCGAAAACATGATTGATTTGTTGTAGATATTCAGCAACTGTGATGAGCTGTAAGTGCTACCTGGGGCGCGCTGCTCGTCTGAATGTGCTGAGCAACTTCGGCCGGTGCGCCGTTTCGCAGCAGCAGCTCCAGAAAAACCTCAGGAATGGTGTTGTCAAAATATGCGGATAGAACTTCTTCGAGCACGGATGCCATTTTTCCACAGTATGCTACGCCTGCTGCGCCAAACTGCACGTCGGAAGCCTAGAGAACAGCATCTCCTCAGCACATCTCTTCTGCCTGACTTTTCTTTCAGCCACAACAAATTTGCTTCACAATCCCAGGAAGTCACGCTCTTACAAGTTGGGAGGACTGCGAAAAAATATGCATGCGAGCCTGCCTGTCACAGTGTCGCAGTGTCGCAGTGCATAATTAGCAGTTGTGCCGAGTAGACATTAGGTAGCGCACTTTGCTGCCAACAAAATCTTTTGCCAGTAGTTTCCCGCCCATACGCTCAACCGCACCTTTTAGCAACGGCCATCAACCGCCTCCGCTCATGCTGAAGGTTGGAAGCAAGCGCATACACCGGAAAGAGACTGTGTATGTATGAACGAGCCTGAGTATATATTTTGGAATCCTAAGAAACCCCTTGACGTGTGGACATGCTTCCACGGGTGTCCACGGCGCTCGCTCGCGCGACCGTTTACTTTTAGAGCATAATGCACGGAAATTTTAACTTTCAATCGAATCACCATACAGAGTGTTATAAGTAGTTGTTTAGGATTACGGCGGCTTCACCTGCTTGGTGGCCTCGGGGCGGTAGGGGGCCGGTACGGTAGCCTCAACAGGCCATCTCGAGCGTGGGTGCCGTCCGGCCTGACCTGCCAGGCATCGATACACCTTTTTGGACAAAATGTACATGCCAACACGTTATGCATTGAGAACCTGTCCCAGAGAGCGGACGTTCTCTTGGCACTCGGCAGCGGCGCTGCACTGCAGGCTAGGGCCGGTGGATACGGGCTTTCGACAATCGGACCGAGTCTGGGTGACGCATCGCTTGAACTCTTGCGCTCCGCCATAACCCTAGCGGCGTGACAGCTGCGCGAAACGTGAACCGATGCGACGCTGTGTGTTAAGACAGTTGAGGCTTCAAGCTGCACAACGCCGGCTGCGTGCGGCCACCTGTTCAGATTCTTATTTGCATTGCTCCTCGCTTTTGTTGCTTGCAGGGGAGCGGCAAGGGCAGGAGCCGCTGTTTCCAGCTGCGACGATTTCGATCGGGAGCCTGCCAGAGCTGCAGCAAGTTTGCGTTTCCCTTAAGCCCCAACTTCAATCTGCTCAAGGCGACCAGGTTGTAACGTCTTAAACGTTTTTGACAAAGTGAACTAACCCATTTCGCCTGCTGAAGGGTCACCATCACGATCAGCAAGGAATGGTGCGCGGCCCTGCGGCCCGTCGGCACATCCAAGAGAATCCTACGCACACGCTTCCCCGAGCGGACCGATCCAAGAGACCCGCCCAGCCAATCCGCGCGCGGCCAGCTCCCGTAACTCCCCAAATCTCCCGGCCGCCGGATGCGTTCCGAACTACCACCCACTTCGCGCCCACTTACCGCCACGAAGACCCACATGCTCCTCCCGCTCGGCAGTAGCCCCTGCAGACGCGCGAGCAGCTCATGATGCGCCCCACACGCCGTCACACCTGACCTTGACGAGCCCGCACTCGCGCAGCGAACGGAACGGCCCCTCCCTGAGCTACTTTAATTTTACTTAACCGTTTACCAGATGGACCCTTAGTCCCGACCGACTGGGCGATCCAACGGGCCCAGACAGCTACCGCGAAGGTCGCCGTGCTCGGACTCGCCGCCAACCTGGACTGAACAATTTCGAGTGTCCAGTGTCCACCGGCCAACTCAAAAGTCAAAAGGGAAAGCAGGCGGCTGCTCGATTCCATCCGCCACCTACCTGGTCGAGGAGGCCACCCGGCAAGCCCGCCGGCGCACTCCTGAGCCGCCGCCAGTGGTACCGCCACCATGAGCGCGCCGCCGGGGCCGCCGGGGCCGGCGGCCAGCGTGTTCAAGTCGCGCGACCGGAAGTACGGGCAGCGGGTCCCCGTGTGGCTCAAGGCAAGCGGCGTGCTTTGGCCGGGGCGGCAGGGCCCCTCCAAGCTAGACACCATGCAAAACCCTGTAATCGCACCACACAGAGAGAGAGCTTGAGGTCTCGGGCTCTCGGCCTTTTCAGCTGTGGAAGCTGCGGCCGGGCGGCTGGGTTTCGCCCCGTGGGTATCACCCCTGGGGCGGACAGAAGGAGCAAAAGAGGGGAGGGGAAGAGCAGGCCGCGGGGTTGATTGCGGCCTGGGTTCATGAGTCGCAAGTGCCTCGCACAGTCACTGACGGTTTATGTGTACGGCTGTGGTACGGTACGGCGCTCGTTGCCCGCAGCGGGATAAATTCTTCCGGCACGGGGAGGCGCTGCTGCAAGCCGCGCAGTCAGCAGACCCCCTGGAGCGCTGCCTGGCCGTCGTACGGTACGCCCTTGTCGTACTGGCCGACATGCTGCGACCCGGAGGGTGGGTGAGGGGCCACGGGCTGGCTGGGGTACGGCTTGATCAGTGGTCACGATACCCGTCGTACACACACATACATACCGGCTCCGGTTTTTTCCTTTTACACACTGGTGCGCCCCGGCGCACAGCTGCAAACCACTCAGCTCCACAACTTTGCATACTGCCAATGCGGGAGTACGGCATACATACAGTACAAAGGAGTTCTTGGGACGTGCGACTCTCCGGCCTGTCGTTGTTGCCCATCGTGCCAGCACTGCCAGGCAAGCGTCGTGGCGTAGGGGACACATCATTAATAGCACCAGGGGAAACTGTTTGTCAGCCAGGGAATATTGGGAATATCGGGGAGAATATTTGTCAGTCATTGAGTAAGGTCCGCATCGACACTAACTGGGAATTGCTGCTGGGACACAGCTCTCTAGCCGGGGTTCGTCAGGTCAGGTCTGTGCAGTGCAGCTTTTTTCGCGCTGATTGGGCAACGCGTCATGGAACCGTACCGCCGTACCATGCCGTACTTCTGGCACGCGTCTCAATCCACAACAATCAGCGATCGGCCCTCGCTCGTGGCGAGCGTCCCCCAGGCCCGACCCGGATGACCTACCCGTCACGACGCTCGGCCTCCACCACGTGACTGTACGGCAGCTGGGTGAGTGACTACGGTATACTGCAGTTAGCGTCTCTCCCGGTAGGACTTTGTGGCTGCTTACATGCGGTCGCAACCCTTACAAGCCGCAACGCGACCTCGACCCTTGCCTTGCGGCCGGGGGCCGGTGCAGTGTACGGTACCGCTCGCAGGGGGCTTGCTCGCGGATACCCGAGTCGCAGCACGGGCAACGCATGAACGCCACCTGCCGCCTTCTGGCTCCCAAACGGTTCGTTGACTGCAGGTGCCGGGCCGCGCGCGGCGGCGGGCGGCAAGCCGGCGGCCGGCGGCGGCGGCGGTCCATCCACGCCGCGCGTGCACGTGCAGGAGCTGCTGAGCTTCGACGCCAATGAGGGTCCCAAGCAGCTGCAGGTTTCGGAGCCCGGCTCGGGGCCGCCGGCGGCCGTGGCGCTGCTGCGGGTGGACCCACGGGTCAAGGTCAAGGCGAAGCGCCTGGGACGTGATGTGTCCATCAAGGTGCCCGACGGGATCTCCAGGGGGAACTCAGTGAGCACACCTCCCTCTCCCGCTATCACCTTCTCCCTCTCCCACTCAATCACCTCCCTTTCCCTCAATCACTTTCTCGCTGCCTCCCACTCTCTTCCGTCGTCCAGCACCGCCGTGGCGGCGGCAACCGCACCCTTGGCAGGGGCCAGAGGCCAGAGGGCGAACAAGTCCATGATTTAATTATCTGAATAAATTAAGGAGTGCTACAGTGACACGCCACAGCGGCCACTCAGGGCACCACGACGTGCACCCATCCGGTGCCGAGCTTGGTGCGAAACGAGCCCCAGACACGCCCGGCCTGGCCCGGCCCGGCCCGGCCCGGCCCACCCGGCTCGGTTCCGGGGTGTACCGGACTGGGCGCTTGGGGGCAGTGGCTTCACGCCTTCACCTGATCGCGCCCTGCCGGTGACAGCGACCTCGGCCCACCCGGGCCGGCAGCTTTGTACGACCATGAACCGGGGCGGACGTGACCGGTCCCCGCTTCCACCTTAGTCCCCGGCCCACGGATTCCTGCAGCCCTTCCCGGCTGCCTCCAATACCTTTTTGGAGTCCGCTGTCACGTTCATTCATTCAATACAACTCGACCTCCACCTGTCTCGGCGGCCCAGGTCTCCTTTATTGATTTACATGCCCTCCCCTGGCCTCCATCCGTCAGGTTCGGTTGGAGGGCGGGGGCTCCGTGGCGTTGCAGCCTCCCCGGAGTGATGGACCGCACTCGGACCCTCACCTGACCGCGGCGCTGTCGCCGTCAACACTTGCGTCCGCAGCAGCAGCAGCGGCAGGCGCAGGCGCGCTGTCGCCGCCGCACCCAACCGCGGCGGCGCCGGCAGCGGCGGCGGCGGCGGCGGGCACAAGCGCGGCAGCAGCTGCCCCCGTCCCCGCCGCCGCCGCCGGCCCAGGCACTGAGCGGTACATAATCGTACTGCCCAACCTGGTCCTTAAGGGTTCCTTGCCGTACACAGCTCGCCCGGAGCTGCGAGGCAAGCCGAGCGGCACCTCCGCGGGGGCCTCCGAACACCTGCGGTACAGGCCCGCCGTACAGACCAACCCTGCACACCTGTCGTACAGGCCCGCCGCAAAAAGCCCTTACCCTACTATCTCATCCCACCATTCCACTGAGCAGGGTTGTAGTTTCAAGGACAAACATCAAACCTCAAACCAAGACGGCACACCCTTCGCGTTGCTCCGCTGCTTCCTGGAGACCGATAATGGTGTTTCCTTGATTCCTTCTTCCCGCCGCCCGTGCCGTGTGACACACTCTCTCTCTCTCTCCCTCTCTAAGGTGAGCTGGTCATTGAGTGCCCCGCCACGAGCCTGATGGCCATAATTAACTTCAAGGACGACGGCGTTGTGAAGGGCGTCCTAGAGAAGATACAGAAGCCGCCGCCACGGCGTATCGGGTCAAGCAGCGGCGGCTCCGCCGCCGCTGCCGCCGCCGCCGCCGCGGCGGCGGGTGCCGCCAGCTCAACGACGGTCGGCGGCGGCGGCGTCGCCGCCGCCGCCGTGGCTGGCAAGCTGTCTTCAGTGTTCGGCGTGGTGGGCACCTTCTCTGGATCCTTGTACGACAAGATTGATGTCACGTGCCCGGAGCTGGTGGGTGGGTCATGATTGCCGCCTGCGCGACGCCGCCTGCACGGCCACACCTGGCTGCACAATTTGTTCGTAAAACATTCCACCCCCATCACGAAACATACGGAGGTGCAGGCCAGCACGCACTTCCACCCTTCGGTGGGCCCTGCTCGGATCGGCGATGGCGACGAGGGGGTTCAATGAATCAGTGGTTAAACGGAAACCCAGCGGGTTAAATATAAATAGCTTAGAAGCTTACACACCGGATGGGCGCCGTGCCATCTGAGCGGCCGTACGTCCCTGCTCGCGGCCCAGCCTTAGTAACCCGTTACAAGGTGGACCCGAGCCCCGCCCGGCCTTGCGCGTTTTTGCCCCGCGCGAGTGACCCGCAGGGGCTGGAGGGCACGGTGTTTTCCGAGCAGCCGCCCACGCCCGGCCTGCCGCCGCTGACGCCGCTGGTCGACCTGTCGCGCCCCGGGCCGCAGCAGCTGCCCCGCCTGTGGACCGCACTGCACGACGCGCTGCTGTACAACGATCCCAAGCAGGTATTACGTATACGGCACTGCGGTACTGCGGTACGGCACACCGGTATGATCGAGCGCTCTCTCGCTCTCTCTCCCACTTGCTCCCCAGTCTCAATCCTCCGCCCAACGGCGACAGGCGCGCCCGTAGTGCGTGCGTCCGATGACAGCGGCCGCTGCGAGGGACGATTGCGACGCCGTATCCTGTCCGTATCCTGTCCGTATCCTGTCCGTATCCTGTCCGAATCGGTTCCGAGCTGCTGTGGATTGCCCTTCATTGGCCCCGATCAGGGATGTACCGTAGTGCATAGGACGGGTCGTGATCGGGCGAGGCATGCTTGTGACGTACCTCCGGAGGGTCGCGGAGGTACGTCCGCCACAGGGCTGCAGCCTGCAGGTCGCTGATGACCAGGCGTTGCCGTGTGTTCTGCCGCAGGTGTCGGGCGGCAAGGCGGCGGAGGAGGTGTCTCGGCGCCTGGCCACTGGGCTGCACGGACTCTTTGTGGAGAGCGGGCCTGCCGGCGGCGGCGGCGGTGACGCCGTCGCCGGCGGTGCGGCGACATCGGCGGCGGCGGCGGCTGCGGCCGCAAGCGTCGCCGGCGGCGCTTCCATGACGGATGCCTCCGCCGCCGCCGCGGGCCGGGACTCTGACTCAGATTCCGATTTCGAGGCCGCCGCACGGGATGAGGGCGACAGTACGGAAGACCCACGGGACGTTCCCCCAAGCTACAAGGTACGGCATGCGCGAGGTACGACAAGGCGCACGACACATCCTTGGCAGCTGACAGCTGACTCGTCAAACGCGCCTCGCGCACTACCTGGTACAAACCCTGAACCCTCCTGTCCCCACCGGAACCATCTATGTACGTTTCCTCTTCCCATTCTTCATGTGTACGGCAAGTACACACCACTTGAGATGTTACCCTTGATCATCTTCAGTTCTCCACCAGTCCACCTGTATACTGCTTATGATGACGTGAGTGCCGTACACCTGACGCTCCTCACACAGGCCATGCACGCCGCGGGCCGGCAGCTCTGCTGGCAGCTGCAGTACACCTTGATCACGGCGCCCCCTTCTGGAGGTGGCGCTGCTGCCGCGGACACTTCTGGTGCTGCTATTGCTGCCGCTGCACCTGCTACTGCTACGGAGGGCCTCGTCCGTTAGTCCGTTCCTGAGGCTGTTGCGCCGGGGGCTGAGCAGGGAGGGCATATCGGTTTGTACACGCATTGGATTCTCCGTTGGAATCCGTTGTCGCGCGTTAGGTTCCGTTAGGGTCCCGTTCAGGCGCCGTTAGGGTTCGGTTAGGGTCCATGATGTCCGTTTTGGACGCAGTGGCCGACTAGGAACGCATGTCCTCTTATCGTGTCGTGAAGGGCATTAGAGTCGTTGAACCCACCATCGGCCACCACAAAACGAGATGTCATGCGGGGGTGTGACGAGTGCGTCGGGGCTGGGCCTGGGCCCGCTGTGCCCGACTAACACGGACGTTAACCGTCGCAAGGTGTACCCGGACAACGTCGCCCACACGCTCCGTCGCCCACACGCTCCGACGCACGCGGTACATTTATCACGGAAGCACGGGGACTACAGGCTCCGGTCGATACCAGCCAGCGCGGCTACGGAGCTGCCGCCGGCGAGGGCCGACCCCCCTGCGTGCGGGCCAGTACAACTGAAAAATGAAACAAGCCCACGGCTTGCCTTCTCTCATGAAGACCTGCATGCAGCTCGCATGTCCCCAGTATTTTGTAACCGTTACAAGGTGCACCCGTATCCCCCAGTATTGTTATACCGCGATCGTGCTAATAGGCAACGCCCTGGCCGCTTGCCTCTCGGCAGGACCTACACCCGTGGCTGTTGTTTGGAGCAGCGCCCTCTGCCAGCATACCGTAGTTCGAATTGAATAACTGATAGATTTGCCGATTTGGTCGATCAGCTGTTCTTTCTCCTCGCTCTTATCACAGCCCTCGCCCTCCTCACCGGCCCTGTGCCCCCGTGCTCTCCTCACCTTCCTGCAGCTCGCCTCCCTCCTCGCCCCCAACAATTCTCGCCTTACCCCCCCCCTCGGCGTCCTCCGCCTCGCCTACTTCCACCTCCTTGCCGTCCTGCTCCTCCGCCTCGCGTACGGCCTCCTTGCCGTCTCGCTCCTCCTTGCCTTTCGCTTCTCTCGCCTTCCCCTTTGACCTTACTCTCCGCGTCTTGCTTCGTCCTCGCTCTCCTCCTCGCCCTCGTCCTCCTCGCCCCCGTCCTCCTCGCCCTCGTCCTCCTCGCTCTCCTCGCCTTCATCCTCTCCTTCCCTCACGTCTCCACGTCTCTTCGTGTCCCACCTACCCAAGCAGATCCCGGGCTGCAAGCAAGCCAACGCAAACGCTGGTCCGCCCGTTGCACGAAGTCCTCATCCCTCGTCCGTACCCTGCCTCCCGCCTGCTCCCCTTGCTCGCCCACCTCTCTTCTAACTGTCTGTCGACGGACGGCAAACGAACCCTGCAGGCACACCGCATCCGATGGCTTGCTTGCCAGAAAAAACTGGCAGCCGCTTCATCCGAGAGAGCTGGACATGGATAAAGTAGATACGCAACATAAGGGAATGTGTGTGAATGAATTGAGCATATATCCCGATCCCCGTTCGATATGCCCGAAGGGGACGCCGCCAGCTAGAGACCCACTCCGCTGCCAGCTTGCCGTACCGGCGTCCTTCTATGTCTGAGCCCGTCCCGGTGGCCCCAAGACGGTGGCGCATCCACGCGTCGGCGCGTGCCGTACACCGGCAAGCTGCAGTGGGTCTTCCCACTTTCCATGTTGTCGCCATCCTTTCCTTCACGTCCATTCTCCCCTCTTGCGGAGCGGGGCCGACCGAGGCCCGAATTACACCGGTCGTAGAAGCTAAACACACGTACAGCGCTGTATAAATGCGGACCCTTTGGACCCCGGCACACCGCACTGGGTGTGGTGGTGCGTCAGTTTAACCCCACTGGCAGTGGACGGATACGTATCAGAAGCACGGTCGCGCGTCGGCGCGCCTGCTGCCTGAAACGGCGGAGGGAGGGCAACACCGTACTACGCCCGTACCACGCGCCCCCAACCCGCCATGCATACCGCGGAACAGCGCACGCCTATGACCGAGGCAACCCCCCTGGCAAGCAATGGCCATTAGAGCGATGGATGTGCGTACAGCAGCGCACAGCCGCCGCAGCAGCAGCACCCCTGCCTTCCTGCACCGCGTCACACAAGCCAACCACATCCCTCGGCCGGACCGCTCGCGCTGAAACACCTGCCCCGTCCTTCACCCGGACGACGCTCACGATGCAAGACATATTTAAATAATTTGAAAACACCACGAAATTCGATTCAAAAAGACATATTTATATACATCGAAAAAATGTCATAAAAATATCACGCAAAAGTATCACAACAGTACGTGCTCTCCGTTCAGCCCCAGACCGGTTGTGTCGGCGAGGCCCCGCACCGCCTTCACGGCGGACAGCTGCTGCAGCGCCTTTCCGCTGTCGTACAACAGCCTGGCGGGATCGACAAAAGCAAGGGGACACGCGGGGCAGGCAAGGGCGCGAGAAGCTCACGGACGAGACACGCACGTGGCATCAACACAATTATTGCAGCGGGCCACTAGGCTGCAAACAAAAATGCGCCTGCACACATAAAGGGTAGTTAGCTGCTGGCTCAATGCGGTATATAAACGGGCAGCGAGGCGCATGCCATCGGCGCACGGTGGACCGCCGCCTTGGACGGCAGTCCCGTTAGATGGGCGCTGACTTGGATGACTGCATCGTAAAGCGCCGGGTGCTGCTACAGTGCTACTGCTACTGCAACAACGGGGTCATTCCGGCTCCGACTGCTGCTGGGCTGCTCACCTGCAGCCCCGCACCTCAACCTCCTCCAGGGACGGCAGGCTCGCGAGCGCGGCCAGGAAGGCGGCCTGCAGCCGCCGGCGCAGCACACGACGACACGATGCAAACCCACGGGGAGCATGGGTGTTAGGTTGTCAACCGAGGCCGCCGCGGGTGCGGCTCAGGCAGGGGTCACCGGTCGATTAACGCCCACCCCTAGTGACCCCATTCACGGCGGCACCGGTTTGCTGCTACCGTACTTCGCGAGGCTGTGGGGCGGCTCGTCCGCCCGGGGCCGGCCGGGTCCCCTCCCCCATGGGCACACGGGAATGACAAAACACGCCACGCGCTGACACGCGGTCGTTACCGCCTCGTTTCTCGCGGCTCGGGTTTCTCCCACACGCGGTTATCACCCTCCTGGTCCTGGTGGGGTCTAGGGTCTGGCGCCGCCGCGGCGGCAACCGTGGGAACCAGCTCCCGAGGCCGTCGTTGAGCCCCCAGCACTCGGTGGGCCTAGTCGTCCGCGGCCCTGGGGGCTTCCCCTGGGGCTGATGTGGCCCCGGCATTGGCGCCCGGGTCGGCTCAAAACGCCCGTCGTCCGCGCCCCCCCCCCTCCCCACGGTGGTCCCTGTCGTACCTCGGGTCGGGTGCTGCTGATGTCCAGGTACTGCAGGTCCTGCGGCGTGTACGGCAGCAGAGCAAACACATGGCCCCATGCCACTCACCCAATCTGAGACACATACACACACATGTAGAGGTGCGCATGCGCACCGCAGCACACGTCGAGGGACTCCAAACTCCTGTACGCAGGATCTCGGCTTGCACGCCCAGATTCCGGTACGAACGGACGGGGTAAGAGCAGGCGGGTGCGAAGATGGATACCCCGACATCGGGACCCCGTGCCTCAAAACGCAACGCATTCCACTACTGTTCACACCATCATTCTTGTCCGTACCCGACAATGGCCGACATCCTGGCCAAATCATTCGTACCCGCAGCCCGCGCAGTGCCTCCGTCAGTGTGACATCCAGGCGACAGCCCGCCAGCCCCAGTCGCTGCAGCCCCACACGCGGCCCCGCCGCCGCCGCCACCGACGGTGCCGCCGCCGCCACTTCCCCCGCCGCCGTCCCGGCGTCGACCGCCAGCTGCCGTACAACTCCGGCCGTGACCGGCCAACCGCCCAGGTCCAGTTCCTGCAGGTCCGGCATCGCCGTCACGAGGCGCCGCACCGCCTCCGCCACCTCACAACCCGCGCCGTCGTCCCGCCGACTCTCCGCCTCCGCCACCTCCGCCTCCGCCACCTCCACCTCCTCCACGGCCTCCGCCTCGCCTGTCAGCTTCCCCGGGCCCGAATACGACGAGCCGCTGACGAGGGACCTGGCGTTCGCCATCCAGTTCTGGTGGCTCGCGATCAGTCGCTGTGGAACGGACCGCGGGGCAGCCACGGCGCGGTGCGGCGGCGGCCCCCGGCGGCTGACCCATGGGTCATCGCAGACGCCGGCGGGGTCACGCGCCCGGCCGCCGCCGCAGGGCTGCAGCCCGGCGTCCATCGAGGCCCGGTGGTGCTGCTGGGAGGGCCTCCGCTGCGGCGGTTGGCGCCGGAGGTGGTGCTGCGGGTGGTGCTGCGGGTGCTGCGGGGTTGACGCCCGTGCGATCTGGAAGAAGTCGGCGCTCCTGCGGCCACCCCTGTAGCTGTATCCGTAGTCTAGGGAGCGCTGAGGGTGATGCGGATGGGCATGAGGATGCGGCTGATGTGGATGTGGACAAGAAGTCGGAGACGGAGACGGATGCGGGATCAGCGGTGGATGCGGGCTGGGCTGTTGGTGTTGGTGATGGTATCGGAGCACCTCCGCGGCCGCGCTGCGGAGGCCGCCGCCGGCGCCGGCGCCTCGGCCCGCGCCGACGGCCGCCGCGGGTCCCGTCAGCGACGGTGGCGGATCTGCGCCCCCTGGAATGCCGAGACACTCCGCGGCGAGGGCGCGCACGGAGCAAGCCATGCGGGAGGGCCGCTCCGGGGCCCCCGGCTGCTGCTGCTGCTGCCGGCTGGATCCGCTCTGTAGCTGCAGCACGGCGCTGCCGGGCCGACTGCTGACCCATGGGTCGTTGCCGCCGTCGTCTAAGTCCACGACGCTGCTGTGCTGCGCGTCCTCGAACGCGTCCCAGTCCTGTCCCCATAGTAAGAGAGCCGGGGTCAGGGGCCGGGGCCGGGGCGGCGGTGGTCAAGTTAGTTGGTTAGCTACCAAGATGGGCCCTCCCTCCGGAGAGCCTCGATCCAGACCATGTAAGGTCTATTCGAGCCGAAGAGCCCTGGGCGCGGGTCTTCTAGGGTCCAAGTAATAAAGAAATGAAATGAACCCGAAAAAACGAGCCCGGGCACACCCAGAAAAACTCAGGTATTTAACGGTTTTACCGGCGGTTTTACCGGAAAAGCAGGGTTTTACCGGTCTTCGCGGAAAAAAGAGAGGCAAGGACTGGCGAGCGGGGCTTTAGACACGGCCTTGGCTGGGCGGCGGTAAGAAGAAACAACTACAGCCCAGAGGCCGGGAGGGATCAGGGATGTTACACATCGCATCACCGAAGGGCCGAGCAGCTGCACGTGGGCTGCCGTAACCCTTGACCCTCTTAGTCAGTCGACTCACTACGTCCTGGTAGAACTCCTCCGACACTAGTGCATCCAAGCGCAGCCGGCTGCTGCCGCCGCCGCCGCCAGCCCCGTTGCTGCGGCCGTCACCGCCGCCGCCTCCATCGTCCAGCTGACCTTGTCGGAGGACACCCACAACGGCGGCGACGCCGCTGTCACGGCGGCCCCCAGCCCGGACCGCGGCGGCGGCGGCGGCGGCGGTGTCCCAGTCGGCACACGATCCGCTGAGGACGGGCTCCGAAACCGATCTGCCGCACTCGTCCTCCTCGAGCAGGCGCCCACCGAACGGGTCTGTGGAGTGACCCCGAGGGACAGGAGACACAGACACACAGACACACAGACACAGCGGGGAGACCGATTGGCGGGGGCAATTGAGAGCGGGTGGACACACTCTGAAGCCGCTTTCCACTTCCACACACATGTCCATTTCCACTTCCGCACCAACTTGCCGCGACCGTTGCCCAGGCGGTTGTTTCGGTTATTCAGCGACCCCGGAACCCGGATCCAAGCGCACCCAAACCCCCTCACTACTGCCCCTGGAAGCCTGGATGCCAGCCCCCTGCTGTCGTCGCCCCAAGCGCACCTGGCAAGCACCAGGCGCAGCACGTGGCCCTCGCCAGCCGCAGCCGCTGCAGCCCCGTCAGGCGCTCCAGCGAGGCCACCGCCTCCGTCAGCTGCAGGCCCCGCCCGCTGCCCGTCAGGTCCAGGGAGCGCAGCGCCGGCAGCGCACCGCCGCCGCCGCCGCCGCCGCCGCCGCCGCACACCGCCGCCAGTCCCGCCGGCCCCAGCTCCCACACCTCCCGTAACGCAAGCTCCCTCAGCGCCCGCCACGGCGAGGGCTGCACGCCGATCGGCACCGGAGGGCGGCCGCTGCCGGCGGTGGTGGCCGCAGTGGCGGAGGTGATGGTGCTCGGCTCGTCATCACTTGTGACGTCACCCGTCGGGTACGGTTTCGGCGCCGAGGGCGCCGTTGCGCCCGTGGCGGCGGCGGCGGCGGCGGCGGGCTGCAGCCACCGCACCAGGAGGCCGTCGCACAGCGGCGCGGTGGCGCTGCCGCCGGTGGGGGCGCGGGTCCCACCGTCTCTGTACTCGAGCTGCACGTGCGAGCTGACCGTGAGGCTGGTCAGGCGGGTCAGGCGGCTCAGGGCCTCAAAGTGAAGGCTCTGCTGTAGCAGCGGGCAGCCTGCCCCGGCAGCGGCGGACGACTCTTCCGGCGGGTTGGCGCCAGCGGCAGCGGCGGCGGCGGTCCCGCCCTCGCCGCACCTGCAGCAGCCGCCGCCCTCGCCGCCGGGCCCGTCGCGGCGTGGACCCATGGGTCGACCGAGGGACGTGAGGCCGTCGTGGGGCAGCCCGGCAGCCGTTGCGGTGGCGGCGGCGGCGGCACAGGGCCCGGGAGGCGGGACGTGGCCCCGGAGTGAGGATCCGGCGGTCGCCTTGACGACGTGGCCTGCCGTACCGCCCACCTCCTCCAGCGAAAGTGCCTGGGGGCGGGTGCGGAGCCACAGGGATCTCACGGTTTCAGTTACCCACCCCACACCCCACCCCACACCTTACCCCACACCTTACCCCACCCCACCCCACACCTTACCCCACCCCACCCCACACCCTACCCCACACCTTACCCCACCCCACACCTTACCCCACCTTACCCCACACCCTACCCCACACCTTACCCCACATCTTACCCCACACCCTACCCCACACCTTACCCCACCTCACGTCCTCACCCCGCCCCACACAAGGCAGACACGCACACACATGTGGGGGCCTCTTCTCTAACCACAAAGCGCGCGTTAACCCACCTGCAGCCCGGGCAGGCTCTCCACAAGCGCCGCCACCACTGCACCCTCCGTCAACGGGCAGGGCCGGCTGTGCCGCAGCGCCTCGGGCCCGTGGCGGCGGTACGGCAGCCCGCGAAACTCCAGCCGGGTCAGACCGCCCAAGGTCGGGGTCGCGGTGACCCGCGGGTCGGTGCCCAGCCCCCGTGTCGAGGAGCTCCACTCCAGGGGCCGGGCCCGGACCGGCGGCTGCGGCCCAGGTTCCGGATCCGGATCCGCGGCCTCCGCCACCGCGGCCATCCGAACCAGATTGCCGCAGCTGGCGCTGATCTGCATGACGGAGGACCGCCGCAGGGACGCGGCGGCGGCGGCGGACGGAGCGGCTGGTGCGGCGGCGGCGGCGGCGGCGGCGGCGGTGGATGGTGAGAGGGATTTGAGGTGGTGCAGGCACAGCAGGAAGCCGTGGGCGCTGCAGTGGTTGTAGCGGGGGCTGTAGCCTTCGGGACCGGGCAGGGTCAGGGCCTGTGGCGGGGGAAGGCGCGCGGCGGGGTGGGAAAGGGGGAGAGCGGGGCGGTTGGGGAGGCACGTACGACATGCAGTTGCAGGGGGCTCGACACACCAGGTGGGTGCACGCCATCCGGGAGAGGCACTGAGGCGTGTGGCCCCGCCTCGCCCTGCCCCGGCCCGCCCCTGTCCGCCTTTGCATCCCCTGCCCCTGCCGCGCTCTGACAGCTGCAGCACAACCGTGCCGTTGGCAGTGCTTCCCCCCGCCGCGCTCTGACCTGCCCCCTGCCGCTCTGACCTGCAGCCTGCTGAGCAACGGCAGTACGGTGAGCAGCCGGTTATCCACCTCCAGGACGCCCCCCACGTCCAGATACCGGAGCCGCCGTAGCGCCGCCAGGTGGTCCCATCGGTCCGCCATCAGGCAGTCGGACAGCGCCAAGTGCTGCAGGCGGCGCAGCGGCGCCAGCCGGGCCAGCAGCAGCAGCACGGCGCCCTGGCCGGAGCGCTGCCAGGCCGCCCCGCGCATGTTGCTGCGGACCGTGAGAGAGGTGAGGTGCGACTCGAGGAGGTACAGGTCGGGGCGCTGCTGCAGGTGCGTGGGGGTGAGGGTGAGGGAGGTGAGCAGCGGGCGGGAGGCCAGCAGGCCGCGCGGCTGCAACGCGGAGGCCCGGGGCAGGGTGTACGCGGGCGACGCCGCGTCGACCTCGTCGCGCCATGCCCTGCAGATGGACCTGTGGGGTGTGGCGCGGAGGCGGGGAGCGGGGGAGAGACGAGAGAGCCGGGGTGGAATGTGCTGCTGGTGAAGAAGTGTGACGCGCTGACGCGCGGCAGATTGGGTTCAAATTTGGAGTAGTGAGCACCTGAGCTTGGCGCGGCCAAAGGCACCACAGAAAGGGACTATCATTCGCAGGAGGATAAGGAGTTGGGCTTCATCGTCCTGGCTGAATATGTTGCCGGGCTCTGGTGCCATGGACACTCTTTTCAGATGCCGATAGGAGTGCAATCCGCGTACGTGATTACCAAGATTAATTGTGCCGCTCTTCTAAGGATGTATTTGTAGAAAAATTCATATTATTTCCTAAACTAGCGATTCGTCAGAGGGTTCTCGCAAAAATGGCAGCGTCCCCAAACACCACGAGGGTGATGTATTCTTGTGCAAATTGAATAGGTCATAGCAGCTCAGTTGGCCCATGAAAACCGGAGATGAACGAGGAGAAATGGAAACCCCACTGCTGGCAACGAGCCTGATAATGGCAAGCTGCTGTAAGTGGCAATACATTTGGCAGCCGAATATGATATGTAACGGCATCAGAGGAGTGGTAGGTGTTGAACGCCGACTTGTGTACGACGGATTGAATGCACTCGCTGGTCGTTGTACAACGCATACCTACAATCTCTTAAAATCGTTATTATAGCGTGAATATGTTTTACAGGGGAAACGGGGATTCCTAAACTAGGGTTTTCTGGCGAAAGCGGGACATCGAATGCCGTGGCAGCTCGCAGGACGTATTCGCCCGTGAGAGCCCTTCGCGGCAATGGCAATCATCATTCCACCTCATCGATCCAAATCGAGACGCCTTTGGACATATGATGTTTCAACGACGATGGGCTGGACCCTGCTGGGCCGGTGCAGCCCGTGCTGTAGCTCAAGCCCGTGCGGCTGAGCCCGTGCTCCTTTAGCCCTCTACATGCCTGTACAGCCGGTGTCAGCTGTAGATCTCCGTTGGGAGCATGATGAAAGACTTTCAATTGGCGTAGGTAGCGTAGGTAGAAGAATGCTACGTATGCGTTGCCCTTGCGTTACTGGGTACGGCCGGGTACGGCCAGGGTGGCATCGGGTGATTGCCCGCAATCCACCCTAATCCACCAATCCCTACGCCCATTCTACCTTCCACCGGTACATGCAACATGACGCATGCACCTGACGTGCAATCGGAACAAGACAGCGTCAACAATATCCGAACCGTAAGCTGTAACCCAGCAAACCCAGCGGTTGATATTTGTTGACGTAGCGCTCCCTGGCGCGCGTCACGTCGCCAGGGTGGGGCGGCCACGCTCTGTAACGACGGCGATGTTAACAACTCGGGGACCTTGGGGGACCCTCGGGGACCCTGGGGGACCCTCGGGGACTGTTAACGAACGCTGCGTGTTTGACGTTCTGCCCCACGGATGGGCGTGGGCCCCATCGACATGCATATGGCATCAGAGCTTAGCAATCCTTTCCCTCCTTTCAATACAAGCCGCGGGCGTCAGGGCCCATGCTGATTTTGCGCGTCGCGCGCCCGGCCCCGAAGAGCCCAGCTGGGCCCCTGCCTGCCTCCTTGATACATGACTAAGTTTGTCGCATCATCCTGAGGAACTCGTGAAGCGCGTCAGGCCACATTTAAACCATTGTCACACAAGTGCTCACGCCGGCGCAAGTCTTCCTTCAATAAGACAAGCTCACGATACCAGCTGGGTCACGCAATGCCAAAGTCAAGTTTTTTCTGCATAGCTTGTTCTGCGTGAAGCTGTGAAGCTGTCAACTAAGACCGTTACGAACAAGACCCAATCGCGACAGTCGTACGGCTGCTGTACCGGCTCCAAAGCAGCTTGAGGAATCATGTGATATGATGAGGTGTCTCTTACTAGTGTAAGTTGGGACAAATAATTCTCACATCTCCAGTTTTGTCAGCCAGGTCCTGTCGTTAGGTTTCGGTGTTGACGCGCAGACAGCCATGCAGCTCACTCACATCCACAAGAATGTTGGAATCAACACTGGTACTTTGGTCGGTAGGCCGGAGCCATGCGCAGTGTTGTCTTTGAGCACTCGCACACGCGTTATTGCAAATGCTCGGCGCACGAAGACTGCCACGGCGACGCAATTTCCACAAGGAGAAAAACTTGATGCGGAAACAAAGGCAAGTTCTTAAAGCATCCAATGATGGGCGGGACTTCCCGCGCTTCATCTGTCAGTAAAATCGGGTCAAGCTTTTCCGCAACGTCACCGACGCTGCTTTCTTCTTGCAGGCGAAACTATTTAACGACACCGTGGACCGCATCTCCCGTCGGTTTGGCGAGAACACGATTATGCGGCTGTCGGAGAGCGTAACGGCGAACGTGTAAGCACGCTGCATATGCATATCATTTTGCTGGCGGCTGCGGGGCGCGCTTTCCTCGTAAAACGACACGCTAACGATGCGACCGCCGAGTTGGGCCGTCTCCGTCATGTACCTACTGATGGACCCGCACTTCGTAGGCTCTGCACTTAATAGTGGTTCCCCGGTTCCCTCGTTCCCGTTTGTATCCAGTGACACCTTCCCCAGCGGCAGCCTGACACTTGACGCCGCGCTGGGTGGAGGCTACCCGCGGGGCCGCATTGTGGAGGTGAGTCAGCAGGGGCACAGTCGCCATGTCGCGTTGCATCTATCATGAGGCCCTGTCCTCTTGTGGAAAGACTTAATTACTTGCGGCCTTGGCCAGCCATCACACACCTAGCTCCGCCCTACCAAAGGTACCTTCCGTTCTACACTGCTGTACTTGAAGAGGTACGGAGATAAGCCGCTCCCGCTGCATGCCGCTCGCCGAATGTACGGCAGGTGTACGGCCCTGAGGCCAGCGGCAAGACCACCCTGGCCATGCACGCCTGTGCGGAGATCCAGCGGCTGGGGGGCACCGTGGCGTACATTGACGTGGAGCACGCCTTCGACCGGACGTACGCGGAGGTGAGGATGCTGGATGCCCGGGCCGAGCCTGAGAGACATATTGAGAGAGGGAGGGAAGGGGCTCTGGGTTCAGAGCCGCTGGTTCACAGGAACGGATGCAAGCACGCAAACCCCTGCATGATCCGGTTCCGTGGCCGAGCTTCCTTCCACTTGGTGCCCCAGCGATCTGCTCTCCGACACGGAGGAGCAGCCTCAGCAAGCAAAGCCCATCAGCCAGACGCGGCCCACACCGCCATCGCCACCGCCCAGCCATCGCCAGCAGCGGCCGGCGGGCGCAGCCTCGCCCCGGCAACCTCTGCACGCGGTGTCTCTCAGCCAACAGCCCTCCCGACGGCTCCGTCGTGCACTCAAAAACACGGCCAGGCGGAGGAGGCCAGGGGAGGTCGGGGACACTGGCATGCGGCGGCGGAGGGTCCAGGGCCGGGGCCCGCCCAGCAGTCTGCTGCTGCTGGGGGCGGACGTCTTGACCTCCGGTCCTGCCCCGACCCCTGCCCCGACCCCTGCCCCGACCCTGCCCCGACCCCTGCCCCGACCCCTGTCCCGACCCTGACCCCGACCGCGACCCGGTCGCGGTCCCCCTGACCCGCACGCCCGCAGCGGTTGGGCATCAACTTGGAGAACTTTTGGTACTCCCAGCCTATGACCGGCGAGGAGGCCCTGGAGGTGATGGACGAGCTCTGCCGCTCCAACGTGTGCGACCTGGTGGTGATCGACAGTGTGGCGGCACTGGTGCCCCGGGCGGAGCTGGAGGGAGACATCGGCAACGTGCAGGTACGTGTCGTAAATACGGGACGGAGGTACGGGGATCGTCGTAGAGGGGAGGAGCGGTAAATTCGGAATGGGCGGCGGCCTCGCGCGTCTCGAGCGTGTGTGGTTGTGTGTGGTTGTGTGGTTGTGTGGTTGTGTGGTTGTGGGGGGGGGGGACTTGAGTGGGCGGGTCAAGTTGCGGAAGGGCTCGGGGACAGATCCCGGCGTTGCTGGTGGCTGCAGCGGTTGGCATTTTGAACGCTGGCTGTCATGTCGTACCCTCACCGTACGGTACGGCTGCTGTTTAACCCTTGCAGATCGGCTCGCAAGCGCGGCTCCTGAGCCAGGCGCTGCGGAAGCTATCGGCCAGTGCGGCCAAGAGCAAGACCACGCTGTTCTTCATTAACCAGCTGCGGAACAAGGTGGGCTGGATCTCTCGCACTGGCTGGGCACCATGCATGTGCACGCGTTGGTCAGGTCCACTGGTTCGTGCAGGCCTAAAGATGCCCTGCGAACTTGTCTGTTCCCAATTTCTGGTCTTGCCAATAATGCCGCGGGGTTGGTGGCGTGGCGTGGCGTGACGGTGGGCGCAGATCGTCGCTGAACGCCGTACATTCGTACATCGTTGCTGAACGCAGTACTTGTGCGCGCGCGTGTGTGTCGGATCTGTCTAGCTAGGTCCAAGATGTACAGCGAAAGACTGGTCTGTTCCTTCCTGATGTCTGTGATCGTTGCCAATCATGCCGCGGGGTCGGCGGGTTGATGCTGGGGGCGGCGCAGATCGGCGTAATGTTCGGCAATCCGGAGACCACATCCGGCGGCCAGGCGCTCAAGTACTACAGCTCGGTGCGGATCGACATCCGGAAGAAGGAGACCCTCACGGCCGGGGAGCAGGCGTACGGCAACCGGGTTCGTGCCAAGGTGGTCAAGAACAAGGTGGCGCCGCCGCACAAGTGAGCGGCAGGGGGGGGGGCCGGGTGGTGTGTGTGGGGGAATAATTTAAAAAAAGAAATATACCCGTGTGTGGGGGAGTGGGGTGTGTGTGTGTGTGTGTGTGTGTGTGTGTGTTTAACAAGAAGCCCACCCATAACCGCCCAGGTCAGGATACGGTGGGGGAGGGGTGCGGGGGGCCTGTCGGGAGCCAGAAGGGCGAGGACGGCGGAGGAAGATGAGGACGGGCTTACGGTGGTGTGTGGTGAGGGAGGAGGGCGAGGCGGAGGGTTGGGAGGACGGGGATACGCAGCAGGGGAGGAAGGCGCGGGGCAGCGAGGGCCGAGGGAGGCGAAGAGGAGCTGTGGACGGGAGGGGTCCAGGGGCGGTTTGGTCGGAGTGTGGGGATGTTTGGGCGGCAATCGTGGGGCTATTTGGGCGGCCTTTATGGGGTTGGTTGGGCGGCAGATCCCGGGTCAACCTCTTGCAAACACGCTCTCTCGTTGGTTGTCGTTGGCTGTCGTTGGTTGTCGTTACTTGTCGTTACTTGTCGTTGTCTGTCGTTGGCGGGCCCTTATCCGCACGCGGTGGGACTGGAGACCGCGAGAGGAAATGTGGAAGTTGGAGAAAGTGTGACGCTCTCGTCCAACGGGTTCCCCCGCAGTGAGGGGCCCGGGGATACTGTACGACACAATCTCTTTCGCCTGTTATCATTGGTGATGACAGGCTATATAAACCGAAACCGAAACCAACGTGCGCATCGGGTGTGTTAGGTCGCCGCATCAGTGGTGCACTTCGGTTCCGGCCAGGTACACCCTAGGTAGGTAGACCCTGGCAGGTTGACCCTGCTGATAGGACTGAGCCCCTGCTCCGTGTGCCCTGCGCGATGGCGGCCTCAGGGAGGCCATGTTTGAGATCTACTTCGGCCGCGGCATCGACTTCCTGGGCGGCCTGGTGGACACGGCGGAGCGGCTCCGGGTGCTCACCCGCAAAGGCGCCTGGTACTACATGGGCGAAGTACGGCTGGCCCAGGTGAGGTGCCGTACGGGTGCTGTACGGGCGTGGTACGGGACGTTGGATGCATGGGGTGGTGGTGGTCGGGGGTGGGGTGGCGCGAGCCTGTCGTACTTCTCCAGGGGCGGGCAAACGGTTGTGGCGTCAGATGTCGCGCGGTGCATGCATTGCGGCATGATATGCCGGGGTGTTTGGGGTGCTTTGGGGGTTTGCACGGCGGTGAGGAGACGATGAAGCTGTCAGCTTGCCTCAGCCTGTGCCGCCGATGCCTCTCCCCGCCACCCACCCACCCCGACATGTGCAGGGTCGCGAGAAGATGCTCCAGGTGCTTCGCGAGGACCCCGAGCGGGCCGCCGCCATCGAGGTTGCTGTCCGGGAGCTGCTGTCGGTGAGAGCCGCTGTCTGTCGGGGTTGTTGCGCCAGGATGCATGGATGTGTCCTCCTTGCCGTGTATTCAACTGTTGTCGTCGTACACCTTCGTACATATGATCTTCCGCACTGTTGCCGTCTGCATATGCCGCCGCGCACGCAGACGAATCCCGACGCGGCGCTGGTCGACGTGGAGGGCGCTGACGAGGATGGCCCTGACACGACGGTTGGCCTCGACATGGACGACATGTAACGGAAACATGTACGACACGTAACGAACAACCTACGTGAAGGGTACATACATGTACTGTAATGTGCGAATTGGGTTTCGGCAGCACCGGCCCCGAAGTGGGTGATGTGATGTGGGGTGGTCGGTGACCACCGGAGTTCTTAGGGAGGGGGGCGAAGGAAGGCTCCGCTTTGGATCGAGGGCATTAGAAGGCCGGCTCGGCTCTGCCGCCACATCCAGGCACTCGCGGTCAGCCTGCGCCAGACCTGGTCGGATGGGGGGACCCCGCTTCGAACTCTCGAGGGGCAGCGTGATGCCGTACCGTAGTAGAATTGCAGTCAGGACGGCATATACCGTACAGAAGCCGCGGCGCGGCGCTTTTAGAACTGCAAACCAAAACCCCGGCGAGGAACGTGTATCTTAGAGTGTTTCAGTCTGGACCGGGCTCTGGAGGGCTGCGCTGGTCGGTCGGTCGGTCAGTCGGTCGCAGAAAGGAGGCAGGAGTGAGGAGCGCGATGATGTCTCCAGTTGGTCGTCTTGTCGCAATGCAACGATGTGTGCGCCGGGATGGAGGGATTGCTGCCGTCGGGTGCTGCCGTACGTGTAGCCCTGTTACCCCCCAATATGTTGTCGTACTACGGACAACAGAATGTCCTGTTCTGTTGGCCCCAAATATCTCCAGATATGTGTTGTCCGCGAGACTCGATCTCGGTTTGCTGACAGTGTTGTATTTTGGCTTATGTTCTTGTACCGTACCCTGGCTGCTGCGGTTAGGGGTACGGTTGCAGGATGTTACCGTACTACTGCCGTTGCCATGTACACAATATACATTTCGCTCTTGGGTCGCAGTACGTATGCGGATATTCGTTGCTCGATAATTTTTTTCTTCCGTAATACCGTGAATCAGAGTGGCTGTTGCTCGGGTCTGGTTGCTGATGATGGTGCCGATTCGGTGCCTGCATTGGGGTGCTTGGATTGCGTGTATGACGGGGATCGCGTGTAGGACGGGGATCGCGTGTAGGACGGGGATCGCGTGTAGGACGGGGCGTTACGCGGCAGACCCGGACGATGTTTCGTTTACGCCGTGTCGCCGCCCATCACGCACCGCGCCATTCACGATGCCATCAAGAACATCGAGAACAACGGCGGTGAGGTGGCGTTTTAGCGGACCAGGAACTTGATGGCGGACTATGAAAAGGCTGTTTCTGGCGTGCCTCATAGCGCGCTAGCGCGCGCGGTTTCACCGTGCCCGTATCCATCCAGGATTGCTGATTGAGCTCCGAGACCATCCATTCCTCGGTTGTCGGGCGCTGCCGGACCGCTGCAATCACGATGACAACGACGACAATGACGCGCGAGAAGAATTCTGGAGAAGCATCCTGAGGTCCGTCTGTTGTGTGTCTTGGCCGCATGTCGCCTCTAAATCACGTTCAGGCGCACGAATCCATCCGTCGAACCTGTCCGGGACCGCATACCGTGGACTTCTGCATACCGTGCTCGCCAGGGCGGGATACGCGATCCGGAGCACATACCGGTGGTACGTGATGTGATACCGCCGATACACGATTCCCAGCGAGCACGGCATGCAGGAGCGCACGCAGCGGCGTCGTGAGATGCCCCATCGTGCCATGTGTATGTCGTATGAGATGCAGCGCGGGTGCAACAGCAACACGCGTGCCGTACGGTACGACACGCAGATCGGGGTGAACGAGGTCGGTACGACATAAGTGGCAGTGCCGTGCCGACGTACATGCACATGGGGTTGTGCATCGGGAGACAGAGGGGGACATACACGGTCCCCGTCTGGAGACCTCGTCGTACGTGACTCTCACTGCCGTACATGCCGTACCTCGTCTGTTAAGAATCGGCTGCGTGATCAACTGACGCTTTTCCTACACATACAACCTTCCAGTAGTTGAGATCAGTTCCCGCATCAGTTCCCGCCGGTCGGTAGTTTAGACACCTCACAAAATCACGACGCATCATGACACTTGGGATGCATTATGACGAGCTGGCGCAAACGCAACTTAATCACTTTCGGTAGTTCACAAGTAAGGCGCAGCTGCGCAGATCGTTTCACCGATGGCTCTTGGCGTCCATGCTCCTCTACCTCACCACTTGGGATGTCCAACCAACGGCAACAAACATCATGACTGCTGCCGGTACTTCATGCGAATGCTTGCGTCAAAGACACAGCGCAGCCGACTGGTGCTTGCTGGCCGGCCGGGGCCAACCACGCAAGTGAGCGCGTACGTTTGCGCCACACGACGGACAGGGCGCGTGCGATAACAACCACCAAATGCCGTCAACGACCTCTAACGGCCACCAGCCGCCGCCGGTTGCGGCCGGCAACCGGCTGAGGATTAGGGACTCGTCGCGCAGCAGGTAACGCGCGCGGCCAGCAGTGTGGCTTGGTAAAACCAAGGAGCAGAAAGCATCAGAGCGCGCACAGCAGTCACAAAGCGGACACGAGCACACACCCACACAGGCCCAATGGCCCGTACATGTACGACCCCACACGATACAACGCATCCGCCATGGCTCACACAGCCCCCTGGCATGCGTCCCCACCAACTTTCACACCAAAATAAATATATATCGCAGTCACACCGGTTGCCAGCCCAGCCCGGTCTCGCTCACGTCATCACCCGTGTGTACTGTGGTTAATCTCGCTTACGCAATGGAAACAACAGTCCGCAACGAGCGAGCCGGTTTCGAAGCAGTCAATCCCCCTTGCTGCGCAGCGCATAGCTTCTAATGAGACAACAACGACGTTTGCACGGTTTTCAAATATAAACACCACAACGACCGACCTGGCTCCGTTCAACCGAGCGGATGCTAGCGCTACTCGGCGCCTGAAGCATGCTTCCGCCGGAAGGTGCCAGCAGCGCCAGTCGTTCCCGACACCACCTCAACACAAATCCACCAACCTTCAGTTTACAAATTTAATACATTGTCGTTCCTAAGCAAGCCGTGCGCATGGCAGACGGACCACGCGTGGCAAATAATGTTTGGATGGAGGGCATGAGATGAAACGAGATGAGATGAGGTGCACACACGTAGCCGTGAAGCCCGCGCCAGGCCCGCGCTGCCCACGAGAAAGGCGGTCGATCGAGCCGCAAGTCGGTCAAACGTCGGTCAGACGTCGGTCAAACGCCTGCACGTCAGCTCAAACGCCGCCCAAACTTCACGATTGCCGAGTAACGCGGCTGCTCTTTGAATCCGTCCCTCGAAGCCGAAGCCAGGTGCATGCATCGGCGCAGGCCGCCGGAAGGTCACGTAGAGTCCGGTCAAGGGACGGGCTGCAAGCTGACGAATCCCGGCGGCGGCATATCGAGCCTCAAACTTAGCACCAGCAGGACACAGCGCAGGCGGTAAGCGACCGAGTGTGAAGTCAACGTCCCGCAACAGGCAGGGTCGTCAGAGTATCACACCGTACATGCCGTACATTCCCGACAACAAACACTCGCTTGTCAACAATAATCGTCGCGAAGTCGCCGCCGCCGCCCCAGCCACACGCACCCAATCGGCACGATTTTCAGCGCCGTGCATCGATAGCGCGTCCGTACGGCAGTCAGCCGGGTGCCCGCTGACTGCCCTCCGTCAGACGCGTCATCGGGGTTGTGTCACACGCGCACCTACCTGGGAAGGCCGGCGGCGGGGGCCTTGGGCGGGAGCCGCCGCCCCTCCCCCCTCGAAACCCCAAGGGTTGCGGCGTCGTTGGGCCGCTAGCGTTCGTCGGGCGCTGCATCAGTCCGGTACGCAGGTAACTAACCCCGTCAACCCACTGAGCCGTTCGGTAACGTGCCGTAACTGAGGCCTTCAGTAACGTGCCGCCGTCATCATCACGGTGTCGCAGTGACGAAATTGGCGTTGCGTAATGGAGAGGAGGTATCGAGCGGCGGAGCCGGCGGCGCCTCGGCGACATCCGCAGGCCTGCTTGCCTGCTGCCCCTTCCGCTTGCTTTGTCGTGCACACCTGCACCTGCACCTGCACCTGCACCTGCCAGCTGATCAGCTGATCAGCTGATCCGCTGATAAGATGATGAGCTGATCAGCGCCGGCGGTTGTTGTTGTTGGTCCCTCCTGGGGGGCGAGCATTTGGGGGCGGGGCGGCAGTTGGGAGGCAGGTGGGCGGGGGGGGGGGGCGGCGATGGTGGGCGAGCGGCCAAACGCGGGCAGGGGGTTGAGGGGAGGTTTGACGTTGACGACCAAGCCCGGGGCCAGGAACGCATGGTTGCTAGGCAGCTGGGTTGATTAAACCCCTTTGAGCGCCGACCTGCGGCTGTGCCTAATCGTTTGGGCAACGAGCGGCGGGCTCCGATCGAACCCATTTGTACTACACTTCTGCCGTACAACGACACAAGCTCGCGCCTTCACGTATACTTTTGCAACTGCTCTATCGTATGGGTCTTCGGGCTTCCCCCCACTTACTTCGGACCCACTCCCGCACCGGCGACTGGGGCGGCGGCGAGATGCGGCGCCTGCGGACAGACGGGGGCACCATGCGGAGGGAGAGCCTCAGCGCATTCAGCAGCATGGATAAGCAAAGGAAATATAAAATTATTTGAAAAAAATTAAAAGTATATAGGACGGAAGGAGGATCCGATAATAAGGTCATCAAAGGAGATCCCGAAGATTAATTTTGGGATAAAATGTAGAAAAATGCAGCAAGGCAGGTCGAGTGAGATTGATCCGAACGGGTGGAGGCAGGTCCCGATCGAGGCGCCAGGCCCCGCCGAGTCATCCATCCTGGGTTAGTTACGCCTTTGTGCTTGCACAAATAAATAAGCATGTGGCAAATGAGCGACAACGCGCATGCATCGCTGGTGTCGGTGTGAAAAGAAACTGTGAGCCGCGAGAAGCAAAGCCCAGCGTGTAAAACGTAATCCTTACTTCGGAATCGTGGGAGGTGAAGGGGCCGGGTTTCTGGATGCCGCAAGCGGTGGCGGAAGGGGGGGTGGCGGCGGCGGCGGCGGGGGCGGCGGGGGCGGCGGAGGCGGCGGGGGTGGTGGCCTTGGAGGGCTTGGTGGTGCAGGCGGGGGAGAGGGCGGTGGGCTGGGTGGTGGAGGCGGCGGCGGCGGGGGTGGCGGGGGTGGGGCGGAGGAGGCGGAGGCGGGAAGGGGGGCAGCGGCGGCGGCGGTGGCGGTGGCGGCGGCGGTGGAGGCGGTGGTGGCGGCGGCGGTGGGGCGGTGGGCCCGGCGGTGGTGGTGGTGGCGGCGGCGGTGGTGGTGGCGGCGGCGGTGGAGGCGGCGGCGGTGGGGGTGGCGGCGGCGGCGGTGGCCCTGGCGGTGGTGGTGGTGGCGGCGGCGGTGGTGGTGGCGGCGGTGGCGGGGGCGGCGGCGGTGGCGGCGGCGGGGGCGGTGGGGGTAAAGGCGGCGGTGGCGGCGGTGGTGGTGGCGGCGGCGGTGGAGGCGGCGGCGGTGGGGGTGGCGGCGGCGGCGGTGGCCCTGGCGGTGGTGGTGGCGGCGGTGGTGGCGGCGGGGGCGGCGGCGGCGGGGGCGGCGGCGGTGGCGGCGGCGGGGGCGGTGGGGGTAAAGGCGGCGGTGGCGGCGGCGGCGGCGGCGGGGGCGGCGGCGGGGCGGCGGCGGGGGCGGCGGGGGCGGGGGCGGCGGTGGTGGGAAAGGCGGCGGTGGCGGCAGTGGCGGCGGCGGTGGTGGCGGCGGGGGCGGCGGCGGCGGGGGGGGCGGAGGTGGAGGAGGTGGTGGCAACGGCGGCGGTGGCGGCGGCGGTGGCGGCGGCGGTGGCGGCGGCGGGGGCGGCGGGGCGGCGGCGGCGGTGGAGGAAACGGAGGGGGCGGTCCCGGCGGCGGCGGCGGCGGCGTGCAGGCATCCACGACCGTCCTGGTGGTCGGGCAGACCTTGGGGGTATCCGTACACCGTATGATGCGTCCCTCAGTACATGAAGGTAACATCGTCAAGTACTGGGCGTATGACGACAGGGACACATCTAGAGGTATGCCGGAATCCAACAGCCTGGGCGCCTGCATGTGTTCAGCGTCCACCAGGGCACAGGGGAATGTTCGTTAAGGGCACAAATAAATCATAAAACGTACGGCATGACGTACAGTGCCCAAGGAGGGGGCAAGGCTGCTGCCGCCGGTATAGCCGGCAAAGCGACCACGCTGTCCAGCGGCCCCAGACCCATGGTTCGTTGGAGTTCACGGACGGTACAGCGCCGTACGGCTCGGCTGTTCTCCGTACAGGTCATTCTGTTGGTTGGCTGCAACCAACCCAAACCACCTACCGTGGTAAGCATCGTGTAGCCGTCGCCACCCGCTGTTTTCAGGAGGGACATGGGGAGGGGCGGGGAGGACGAATCGTTGCCAAAGCGGTTTGTCTAACCGAAAACCGCCAACCTCCAAACAACCGAGCCCTTCCGACCCTCTCCGTACACAGGTTTTGCCCCGCGTCGTTCTGCCTTCTTGATGCCCGAGACCCACTGCACCCGTTACCTCTACATACAAACGCACACACATATGGGTATGTGCAGGTATGGGGTTACGCCCCCCCAACCATGTAACACACACACACACACACACTCATATACGCGTACGTACGGTATTTTTGATTTTGATTACGTAATCCGCACCCGCAATCAACCAACCACCGCCCGCAATCAACCAACCACACTGCCGCCCAAACTAACTCCCCGCTGCCGGAAAAAGATGCGTGGCCCGCTCACCAATTGTGAACGGCTGTTCGTACCTCACTGTCGCTTGTGTCGTACAATCTATGCATGCCGTACAATCTGTGCACGCCGTACTTACTGGCTAAGTAGTCGGTTGTCAGCACGGTGTACGACTTGCAAGGCTCCAGGGGCACACGCGAGCCGTTGATCTCCAGGGAGGCTGCCAAAATACGGCTGCCCACGGGACGAGTGGGGTCGTACATGTACCACAGACCCGCCACCTGTGTACGGCATAGTACGGCCGGCAGTATCGTCACTCTCGTGCTATGAGGAGCCCGCGGCATGTCGCACACACGGCTTCAGCAGTCGGTCCATCCGCTCCCCGCCGGCTGCGGCCCCCACACGCCCCGTGTACCTACCCCACGCCCCTATCGCCTCAGGCGTTCCTCCAGTCCGTCAAGGCGTGTCGTACATGTCTCAAGTACTGTACATACCGTACTTGCCCTACAGTCCCCCGATCCAGGCCATCCCCCGATACAGCCCTTTTTCCCACCCGTCGTAAATTCTTCCGCGCTGGGCTTTGGGCAACCCACCGCTCGTGGGACGGCGCCCCCGCTCGCTGCGCTGTGCCCTCATGCATGTCCCTCACCCCAAAAACCCGGATCGCGCCTCGAAGGTATGCATGCCCACCGTCCAGCCGGCGCCGCGCTCAACATTTCCAGATTGGGGTTCATAGCCCGCGCAGAGCCGCGACATCAGCCGCGATCGGTACGAGGTGCCGGCTGCCCGTCCTGCGCCACCCCCGCCGGGCCCCCCCTGGACTTGGCGACTGTCTGGTCTACCGTACATCTGCACTGTGGACCCCCGCGGGACCCCGGGACCTGCCCCCGCCCCGGACCCATGTACGCATAAGCCGCATCATCCCGAATCGGCACCGCCCAGCCACCGCCCAGCCACCGCCCAGCCACTCCCCAGCCACCAACCGACCTGCGGCAGCTTGCCCTGCAGCAGTGTCACATTGGTGGTGGTGAGGTTGCCGCTGACGCCGTTTTCGAGCGCGTTGACCAGCTGGGAGAGGGGCGAGGAGGGGGGTGAGGAGGGGGGCGAGGATGGGGGTGAGGAGGGGGGTGAGGAGGGGGGTGAGGAGGGGGGCGAGGAGGGCGGGGGAGCGAGGGGGCGGACGCGTCGGCGGCAGGTGAATCTACGGTGTATACCAGGGCAAGCCCCAGCCCCACGACATCAGTCGCTTGCGTCGCTTGACTGCGTCGCGTCGTCCCAGTGTCGCTTGCGCGCATCGGGAGCGACCGTGCGTGTCGCAACGGTCAACCAACTAGCGAACAAACTAAACGACGGGACTGTGAGATCAAGATCGCGTGCATGCGGTCTGCCCGGGGACGAGAACAGAGTCGTTGTGGAAACGGCTCCGGAACCACGTTCGTACACCGTAGGTCTTCATGAGGCCAGAACCTTTCCGGGGACGCAACAAAGTGGCTCGCTCTTGCCGTGGCGCTCGTTTGCAAGGAAGCAACCCGGATGTACGTCAAGGTACATACGAACGGCATGTATGTGTACAGCAATGTCGTACGACGTGTGTATGTGTGCGGGTATAAGCCGACCTCACCCGGGCCCCTGTGACGCTGAGTAGCACCATGGTGTTGCCGAAGGGCAGGACGTTGAAGATGGAGAACAGCGTCACGAAGTCGGCGTCGATGGAGGCGCGCAGCGACCCGCCGTTGAGCAGGCAGGCGTCCGGGATCTCCAGCGAGGTGGTCTGCTGGATGAACCTGTCGAGCGGGGGTCGCACGCGCAGACATACACGCAGAAATTAAACACGCGCAAATAAGCACGCGCAAACAAACACGCGCAAATAAGCATGCGCAAATAAGCACGCGCAAACAAACACGCAAATAAACACACGCAAATAAGCACGCGCAAATAAACACGCGCAAATAAACACGCGCAAATAAACACGCGCGAATAAGCACGCGCAAACAAACACGCGCAAATAAACACGCGCAAATAAACACAACACACGCAAATAAACTCTACACACGCAAACAAACTGCAAAATATCGATCATCAGCAGTCGGTTGACAGTTGATCGTTTGGATTACGTCACGCATATATACCGGCGCAGGCCCGCAGCCACCGTGGCCGCACCGACACATACGCGGCGGCCTTATGACAGGGCCCGGAGGCTTCACCGCACTGCAACGACACGATACCACACACCACTGTGCATGCTGCGCGTGCGGTGCCGAGCGCCAGGCATCGGTGCCGTCTGTGTCTCATCATGCCACCGATTTCAACCCATGGCGCACATTCCTATGCGCCATATGCGCAAGAACGTCCCCGGTCGGCGGCCTCAGCGTGCGCAACACCGTACGGCGGGCTTCGGAGCATCGTGCGCGTATAGGCGGTCCAGCGGGCGGTGTTCGCCTCCCTTACCAACGCATGGCGTCGCAGATGAGGTTGGCCAGCGGCGCCTCCCGGGTTCGAGCCAAGCCGCGATCGCCACTGAGGAACGACGGAGAGTAGGCTGCGTGTTTGGGTGAAGGGTTGCGGGCGCAATCAGTGCAGCAGGATCGGATCGCTCACTTCTGGTGAACAGCATTACGGCACGCGCGCCCACAGCCTGCAGCGACGGCGCGTTCAAATGTGGGGCACTGGCCTGGAACGTGCTTCGAGTTTCATCGTCACGAATAAGTACATCGTACATCGTACATCACTTCCGTACTGTATCGCCAGCAATCACGGGAGGGGGGACAGCTGATGTATACGCCAGTGACGCGGTGAGACGTGACGAGATCCCGATCCCGATCCCGCACATTGTTGTGACCCGTCTGAACTCAACACGCTTGCAAGCTGATGCTACCGAGCTCGGGTCACTCCAGGACCACTACAATGTCCGGATTTGTTTATTTGGCGCACGTACGAAGACGTTTATTGTCGCATTCAGTCATACACACAGGTGTCTTGCCTACTACATACATCGTGATCTCTCTCTCACCAAATGTGATGTTGCCTAGCGCCTGTACGGCAGGGAAGAAGGGCTTCAACAGGTCCAGGGTCGCCGGGTCGCGTGCCACAGGGTTGGAGCTGGCGGGGGAGCCGAGGAGGACGGGGCCCCCGGTGTACGACACCAGGTTGCCGTCGGCGTCGAATTTCAGGTCCATTCGGCCGATGTAGCGGCCCGCGTAGAAGGCCTGCACGTACGGCGGAGGATGAGTACGGCAATGGTGCAGTGGTCCGAGATCTTGCAGAGATAGCCTTGCAAGCGCCTTTCGATAGTTAGGGCGGGTCACAATAGCGGCTTGACCCAAGCGCCAAGGGCTGCGTTAGGGCGCGTAACACAGCTGGGACGGATGCCACCGCGATCTATCCCGTACGATTTGTGGCGTTGGCGGCCTGTACGCGTACCGTACGTACCTGAACAATCGGCACCTTCTTGCCAGGTACGGCAATGCTATCGATCAGGACCGGGTAGGGCTGGTCAGGCTTCTGGGCGCTGCTGGGGTTGTTGGCAACTGCTCGGGGGGTGGATCCGTGGGGCAAGGGAGTGCACGGCGCTTACATATGCGTGTGTGTGTTTAGATATGAGACCCGCCCGTGTGTGTGTGTGTATGTGTATGTGTGTGGTTTTCGGCGAACATGAATGCGCAGCATCCGGTCCTGCCAGCCGTGACGGGCAGGACCGCCGTTGCCATCCGCATGTGGTGTTCCTTTTAGGGTTGTGACAAAGAAACCCTAAGGGAAACCAGCTCGTAACGAACCCTAGACAAAGAAACCCGAAGGGAAACCAGCTCGTAACGAACCCTAAACACACCCGTGCCAGCACTCCGGTGCATCGGGGGCACGTCAAGATGTCAACGAAGGTGCATCATTTATTCATCGGGTCAGATAGGCAGACCCCGTGCTGGATCCGTTGGAGGAGGATGCAGTGCGTTGCGAGCAAAGCAACCGCAACAGGCAGCAGCAGGTGGAGCGAACTCGGGTTCGCATCCTCCGCTGCCATCCGACATCATGTTCGAAGAAACCCACAGCCGCGCAGACAATCATGGTCCAAAGGTGGCGCACAGGTGCGGCATGGCTATATATACATGTGTGGTACGGCAGAATACGGCACTCACTGAGCAGCGGACCCGGCGGCTGGCCGTTGCCGTAGAAGAGCAGGTGGTTGAGACCGCCCACGATCAAGTCAATCTCGGGGACGTTAGCCGCCACTTGGCTGTCGTACCCTGAATAATTGTACAGCAGTACGGCAGAAGTGCCGTACACAGTGAACTTGTGTCACATGCGGGAGCCAGCTACGTGTACGCGGCCCGCGCAAACCTTTGCGACGCAGGTGAAGGCAGGATGGAACATGGAAGGATGGAAGCAGTAGTGCAGTGCCCACAAAACCTCCTTCCTGGGGCGCAGGGCCCGTACGGTACGCCCCGTGGAATCACCGGGATGCACTGAACCTCCCCCCAACCCCGCTACGCCACTCACAGAGCCCGGCGTGTGAGAGGCCGATGATGATCTTGACGCTGTCGCCGTACTCAGCCTTCAAGGCATTCACGGCAGCTTGTACGGCAGGTACGACCAGCGTCTCGAATTCGACGTCCCGACCGCCCAGGGAGGTGTTGTGGGTCGTTGGCGTGATGTAGCCCACAATGCCCACCTGAACACACAACACATCAAGCATCAAGCAGCAAGCAGCCCCCTTACAGTTTCAACTCGTCGCAACGAGTACGAGGTGTTTTGTTGGACCCCACTCAGCCCTCGTGAAAGCCGTAGCCTCCTCCCAGTCGCCGCCCTCGGCCCTCGGCCCTCGGCCCTCGGCCCTCGGCCTGTTGTGACTCGCCTTAACGAACCGCTCCGGCACGCTGATGTCCACCGATCTCGGATCACTACGTACCGGACCCCTACATTGCCCCCCCTTGACTGCCCTCCGAAACCACCCGTGCCCACCTTGACGCCGGTCGCCCCCAGCTCCACAACAGTGTACGGCTTGATCAACGCCGCCAGCGCGGGCTGTGAGCTGGCGTCGATGTTGCTGCAGAGGACGGGCATCTTGAGCTGCTTTAGGTACGCCACCAGGTCGCTGATGCCAAAGTCGAACTGCAGTACACGTACGGTAGTACGACAAGTCAGAGGAACGGGAAGCCAAGCACGGGGCGGCTCATGAGCCAGCCGGGCGCCGACGGAGAGTTGATCACACGGGGGGTTTACAAAGAAACAGCCCAGACACACCCAGCCCGGCGACAAATACGGGGGGTGTATGTGGGTGTCCAGACAGCCTGCGCTATCAGGCTGATGTGCAGCCGGATACGATCCACCCTGAAGTTCCCCAAATCGGGTTGCTCCGAAGCCATGCGCTGCACCCACTCCCCCGTCATCGGCGGTACGGCGCTCCACGCGTACCTCATGGTCGCCGAGCGCCTGTTGCCGTACGGGTACGGCGATCCGGTTGATTGCGACAGCAGGAGGGAGGGAGGGGGAGGGAGCGACGGCGCGGCAGGGGCAGAGCGGACGAATCGGTCGTGAGCGGGTGCGGCAAACGGGCCCGAGGGTTGTGACGGCAGCCCCGTTCTGATCTTACTTCAATTGTGAGTCGCGGTTGCCGGCTTCAGCAACATACACAACCAGCATTAGGAAAGTAACAACACTCTGTCAGTCGCGCTCGAGGGCAAGGCCGAGACCCCGGCCCTGCAGATGCATCTCCCCAACTCCCGGCCTTGCAGATCTCCTCTCTCCTCCTTTCCGCCCGTCCGCAGCAATCCCTTGGCTTTCCGACCCACGCGCCCGACCCTGCCCTGTTTGAGGGCACAGATGGGTTTGGGAAGCCCGGAAGCCCGGAAGCCCGGAAGACAGGGCCCGGAAGCCCGGAAGCCTATCCACACTGTAACGGTACTACTAACGGTACTACTAGATGGGTTAGGGCTTGGGCTGCTGGAGACCCAAGGTCCTGGGTACTCACGAACGCGTCCAGGCCGATGGAGTTTTGGAAGGTGGCCGAATGCGTCCGGTTCCTGAAGACGACGTCCCAGATGGTGCCCATCGACATGTCGCCCGCCTCCAGCAGCAGCGTCGTATCGACCGAGTCGCGCACCGACTTGATGTAGCTGGCCATGCGGGCAAAGCCGCCGTAGCACACGCCTTGCGCCTGTAGCAGGCGGGACAGCGCGCGTGTGTCAGAGGATGTCATGTCACGGTGCGGGCACGCAGGTTTTATTCCCTCGGCCGGTGGTCTAGGTAGGGGCTGTCAGATGGATCGAAGCCCAAAACGAAGGGGAGGGGCAGGGCGCACGTACATCCCCGGCGCCAAAGAATGGTGTGACGTATGGCCCAGGCAGGCACCCTTTTGGTGGGGTAGGCTGAGACATCGACGGTTTATTCGTTTTGTTTAGGAGAACTACGGTACTTGGTGCCACGGCGTGCGTGTCCGCCAGCTATCACTTCCTGAAGCTATTTCCTGAAGCGTGTTTGTGGGTCGTTCCCGCGCCCACCGTCCCACCGTCCCACCGTCCCACCGTCCCACGCATTCCCCGGGGGCGCACACGGTGTGATCCCGATGCGGGCGCACGCAGGAAGGTCGCCCCTTGGGCCAGGTGGGTAACCCCCTTGGGCCAGGTGGGTAGCCCCCTTGGCCCCAGGTCGCACCAGTCACCCCCGGGTCGCTTAGCGCCCCGCGGCATCTACCGCCCCCCTCTATCTCTAGTTCTCTACCTCGAGCGTGGCATTGCAGGGCGACGCGTTGTTGGTGGCGCCCTCCACGCGGGCGTGCACGTCGCTGTAGTGCAGCAACGTGAAGTCGACGGGGCAGCTCGCAAACGGGGCGGCGGCGCAGGCCGCGCCGCTGCACTTGTTGATGCGGCCACTCGTCGCGGTGTAGGTTAGACCCACCTGCGGTCGAGGAGCGCAGCACCCACGTCAGGGGCAGGGTCAGGGTCGGGGGGGGGGATGAGCAAGAGGGGCATACGTAGAACAAGCGAGCAGGCCCTGGGGCGGAGGACAGGGGGCAGGGCGTGAGGAGGTGGAACGGACCACTACGGCCACGGGTCAGGCCGCGGGTTCAGGGAGAGCCCAGAAGTGATCTTGGCACCGGTTCTGGCTGTCGATCGGGCCCCCGGCATTGGTGTGGGATTTCTCATTTCCGGAGGGGGTGGGGGGTCCCGTTTCCCGGACATCAGAACCGCCCCAGGTGTCGGCGGGCCGTTCGGGCCTTCGGGCCACTCTGGACCTCATCACTCAACCCGGGGCGTACCACCCTGCCCGTGGCGTGCCACCCTGCCCGGAGCGTGCCACCCTGCCCGGGGCGTGCCACCCTGCCCGGGGCGTGCCACCCTGCCCGGGGCGTGCCACCCTGCCCGGGGCGTGCCACCCTGCCCGGGGCGTGCCACCCTGCCCGGGGCGTGCCACCCTGCCCGGGCCGTGCCACCCTGCCCGGGGCGTGCCACCCTGCCAGGGGCGTGCCACCCTGCCCGGGCCGTGCCACCCTGCCCGGGGCGTGCCACCCTGCCCGGGCCGTGCCACCCTGCCCGGGGCGTGCCGCCCCGGACATCACTCACCGCGGGTGAGCTGCTCAGGTAGTCCGCCACCGCCGAAGTTACGGGAGCCCCCGACCCCAGCACCGTCTTCCCGGCCGCAATGCTCGAGTAGCCGTCACCCCCTGTGGTCGGGCGGTGCAGTACTGGCATGTAAGGATGTACCAGTGCCGTACAATGTAAGACGGGCAGTAGCTGGCTGGCAGGCAGAGCAGGCGCGCCGGGGGTACCCAGAGGAGGGGTGTGGCTGACCTTACCGAGCAGCCCTCACCGTGGCAGCTGGTAGGTGGTGGTTGGTGGTTGAACCTACCGTTGGCGATGTAGTCGTTGGTAACCACCAGGTACTTGGCGCACGGGTCGATCGGGGTGTAGGACACCGAGCTCCCGACGTCGATGCGGCGCACTCGGTTGCCCACGGGCGCCGTGGGGTCGAATGTGAAGCGGAAGCCGCCGATCTGTCGATTTCGGGATTAGGATCCCGGAACAACAACAGCAACAACGACACATTAAGACGTCGTTTCCGATGTTGTTCCCGTGCTGTTCCCTCTAGCTGGGGTGACAGAGCATATGCGAAAATGGTTGGCAAACGGGATCGAACAGCTGACTTCTTGTTCAGCATTTTTGCCGCCTCGCAGGGCCGCCCGATTCGCAGCCTCCAACACGCTAACATGCAACTACATCCGACTTAAGCGAGTTTGACACAAAGCACATGGGGGGGGCATCGATGTGCCCGACTTGACGGCGAACTTGCACCCCAGCCAAGCGCCATCGATGCCTATGACCTACTGGAACCCTGCCCCACACGCAGACCAATGCATCTGGGTGGTTCGGGTGGGGGCCGGGCTTCCTGCTGAACTGCCGATAGATGCATGCTACGGCTTGTAGACGTCTTAATCGCTGGCCATCCATGGATTTGGCCGCCCCCCGACGTACTCCGCCCTTGACAGTGGAGTTAGGCGGCTCAGTCGGCCCCCGGCCCACCCCCTCCAACCCTTCATTCCCCTCCCACTCCTCCAATTGCCTAATCCCACCCCTCCAGTGTCCTATACCCCTCGCTCCCACCCCTCCAATTTCCCTATACCCATCCAACCCATCCAATGTCCTGTATCCCTCCAACCCAGCAGCCTCACCTGCGCGAACTCAGAGCGCGTCTGGTTGGTGGCCCAATCGCCCGCGACGCTGTTCTCCAGCGCACTTTTGAGCGCCAGGCCGCTGATGTTCTTCACAATTATGAAGTTATTGTGAGGCAGAGTCGCCGCGATGTTATCTGCAGTTGACAGTTACAACACGCCGTTCGGCCGGGTTTGAATCTTTGTCAGCTCTGTATCAAACACGCGCGGCGTGCCGCGCGGGGTGCGTGGTGGATGAGGTGGGGAACCAAGCCGGAGGCGGTGCTGTGGCTGGCTTTGTGGCTGTGCTTCCAGGCGCATCCAGACAGGTCGGGCCATTTGAATGCGGGCACGTGCTCGCGATGGTTTGGTTTGGAGCGCGTACTCGACCAGCAGGGCCGTTGGGGCCACGCACACGCCCACTTCGCCGGCTCGCGCTCCCCACGACACCGTCGAACGCCAGTGGGGCGCCCGTCGGTGGCGTGCCCCCCGTCCTCGACCTTTTGGGGTTTAATTGAGAAAAATAAACAAACCCGTAGAACGAACCCGGGCACACCCAGCATAACTCAGTATACTTGGGGTGCGTTACTGAGTTTGCTGCGCCCATCCACTTTGTCTGAGTGCAACAGACGGGGTGTGCTACGCTACACCCCGACATATGCACCGCAGGGAGCGGCCGCCCCTGGCCGCCCAGCGGGGTCCGGAACCCACCCGCCTCGACTGCGCCTTTCCTATCCATGATGTTAATGTCAACGTGACTTTGCAGAGCCCTCTCAATGCTTGACCCCGTCCTCCTCGGTGATCTGCCCACGGCTCCCCACCCAACACCGGCACTTCTCGAGTTTGGTTCCGCTAACGCACCGCGCCAAACCGCGACGGCAAGCTAACTTGGGGGGTGGGGGCGGTCACCCGTTCGACCACCTCCGCGCATCAGCCAGCTACACGTCGGCTCCGTGCGTCAGCAGGCCCCTACCGCGCACTCCAGCTCCCCTGTGAGGAAGTGCAGCAGCTCACCTGTCGTGACCACGCCAGCTGGAAGGTCAGCGCGGATGGACCCAGCGTTGACCACGCAGAGCAGCGCACCGCCCTGCGCACGGATGGGTGGGTGGGGGCGGGTTTTGGATTGTTCAAGGGCGCGGACCTCGAGAGGTGTCCTTGCTGGAGCGTACGGCAGGACCTGGGCGTGTTTATTTGCGCGACCGGCTGCCGTATCCCCAGGCCGGTCGTCCCGAGTCCAAGCGCCGTCTGCGGCCCGACACGCACAGCGGCCCTGCCGGTCCCATCCTGTACCAAAGCGCTTGCGCTCCACGGCGGGGGCCCCCATCCAGCGCGCAGGTGTCTGTCCCCGCGCCGGGGCCACTGCCTGTCGTCTGCCCCGCCCCTCCCCCCGCGCCCCGCCCCGCAGGCCACGCACCTGCGATGCGAGGACAGTCCGTCGGCCCGTCTGCGGCCCTGCCAGCGCAGCTCCATAACTTCCCCGGCCCCCAACGCGCACCCAGCCGCCCACCACCCCTCACCAGCGCGCCCACTCCCGCAGTTCTTTTTGGGGGGGAAGGTCGCTCCCACCTCCCGGGCGCAGGTGCTTGCCGGGTCCTTACGGGCTGCCGACCAACGACCTCACTCACCTGCGTCGCGGCGGCAGCCGAACGGATCATCGCGTCGCAGACGAAGTCGCCCAGGGGCGCCTCGCCCAGCCGCAGTAGCGACTTGTCGGCGCTCAGGGGGCTGGGGAGGAACCCCACGGGGGCCAGGCTGCGCCGGTCTGAGAGCAGCCCGGTGGCGGCGGCCTCCACCTCGTCCACGCTGATGCGGGCCACGCTGCCGAGCGCGGCGCCTTGGGAGGGGCCGAGGTTCGGAGGTACCACATAGAGAGGATTCGTCAATTTCGGTGGGTGGTAAGGAAAGGAAAGGAATGGAAAGGAAAGGGGGCGCGTGCGCACTGTTCATCGCTTGGGAGCGGGTACGCGGACGCAGGCAGCGGTTTTTTGCGCACGCGTGCGTGTGCGGGACAGCCACAAACGGCGGGCGCGGGGCGAGCTGCGCTTCGTATGACGGCCGCATGCAGTTACGCCCGCATCGCCTTGGGTCTGAGCTCTGTCTGGTTTGGTAAAATTAGGCGTTGGACCGCAAATCGCGCCGTGCAGGCGAGGCAGCCCCGGAGCACGTCGCACTTCCGGCGACACGGAACGTAGGCAATCACAGCGGCCAAGGCACTATCGCTGCTTGCTCCGGATGTATCTGCAAACTTCAAATGATTCCCATAATTCGCGATGTGTCTCTGCTAGTTTGACCGGACAGCGGCCTCACCATCCATAACGACTTGCTCCGCGGGCGTCGTGAACGAGCCAGTCGTCGACATGACGCCGTCAGGAACAACAATAAAGCGATAAAAGTATTGTGTCCGAGGCGTCAGTCCGGTAACGATGCTCGAGACGCGCAGGAGACCCATCCCGATGCGCGCTGCGACCACCTCTCCGCTCGCAATGATGGTCTCCACTTCAAAGGAAGCGGATGTGGAGATTTGCCATTCCACGTTGATATCATCCGGTGCGCCATCTGTCGACGCCGTGGAGGTCTCCATGCGCAACCTACCAGCCATCGTGGAGAATGCAATTATCGTAACGCGATCAATAATTGCAGCAGGCCGACATGTTCAGTACAGATAAATTGATTAGGGATGGACACTTGTACACAATGACTTGTCAGCGCTCGATTTGGATGCTTCCGGCACCGCACCGGGCCAACCATGCAAGCACAGTGTAGGGTGCACATCTTACCATGCTGAAATTGTGTTGCTATGAGGTGTTCCTCGCCCGCATGATACGCCTTCCTTGAACTGTATGACGGACGTTTGTCCTGCCGCGCTTGCTGCGCTTGCAGCTGCCAGCAAAAGCGCACACAGCCAGATGGCCCTGGAAGTCATACCCTCCATCTTGTTGGATTGGCCGCCGTTCATCGGCAGTGCCTGCCCTTCTGTTACAGATATGAGGGCCAAGTATCTGCGGAAATCAGGCCAGCGACATTGTTTTTGAAAATAATTTCCCGGGACCAGCGCCTACCTAAAACGTATACCGACGCAGACCGTGTATGCCTCAGCTCGCCATAAGCCCCTTCGCTGGCTCACGTCCTTGTTTAACGGCGGGCGCCCTATCAGTCGGTTGTTTACAAACGCCTGTCTTATTGATGTACAAATATATTATATTAAAGTAATTATAATACGTTCTATGGGGAAAAACGCTAGTCCTCGCTTGAAGTCCAACAACTATCAAGCTCACTTACGTACGGCTGATACGTCTACTCCTATACTGAAGGCACGTCTGATTAAGTGTTCTACCTGTGCAATTCGTGTTTTGTTTTACGGCGTTAGGAATCAGCCTGGGACTGTCTGGATGCGTGAGATCCTTCAGAGCGACCCTGGAAGACCTGGGAGGACACGGCCCGAAGCGTGACACTGCTGGCCTGGAGGGACCATGGTAAGACGCATTTAGAAACTTACAGGTACGTGATTATGTTTTCCTGCCTGGCCTGGCCATGCCTGTTTACGTAAACTCGTGGCCGTGCTGCTTTATTCACCCGGCCGATGCGGCAGGAAAATTCGAAGATAGCTCATTCTTGATATTATGTTTGCAACGGTGTGCAGAGCCGCTTCCAGCACAAGGTTTGTTCTTATTTGATCGGAATTCCCCTTGAATTAAACATGAAACATATGCTGCGGCGGAAGGTCGCGGATACCATCGATAAGCTGCGAACGAACAGGTGCGCGATTTGTAAGACAGAATGCGGTGGCGGAAAGCGTTGCGGGGGACTCGAAGAAGCACGTGTTGCTGGCCATACGGCAATGTACGACATGTACAGCACAGTCTCGACTGGCCTTGTTAGAGAATCTTTCTGTCTGTGGCCATGTCGCATAATGTCGCATTTGCCGACTCCGCCTTCGAGGCACGAACTCACTGTCCCGGCTGCCACAAGGACCGAGCGTCGCTGCTGGTGTTTTTCCAGGTTTGCCATGAGTGATTGCATGCATTGGTGTCAGCGCAGACCCCAACCAGGATCATCGGTTCAGACCTTCGGCGGCTTCCTGCGGCGCTGCGCAGGCAGGGCAACGAAGCATCCACACCGCACCGCACCCCACCAAACCACCCCAAACCACACCAAATTTCACCTAACCGCATCAAACCGCAGCAGACCGCACTGAACGAAAGGAAAGAACAAAGAAGACAAATTCGTCAGATCGGATTACACCCCAGGGCATTGCTGTTCTCGCTGCGCTTGCTCTAGGGCCAAACCTAAAAGAGAAGCGAGCCGAACAAAACCCGCTAGCGCAACCACCGTAAACTGCACAGAGGCACCAGCGCACCACAGCAGGAGAACACTGCCGACGGCGCGAAGGCCACACAATGAACCAGGCAGCACCGAATGAGGAGAAGCCATGCCGCCGGGTCACACAGGATGCGCCACCCGCATTGTGGCGTTTGCGCGCCGTTTGCCTTCATTCTCAGCTGATGTGTCGGTGGTGGCTTTGCCGCATTTGGCTCGTTCGTTGGTAGGGTAATCCGGCGCGTCCCCAGCCATCGTTTCGGTCGTGAAGCCGAAGGCCCCAGCGGTCCTGGAGGAACAACAAAACCGGAAAATTAAAAAAATGGCAAACAGAGCATGCTAACTGCTTCGCGTAGCTTGATGACAGCAGTACAGCGACGCACGCGTCGGACCGCGTAGCAGCTCCGTCCTTCCGGGACATGGCGTAGTATGGCCGTGCCCTTTGCCTACATCAGCTACGTCACAGTCCGCGGCTTCCAAATTCCTGCGGTGCTGGAACTGGTGCTTCAGCAGGAAGTATGGTTCGTGGTCGGAGGTTGGCAGAGTAGCTAGTTAGTCGTGGGGCCGCGGCGATCGTTGGGTGAGGGTTGCTCCACTAGCGGTCGCTGGGCACTGTCACGCTGGGTGCTCCAGGGATGGCGGTGCCTGTGTGGGCAACCTCCCCAGTGCTTGGCTTTACCCACTTATGGGGATCCAGCCGGATGCTGTGCCTATCCAACTGGCAGTATTGCCCGGCTGTGCGCCTCTGCTTGCGTAGGTGGCTGTCTGGGTGGAGTTGCGGCCAGGGCGGCTATCTTAAGATATAAATATATATTCGGCCGAAAACCTTGCGTTTTGATAGATACCCTCCCTCGGTGGGAAAATGGGGTTTTAGATACTCATGGCCTCTCGCACGGGGAAAAGCCCCCTTTGAGTAGATAAAATGCCGGCAAAAGCTCCCTCCGACAGATACTTTCAGCACGATTGGGCAAGGAGTATCTCCGGCCGTGGATACCCTGCAAAATAAGATAGCCACCCTGGTTGCGGCCCTCCACATTCGTTTTGGTTCGCGTTCGCGTTAGCGGGTACTTTGCCGCCTTGTCGGTGGGGCCCGCTGGGGCTTGCCCTGGTATACACCGTTGATCCCTTTTCAGGGTCCGCTATAACGTTCATTCGTTCATGGTGCGGGCTCTAACCCGAGGGTCTCTAAACAGAGGTAGTGCCGAAGCAGGGTGCGCCTCCTTGCCGTACCCATCCTTGCCGTACCCGTCCGTGCCGCACCCGTCCGTGCCGTACCCGTCCGTGCGGTGCCCGTCCGTGCCGTGCCCGTCCGTGCCGTGCCCGCCCTTGCCGTGCCTGTCCTTGCCGTACCCATCCTTGCCGTACCTGTCCGTGCCGTGCCTGTCCTTGCCGTACTCGTCCTTGCCGTACCCATCCTTGCTGTACCCGTCCATGCGCCCCCTTGATGCACCACCCGGATCGGATCCCTCCGTCTGTCGGTGTGTGGAGGCGCCGCGGCACCCATCCTGCGAATAATATCGCCGATGGTCTGCAGGTGCAGGCTCGTTGTTTGAGCTTTGGTTGAAATGTTCAATTACAAATCCGTAACGTGTCGCATCCGGGATGTCGGCACCAGGGCGTCCAGCATGTGCTGGGAATGCACTATCACGCCCGGTCGGCACTGAGGATCCACCTTGTAACGGTTGCATAAAAATATGACGGGGCGATCTGGGCCCGATGGGTCGGCCGATCTGCACTATGGTTCCACCTTCGCAAACGCAACGATCTTCTGCCGACCGCAGCTCGACGCAACGTTTATGCTTGTAGGACGCACTCGCTGGCTTTCGCCCAGGTACGGCAATAATTACTTGGCGGTTACTAGTATTCTGTAGCACAGCCGCGTTGGAGTCCACGCTGTTGAATCTGATGACAGCGAAACACATTTTGAGAAAGCATAAAATGTATTTTTTTGTGCACATAATATTTTTTTGCCAGATTTTGGCGCAGCGGAAGCGGCGTGGCGCGCGGGGCCAACAAGGGGTACGGTAGACTCGTCCTAGGAAAATATGAGGGGCTGCTAATGAGTGCACTGATTGCGGCACCCTGTCAATTAGATGCCATGTTGCATGGTTGCGAAAGCCGTCCGCCGACGCGTGGTCTCGCATCGGTCAGAATAGGGTAACCGGGGTAACTGGGCACGCCGCCGCGGCTATGTCACACATACAGCTGGACAAAGGTTTTCAGGTTGCGGCGTTACCTCAACACGAAGACATAATCTTCTTGATATCACATTCTGACAGGGCTTGGCATGCGATGTTTTGTTGACGAAAAGGACTCGACATTCTCGCTTAGAAATTAGGTAGGTAACGGCCTGCTTGCCTACCGCCAATCGCATATCCTTTACTCGCAAAAAATATAAATGTATAATGATTATACTGTTTGCTTGAACAAGTTTTTACTTCCTGCCCCGGGACATGTATCGTAGTTGCGCTGGTACGGTCAGTAGAATGTTACGGAAGGAACCTGAACGAATCTTCGCTGAAGCAATTGACATCCAGCTGTCAAGTCATCGATTCTGCAATTTTTATGACCAAAGCCTGATAAAGTGGCAGTGGATTGCATTGAGTGCGACAGCGGCCGGCAAGCCAAATTCAAACCATCACCGGACATGGAGCCAGTTACTCTGAAGGATTGCTGCATTTTGAGATATTTCAATTGATGACATGGCCAACCGCGCGACAGCATGACGTATGTTTCGACAAGAGGCAGGCCGCTAGGCAGCAAAGACCAAACAAACGCAACGCATTGCAATACCTACAACATTGACAACGTTTTGCATTTTACGGTGAAGATTGCATTCGTTTCCAGTTCCTGCACCCTTCTGACGCCGTGATACTGTCGTATTGCTAGGTGCGGGCGTGAAGGCACGAGGACCTTGTTGTGTCCTCTGACGTTATTGCAACTTCTTAACATCGGCGAAGAAACTATGTCCTAAAAATTTACGACATGACAAAGATGGCAGTGTGGGGTCCTTTCACGGCGCTGGCCCCGGTCGTTCTGGCCGACGCCTGCTAACCGATTTGTGAAACCGGTAGCGAATCGCTTTGCGAAACCAGTTGACTGGATTTCCAGTCCAGAGAAGCACGAGGAGGTTGAGTAAAATGTCGAATACTGCACACAAGTCAGACACGATCATCACCGTCGTCGACATCCATGATGATATGCTGTATCCGCCGCCCCGTCAGTGGTGGCGCCGCGCTGCTTGTGATTTTGAGCCCATGTCGGCGCAACAGCAGCAGGCAACAGCAGCAGGCAACAGCAGCAGGCGTAGGGCTCATTATATATACACTGTATCGGGCGGTCGCCTAGGCACCGGTCGACTCATTCCGCACCTCTCGTACACGCCGGCCCTTCCCCCTCGGTCCCCCCCTCGGCGCGCTGCTCCCTCCCCCGGCGCGCGGTTCCCCCTTGGCGCGCTGCACACCGCTGTTGTGCAGGGCTTCGGCGCCGTGTACGACATTGCACAGATCGTACACGCATCCACGAGGCCCAGTGACCTCGCTGCGCTCGCGAGCGCCTGCCATGCTCCCGACTTGACAAAAAACTGCTTCATGCCATTTTTCCCTGACCAGTACCCGGGCCAAATCTCTAATCCTTGCAATCCTCCGTCCATACTGACCGGCGGGTACCCGAGCATCCTCAGTTGTTTACAGGCCGTACGACATTTCCGTAGCCTTTATAAATATACTGCACCGTCGTAGATATGGTTCAACGCCGGACCCTGGGCGGCCACGAGGAGTAAAGTTCAGATTTCCAATCTGGCTTAGATCTAAACCGGACCGCACCAGGGCCGTACAAGGGCCGTGTCGGGGCCCGCCGCGCCCCAATACTTGACCTGACGCTCTTGTCTTCCACTTTTACGAAGGTGGTGGTTCACCTTCGTGGTTTACCTTCACTTTTTCACATTTTACACAGTCACAATAAATCTCGGACATTCATACTTGTTCATGCATTCACATCCACACAGCCGCGGTCACTGCGGACCACCGCCGAGTGCAGTCTCCGCATCCGGCGGCACCGACGGCCGCCGCGACACCACCGACGACGCCTCCGGCACGAACCCCGCCGGGTCCACCTCATCCAGGTGGGCCACCACGAGGTCGCTCCAGGGGCGCAGCAGCGCCGCCGGCAGCTGGTTGGTGATGCCCACTGTGACCATTCCGGCAGCGCGGGCGGCCTGGGAAGTGCAGGGAACCAAAGTGGCGGGTTCAGACGGACACCAGGCAGGCAGGCAGGCAGGCAGGCAGTGGCGGAGGCGGAGGCGCTGGTGCTATCCCTTGAAAGACCCTCCGTGTCGTCCGGGTCGAGAGTGACCTTGCAAGCGACAGCTATCGCTGTACTGCCCGGCAGCACTATAGCGCTTCACAACGCCCGAGCACCCGCCACCGCTGCTCTTTCCCCCCGTTGTGGAAACGGTGCGCCCGCGTCCCCATCCTCGCGTGCTCGCGCCCCCTCCCTCCCTCCCTCCACCTCCTCCTCCTCTTCCTCCTCCTCCTCCTCCTCCTCCTCCTCCTTCTCCTCCTCCTCCTTCTCCTCCTCCTCCTCCTCCTCCTCCTCCACCTCCTCCTCCTCCTCCTCCCCTCCCCCTCAATCTCGAAGAACGAGGAGGCGGCTCCTCTCCCTCCTCCTCCCGTCCCTCCTCCTCCTCTTCCCCCCCTCCCTTCTCCTCCTCCGGTCACTCCCCATCCTCCCCCCTCCCGCCCTCAGCTACGCACCTTGAGGCCATTGACTGCGTCCTCCACCACGAGGGCCCTCCTTGGGTCCTGGCAGCCTGATTTATCCAGCGAAGAGGGAGGGACAGGGGGGAGGGACAGGGAGAGCGGGTTCCGGAGCGTGACGTCAGCAAAGACCGCGTAGATGCCCTGCCCCGGCTGCGGCGGCCCGCCCCATGGGTCGTTATCAGAACCAACCGCCACATCCTGGCGAGCCGCCCCAGCAACACAGTGTGCCATCTGCTAGACGCCGGTGCCGTACCGTACGGCGATACGTTGCTGACGGTGCAGTACAGTCTGGCAACATTGAATTTGTTGAGGATGCGGCACCTTTCGTTACTCGCGTTGCCCCGGAGGCGTTTCACCGTCCGCGCTGCACCCTTGCTCTGGCCCCCTGTCCAATGCGAAAGGTGCCGCTTTAACACTGGCAGTACAGCGGTGCAGTCCCTCCTGCCCGGCCATACATCGCCGCAACTTTGCGGGTACTCCCCCTCACGCTCCCCCTCACCTCCGCAACTATCCCACGGGTCGCAACCTATCCTCGACCAGCCCTGCCCATGCGACCCACGGGTCACAACCTCCCTCCCTCGACCGGGCGAGGTCAACTGGGCATGTGAACCCACGGGTCGCACCTGTCGCCTTCATGGCTGCCAGGTAGACGTCCGGCGCGGGCTTTCCCGCCGCCACGTGCGACGCGGATACGATGGCCTCAGTTGGGATGAGGGGCGCCAGGCCGCTGCTGCGCAGGTTGTGGGCGATCTTCTCGGGGGCGCCTGAGGAGGCGACACCGACCTGCGGATCGGGGTTGGGGGACGGGGTGAGTGGGGTTGGGGATCGCGTGCGCTTTGCGCGGCAGAGGGACAACATGGCCGCCCAGCGGGCGTTCGATCTTCGATGCCGTACCTGCATGCCTGCGTCGAGTGCACGTTGGATGAGGCGCTCCGCGCCGTCGAACGCCGGGATGCCGCCTGGTGGGCGGGCGTCGAAGCGACCGCGGAACAGGCAGACAGGCAGGCAGGCAGGCGGGCAGACAGGCAGGCAGGCAGGCAGGTCGCGGGGATCAGCTTTCTTAGGCCATCAACAACCAACCTCCTACACAAGTCGTAGAACTAACTCACAGGGCAGTACCTAGGACGTCCGAAGCGACACCGCTCTGGGAGCGTTGTCGCACCGGTATGTACGGACGCACAAAATTCAAGTACGCGACAGGAATCCATGCATGTCGTACCACGGCGCCGTACCATACGGAAGTACAGTGCCGTACTCACCTGCCGTGAGCTGTTTGTAGTGCACCTCCTTGGCCGCCTGCACGCGGGGCGCGAGCAACTCCGGCGCCTCCCACTGCCCCTCCGTGTCGAACCGCTCGCGGTAGTGTGCCACGCAAGAGCGGACGTCCATGCCAAACACCTACCGTACACAGCACGCAACTACTTGGCTGCGGTCACACAAGCCCACTTCCGGGCACGTAGGGGATTCGTGGGTGCCCGAGGAGGGTCGGGCCAGACCAGTGGGAGGTGGCAGCTGGACGGGTAGGCGAGGGCCGCTTGCGACGGGAACGGGTGTACGACAGGGGGTAGCTTACGTGGTGGTGTGCTGCCTTGTGCAAACCATAGCCCCATCATGGAGCGCCCGACCGCATACCCGGACCCAGCAAGGCCTGACGTGTGCGACGTCGCTCTGGCTCAGCTGGGCAGGCAGGCCTGCCGGAGGGTGCAACCCTAGCTAGTACGATTAGGTTGGGACGCGGGACCAGGCTAGTTTTACCGCACCAAGCAGGGGCGCGCCTCCGAAACGCGCCCTGGGTGCTGCAAGGACTTGAGGTTGAACAGCTGACTGCGAGGCACAGACCGCCCGGGATGGGCCTTCGCCCACTCCCTTGAGGGGGCACAGCGGTCACCGATCCTCGGGGATCGGGCACGCGCCCTTGGTTGAGAGCGAGGGGACAGAGGCCCCTTACGCGCCTTTCCCCCGTATCCGGGGGAAAGTGCTTCGGCGGTCTCCCGTATGGGGCGGGTTAGCGCCCCCGGCCAGTGTCGGGAAGGGGTGTACGACAGGGAAGCTTGCGTGGTGATGTGCTGCCTTGTGCAAACCATAGCCCCATCATGGAGCACCCGACTGCATACCCGGACCCAGCAAGGCCTGACGCGTGCGAGCCGCCTCGCTCTGGCTCAGCTGGGCAGGCAGGCCTGCCGGAGGGTGCAACCCTAGCTATTACGATTAGGTTGGGACGCGGGACCAGGCTAGTTTTACCGCACCAAGCAGGGGCGCGCCTCCGAAACGCGCCCTGGGTGCTGCAAGGACTTGAGGAGGTTGAACAGCGGACTGCGAGGCGCAGACCGCCCGGGATGGGCCTTCGCCCACTCCCTTGAGGGGGCACAGCGGTCACCGATCCTCGGGGATCGGGCACGCGCCCTTGGTTGAGAGCGAGGGGACAGAGGCCCCTTACGCCCCTTTCCCCCGTATTCGGGGGAAAGTGCTTCGGCGGTCTCCCGTATGGTGCGGGTTAGCGCCCCCGGCCAGTGTCGGCCCGGCAGATATGTAACGATTCATATATACACACACACACACACACACACACACACACACACACACACGTCGTGTGTCCTCCCCGCCTCCATTCGCCCGCCGCCCTATCACTCCCGGCTCCGTACGGACCTCGATGTAGTCCCTGGGGAAGGTGTGGGGGATGTCGAACCCGGTCACCTGAAGGGGGCGGTGGGCGGTGTGGCGGACCGAAATCGGGGTCAGCAGCAGCAGCCCGGAAGATGATATGGGGCACTCTTGAGGGGTCTTGCACCTGGGGCGGGGAGGGACGGGGCTGTGTAGCGGCACGGTGTGTGACGACTGACGCGCACACACCCATTCCCTGACATCCCCGGCGTTCCTAGGTCGCGGCAGGGCAGGGCAACACGGCGCGCCGCAGCCCGCGGGCCCGCGCAACCTTCTTCCTCCTCTCCGCCCCGTTTAGGAACCCCGTTTTGATACCCTTCGAGGCAACGAATGTTATATGTGGGGCGAGCCTCCCACCTCCTTGCTTCCCTCGTTGCCCGACTGGACTTCTCCAACTGCACCCCAACCGAACCCCAACCGCGAAACACGCACCTCCAGGATCGCCCGCCTCAACGCCTCGCAGCTCGCCGCCTCGCTGTCCACCAACACGCCGTCGCAATCCAGGATGAGATGCGTGAACCAGGCTGTACGGCATGCGGTACGACAGCGTCCACCGCCGTCGCCGTCGCCACCTCCACACCCCATCCCCCGCCGGGCCATCGGACGAGTTTCGTCGGCCCCGGGCCCAGTCGCGTCCCGATCCTGGCTGCGTTCATCCGCGACATACACCCCTGCCGTACATTGGCCCGATTCTGTCGTACAAAGACCTGTGTCTGCCGTACATGGGTCCTGAGGCCTCCGCGGGCCCGTGGAGCCGTCGGCAGTGCCGTGATGGGGCAGGGCGGCCGACGACGCAGCAGCAGGAGGACTGTCCGGATCCAATTGCAGTTGCGGCTCGGGCAGCTGCTCCTCGTCCTCCTCCTCCGCACCCGCCCGCCCCAGACCCAGGCGCCGTACAGCTGCCGGCAGCGTCGTGGGCAGCGATGGCGGCTCCGCCGCCCCGGCCGCTGCCGCCGCAGCTGGCGCGGTCGCCGCGGCCTCTGCGGTGACGGCACCGCCAGCGGCGGCGGCGGCCCCCGGGACCACGGCGGCCCGCGCGGGGCCGAGCAGGGGCCGCCGTACATTAGCGAGGGCCTCCAGCGGCTTGGGCAGCAGGGTATCGAGCTGTCGGACAGGAGGAAGGCCGGAAGAAAAACCTAATAAGGAAAACCTAATTAAAAGCATCGGGCCCCGGGTCCATCGACTGCCGTGTCATATCAGCCCTGGTATGGGGTTATGCATCCCCAACCATGTAAAACACGACATTACCCGCGGTGTCGTACTTTGGAGAGGTGCAGTTGAAAGGCGGGCGTCACCCAAGCGCCGGAGGGATTGGAGATGCCTGTCGGGGCAAGGGCGGGGGCGGGCCGGCGAGGGGTGGAGTGGTTGTGAACCGGTGTGCAGGCACCGCGCAACCACACGACGCCCAACTACACAGCCCAAGGCGACCGCCGCACGCCTCGCCAACCCCCGTTTCTACAACCAACTCACGACCTCCCGCTGCAAGTGCCGTACTACAAGTGCCGTACCGTGCACATGGGCCACCGTCCCTTGTCCCTTCCCTGGCCGCCCGCCGGCCTCCTCGACCCCCCACGGTCAACTACGCAGTTACCTCGGACGCGACTTCCCGGCCCCCGCCCTTCGACCCCCCACGGTCAAGTACGCAGACACCTCAGATGCAACCTCGCGGCCCCCGCCCTTCCAGCCCCTCCAACCCATGCCGCAATCAGGTACCCACAACCCACCCGACCAGTTGAAGGAACCCAGACGGGCAGAGCACTTGGGGCAGTGCAGCTTCCCCGCCACGACCCCCGTGATCGTGCCCACCATCCACTGCATCGGCTCCACGAACAAACACGACTCAGCGGCGTCGGGGCCACCGCCGTCGGCCCCGCCGCCGCCGGCGGCGGCAAAGGCAGCCTGCTCCCGCCGCAGATTCTGACGGTCCCGAAACACGCGGTGACCTGCTCGTGTGCAACACCCAAGCAGGGGGGCAAGGACAACACACATTGCACAGCTCTAGGGTTGGGTGGGAGCTTGGAGGTTTCCGCATGGGGGCTTATGGGTGAGCAGTACGGCAGCGACGATATTGCAGTAATAGCAAGACGGCGAGGCGTGGGCTGTGCGCGGCTGCGGATGTCGCAGGATGACATGGCAGATAAAATCCCCAGTTCGAACCGTGAGACCGACAAACGGACGCACTGATGCGCTGACCCACGGGTCACTGACCCACCCAAGGCGGCCTCCACCGGCATCACGTGGGCCGACGTGGCCAGCAGCTGTCGGCACTTGCGGCACCTGTACAGCGTCTGCTGCGCCGCCACCGCCTCCGACAGACCCGCGGGTCCGTCCGGCAGCTGCCCGAACGCCACGGGGTCCACGTAACCCTGCTCCTCCCACCGGCTCGCCAGCTGCGCGCGGCAGGTACGAGGGCCGCGCCGAGCCGGGGTTCAACCCAGTACGACAGTACGGGATGTTAATGCCACCTTTTCCGCTCCGTAACCAATAAGAGCATCCTTTTGAGATGAATTTGTCATGCCTCCCCTCCTCCTCCCTTCCCCTCCCTCCTCCCCGCGCACCTCCTCCAGACACCACATCCGGTACACCGGGTGTCCGGGGTCCAGGCTGCAGCGCATGTCCCCGAACAGCACCAGCTGCGCCCTGAAGCCCTCGTTGGGGTCCACACATGGGCGCCGGGCGACAATCAGCGCCAGCGCCTCGTCGGAGGACAGGCCCCGACTGCCCCACGCGGGACGGGGGAAGGGGCGCGGGACAGCAGCTCAGCTCAGCTCAGCTCAGCTCAGCAAGGGGCCCTGGGTGGGTCAAGTAGGTCAGCGGGCGGGAAAGACTTGCGGCGCGCGACCGACCGACAGACAGACAGACGCGCTTTGGACGTCGAGATGTGTGGGCTGAATCCGACTGGATCCAAACCGGATCCGACCGGATCCAATTGGATCCGACTGAATCCGACTGGATCCAACTGGATTCGAACTTGATCCGAACTGGATACGATTGGATCGGACCGGGCTGAGCACAGGGGCGTCCCTATGCCCACCTGCGCATCAGCCAGGCCGCCACAACCGCCGGACTGCGGGACACCCCCGCCTGGCAGTGCACCAGCACGCGACTCGGACCGCCGCCCGGACCGCTGGCTTCGTCCGCCGTCGCCGGGGACGGCCTGTCGCCGTCGCCCGTGGGCTGTGCGCGCGTCGGTGCTCCCCCGCCTCCAGCTGCTGCTCCTGCTGCTCCTGCTGCTCCTGCTGGTGGTGCTGCTGGAGGTGCCGCGGGTCCCAGCGCCCCGTCTAGGAACTTGATGGCCGCCGGCAGGTACTGCAGCATGTTGGCGCCCGGGGAATCCTGTCGCGCGGTGGGGAGGGGGGCAGGAGGCAGGCTGCGGCTTAACCAAAGGGACGACCGCCCGCAAGTTGCAGCTCGCCGCGCCTCCTGGGGGAACACCACCGCCCCCTCTCCTAGAGCAGCCGGCAACCGCAACCCCCCCTTGGGAGAATCCGGCCGACGCACCTGGAGCGGCAGTTGCAGGTGCAGCGCGGCCAGTTCCTTCCGCAGCGGGAAATTGAGCACGGACTGCGGCAATGGCGGGGCAGGTCAGGCGAGGAGAGGGGTGGTGGTCGTGGGATGATGCGGACTGGCGAGCTGAGGTGGCAGCTGGTCTGAGGCGGATGTGGTTGAGGTGTTACAAGCAGGGAATGAGAGGAGGGAGGCAGGTGCATTGACCATGGGCAAGGTGGTGGTGGCGGGTGCGCCCCGGGCGTTCAGACACCGGCCAATTCACACGACCACGTGTTCACAGCCGTATCTAATACTCGCAGATAATGCGATTAAACAGAGGAGGGGGGTGAGGCAAGCCTACCAGGACATGTGTGATTCCCAGCGCTCCCAGGTATTTCAGACTTGACAGGCCGCCGACGTACAAGCCTGCGGTTGGGTGATCGCAGGGGCGCAGGCTGAAGAATGCTCAGGCCGCAGATATTTTGTGTAATAGTTGCAAGGATGCCACACCTGGCGAGATTTCTGACACCTCCGCCTCCATCTGTCCGCAAGCTAACAAACGGCTTCGGAGGGCTATGGAGAATAACCCATCAATGGTACATGTAAAAGAAGCGAGCTTATACTGTTAATAGCCTCTCAATTATTTGGTAATGCTACAAGGGACGGAGCGCCCGCTGAGCTCCGAAACTTTCGGGTGTTACCGCCCAGTGCAAGCGCACTTCTCTCTATGCTTAGACACGGGTATGCTGCTGGGCATGTTTGATGCAATTGGGTACCATATATGTATTACTTACTCTAACCGAACTGCGGAGCTAGTGTGGCCCTAACGCAAATGGCCCAAACGTCGCAAGCAGCTCTTATTAGCCCCTCCGCGCATGTGTACGAAAGACTGTCGGATGTTGGAAGCCCTGTAACTGGATCACCGCCGGCAGGTTATCGGACTCTTCCTCTGGGCGATGAAAGCGACAGCGACAATGGAGACTATTATGCAAACCGAAGGCGGGCCCCGGCGTCTTGGTTACAGCGCATTATTGCCCTCGGCCAAAAGCCACCCCCACCGGTTCAGAGCAATTACTTGACGTTGATTCCGCTGTCAGGTAGGTTCGGGTCGTTGGGCTCGGCCTCATTACCTTGGTGCACAACTTTCCGCTTCATCCCGACACTTGCAGATGACAGACTTAAGCCGCGACACACTGCATGGCTGGTGTTTGGCCTGGTACGTGTGTCAGTTGACTGTTTCGGTGAACCCTCAGGGCATGCTTTTAATCGATGTCACGTGAAATCATCATACATCGGCATTTGCATCCTGAAATTCTGCGCATTGTCCCGGACGCATTCAGCGCAAAGTTCCCCGTCCCAGGCAAAGGGGCCCCAAAAGCTGCGAGGTTTATTACGACTCGCCCACGCATTGATTAAACTCTGCAGCTCATTTACCTCAATTTTTCTTTATTTGTGGCTCGTTGTGTATGTGCGGTCGATGTCACGGACGCGAGGTAGGGATGCGGCACAGCGCAACACTCCCCGCTCTAGGGTTTCCATTTCCGCTGCGCCCACACCCTCACCCCATGCCCATGTCACCCCCCTCCTCCTCCTCCTCCTCCTCCTGCCGTTCAGCTACTGGTTTCGGTGGCCTTTTCAACGGCGGTGTTCGTGTTGGTGCCACGGGGCGTCACCGTGGGAAGCATCCAGGTACGTACGACAGTACGGAGACGTGCGGAGCGGGCCGGAAAGCGCCTACAGGGGCACCTCTCCAGGATATCTAATGAACCCTCCCACGCCACGGTGCACGGTGGGGACTGCGGATCCGAACGACACGAGGGGCCCCACTGGCATGAGGGGTCCGCGGCATCTGCAGCATACCTCATACCTCGGGGGCGGCTTCTTCGAGGGGTCGCGCTGGCGGTAGCGTTGCTGGTCTGGTTCGCTGCCCCGACCCCGGAAGATGCATTCCTTCCGTTTCCGCTGCTACCGTTAGATCCGGCTGGCGCCGAAAACGGACGTGGCAACTGCTCCAACACGCGGTGCAGGCTCTCATGTCTTGAGACCTGCGTCGTGCCGTCTTCAAAGGCATGGAGCACCTCCCAGCCGCCCGCCCTCCCTTCATGGACTCTTTCAACATCGGGCGGTTCGCCGCCACTCCGTGCCCATGCCCCATCCTGCTGTGACGGTTCCCCCACGTGACCCGGGATCGTTGTGGGTTCGTTGTCGGTTGTCTCGATCCTTCCCCGCAGGTCCATTCCAGCCGCATGTCCTTCAACACGAGCAAGTCCACCTACCAGATCATCCTCACCGCCACCATATCCATCTTCAACCCCAACTACCTGCCGGTGAGGCGGGCGCTTGAGGACTGCAGTCAACTACCTACCTACCTAACCAACCCACTTCCAGCCGGTTGGTTGGTTGGCCAGTCGGTTGCTTGGTTGGCCAGTCAGTTGGTTAGTTGGCAGTTGGTTGGTTGGCAAGTTGGTTGCTTGCCTACCGGCGCCCGACGCCCTCCTTGCCTCCCGCCCTCCCTGGACTCCGGACTCCCCGCAGGTCGAGGTCAGCGGCAGCCTGGTGGTGTCCTTCTACGACCAGCAAGCGGGCGTCACGGGCCTGGATCCGGTCATCATCCCCGCCAGGGCGTTTCCGCAGGTGGGACCAGGCAGAGTCCCAGTGCCGGCCGCCGGGCGGAGGGAGGAAAGGAAACCTGCCCAGACACACCAAACCAGGGGCCGGGGTAGCTAGCTAGCTCTCGCTAGCTCTCGCTAGCTAGCTCGCTAGCTCTCGCTAGCTAGCTCGCTAGCTAGCTAGCTAGCTACGGCTGACTTGGGCACTCCAGGGGATACGCAGACGGGAACGAACCCGGGCGAACCCGAGGTTGGGGAGGGGCCGGGCCGGAGGCCGGAGAGGTCTTCGGGCCCGTCGCCCCGGGAATGAGCGAATGACACCCGGGAGGACATGACCGGGGCGCGGGGATTGCGGACGAGGCCGATTGGTGGGGGAACACAGTGGACGCACTCGGGGGGGTCTTCGGGTGGGCTGGGGCGAACGAATCTCTCCGGGGCTGGCCACCCTCGTCACCGCACCGCCCCCGCACCGCCCCCGCACCGCCCCCGCACCGCCCCCGCACCGCCCCCGCACCGCCCCAGATAGATAATCCCGTCGAACCAGTTCTCCTCGAAGACCGGATCTGTCATCCTGTACCTCCGCACCGCCACCGCCCCCCTCGTCTCTGCCAACCCCCCTCGTCACCGCCCCTCGTCACCGCCCCCGCCACCGCCCCACCCCCCCAGGTGATCACGGTGGATATGGACGCCAGCAGCGTCCCCGAGAAGTACCTCTTCACCATCTACACCCAGTGCTTCACCTTCCCCGAGCGCATCATCTTCTTCCTCACCGGCAAGCTGCAGTCGAAGTACCTGGCCTGGCGCTTCCAGCTGCCCGACATCGACAACTACTTCATCATCTCCTGCACTGACGCGCCCGACCGCCGGCCCGACCCGCCACGCATCCCCGGCCGCCCCACCAAGCCGCCGCACCCGCCGCCGGCGCCGCTGCTGCCGCCCAAGCCGCCGCACCCGCCGAGATTTGAGCAGGAGGGCGGGGCTGCGGCGGCGGGGCGGGGCGAGGGGCTGGTGGGGGCGGGGCGGCGGGAGGACGAGGAGGGCACGGGGGACAGAGAGGGCGCGGAGGGTCGGGGCGCGGCCGAGGGCAAGGGCGAGCGCGGGAAGGTGGAGGGAGTGCAGGAGGGCGTGTCTGGGCGCGAGGTTGAGGACGTAGGAGGCCCGGGCACACGGAGTGGTCACAGCCAGCGATGATGCGCCCAGAGAACAGGAGAGGGGTGGACCCTAGAGAGCACGGGCCGGACGCAACCGGACCAGTGGTGGCCGGCGGCTGGCAGCAGCAGCAGCAGCAGCAGCAGCAGCAGCAGCAGCAGGGGGCTCGATGTGCGAACAAACGAAACGGGGTGTGGGCAGGTGCGGTGTGGGCAGGTGCGGTGTGGGCAGCGCTGATGGGGGTTTTCGAGGAGGCGCCGCTGCAGCCGCGTGTGTGACGGCGGTGGGGGGGCCGGGCGCTGCTCGGCCGTGGCCAACAGGCCGGAGGTACACGACGGTAAGCGACGGGTCGGTGAGACAGGGCGGAGCAGAGTTATAGGGCGGGGCAGAGTTGTATGGTAGGGCAGAGTTATAGGGCAGGGGGCGGTTATATGGGAGGGCAGAATTACAGATAGGGCAGGGCAGAGCTGCTTGACCGGGACCGGAGCGCAGCTTGGCATGTAGTCTGCGTGGGGTTGTCTGGAGTGCGGTCTGAACAAGTTTATGGCAGCATTGATGTGATATGGACAAGCAAGAAGAACGAGGCGGGATGTGTTGCCGCCTGTCGCGGCCGATGTATTCTGTATGCGGTGCACCACCGGTTCGACTTCCCGCACATCTGTCCACGGGCCCGGTGCGTGAACCGGCCCTTCGCATGTGCATGTGTGGATGGTGGTGGTGGTGGTGGTGGTTTGTAGTTGTGTTGTCCCCCGCCACCTGCGCCATCAGTGCTGGGTAGTCGTGCTGGCGTCGCGACGCCGCCATCCGGCAACGACTGTGTTTGCCGAATAATACGTACGACGTACGATGTGCGACAACGATTTTTGGACACGCACGCGCGCGCTCACGCGTGGTCGGCATCTCGTCCAGCGAATGAAGTATGGTAACTCTGTACTGGTGTAGTTGGGGGCTCGCAGTGTGGTGCAGAACGCACGGCGGTGGCACGTTTCGTTCAAGCTGCATAGGGGGCTACCGGGCCCTCCGCTCGGGACTCTAGGGCCCACCTTGCCTTGTCACGATTACCAGGGTTTAGGGTTTAGGGGGCTGCGTGCGGTCGCACGTCTTCACCAGCCCCCAGCCCCCCACGCAGCACGCAGATGCGGTTCAATGCGGCTGGAGTGGTTGGGACAGGTCGCCGCGCCGTCTTGGGGGGAAAGGGTGCGTTTCGTTCCGGTACGGGCTGCCCGCTGTCCGGTATATCCTGTTCCGTTGTTTGGTTCTTTGAGTTCGTTGGGATCCGTGTCTGTTGAAAACGAAGGGCGCGGGAAGGGGCGCCCCGCGCCAGGAGGTAAGGGGCCTCCGGTAGGTGCGGGGGCAGGCGGGCGCGCAAGGCCGTCGACGCTTGTGGGTGACCTGGGCATGCTCGGCGGGCTGCTGCTGCTGCTGCTGCTGCCCGGTCGAGGGTCGACGAGCGCGTGTCGTTTCCGTCCGTGCCGCTCATCGTCCTCGCACGCGCCAGGGCACTGAATAACATAATCAAGACGCGCGTGGTGGCGCTGTCGATCGGGCCCGGGTTCATTGATGGGGCCGCGGCCGAGCGCGCGCGGCCGTTTCGCCCCGTCTGCGGGTTTGACTGGTTTTTGTATAACTCGCCACCTCGCCGGCAGTCAAAAGGTCGGCTGACTCAGCGGTCAGTGGGTCTGTCCCGCCCGCGCATGTTGCTCTGCTGCTCCTTTCGGACGGCGGCTGCGGCGGTCTCAAACGCTATCTGCCCTGCCAGCAGGCTCTTCCTCGGACTTCGTATTACAGCGGAAACAGCCGGTTACATACTTGGCATCGAACGTGCAGTAATGATGTTACAACGTAGCCGCCGTACATCTGACGAGGCCTACTTCGTCAGGCTTCGTCCATGTTGCAGAACTGACCACGTGCCTGTTGCAGGTCTTGCAGGGTGCGCCGGCTTCCATCCTCTTGTGTCTGTGAAGCCTCGTGCGGCGCTATTTGTCTTTCCCGTAACAGTCTCCATTCAGATAAGAGGTTCCAAGTGCGGTCTCTCCTTTGTCGCTACCACCTGCGACCAACCGTCGTATTACCGTCGTTTTTCGTTTCAGCCTATTTCAGCGCCCAGCATTTCCTCGTCCGCACGTTCGCCTCCAGCAAGCGGCCGTGTGATGATCCGTTCACTTTTAATTTCGATCGAGCTGCGATTGATGATACTCGGACGTGGTGGCGAAGATCGATCGATGGTTTCGGCAAATAGGCTTCAGCGGATCCTTATCTGGTCGATGGTTGCTGAGCGGCCGAAATTCATCTGAAATAAATCTAATATGTCCAAGCCCCGTAAATGGGGCAGCAGGTCCGTGTGTCATCGAAAAAGGTTATCCTGCAAGCACGGATTGCGGCGCGCGGGCGGGAGCGATGGGCAACCGATAAAGATGATGTGTAAAAATGGAAAAAGGGAAAATTGTTCACATTTCACAGCCACGGTAGATGCGCAAATAAATAAATCCAATCACGGGTATCATCGCCTGAAGCGTGTTGACGCGCTTACCATGCATAACACAACGATGTACAACCGTTGCTGCTTTCTCCATCCATCCTTTGTTTCGTTCCCCCGAGACCCATTCCGTCCACGCTCATCGATCGATCTCCCGCACGCAGTATCGGTCTGCCGTACGTACTGGCATCGTACAGACGTACGTGCGTGCACGCCCCACATATACACATCCGTGCGCGTGTATAGTAGTAATAGTAGTAATTGTTTAGGTGGACCCGAGTCCCGGTATGAATGTACCCACCAGCACGCGTTGTCCAGGCAGAAATCGGCCAGGTTGGTGCTGGCGTCCAGCTCCAGGCAGATCTTGGCGCCATCCGCTTGCTGCTTGCTCCAGTTCAAGGAGGGCAGCTTGATGGCGTTGTTGGTCAGGGACGTGGACGCCCACGACGGCCTGACGAACTTCATGTCGGGCGAGCCCGCCGGCTGCAGCCCCAGCGATTTCAGTGCGCGGCGCAATGCGTAGTTGGCACGGATCTCCGCCTTGGCCAGGTTCTCGGAGTTGAAGCAGGGGTCCTGCAGCACAGACAGACAGGCACAGGCACAGGCAAGGCTCGTGCACGCATACATGAGAGGAAACAGTGCTGCTGCTGTGCTTCTCTATCAACTAGCATCCCCGCTCTCCGCAAGCACACACACTCAGCGGAGGATGTACGGTCGCTTCTACACTTCCTCTACACCACCACTACTCACATCGACATCAATACGTGTTGGGGGATTCGGCCTTATCGCGGCGATGCTGAAGCAGGTGAGCTTGGTCGCGCTGGTGCGGCCGGGCAGCCCCTCCAGCAGTTGAGGGGTTGCGGCGAAGGACGTGGCGCGCCTCTGGCGGTCGCACCTGCGGGGAGAGAGACACAGTGTGCGTGCAGTCGACACGTGCGTGGTCTTGCTCACACAGTGGCCCGTTGGACGGCCGCCGGTCAGGACTAAGGGTCCACCCTTTCACAGTTACATTACATTAGACGCCGAACCGGCCGACTGCTGCCATGTTGCATGTGTAGATAGTGCCGTGGCGTGAACGAACAGCTACGTCGCGGGCTATCTAGGTAGGTAGCTAGCTAGCATTCGTACCGCGTATAATCACTGCTACAACTGGGTCCGATCCGCGACACCTGCTACCATATACACGTGGAAACCGTGCACGTTGCTCGAATTGCCGCGCGTCGTGCGTACGTGTCCATGGATGCATGCGTCTGTAGATAGATGCAGGGTGATTGATCAATCGATGCGCGATTGTGAGCATGCGATCGTCATCAGACTTACTTGCAGTCGGGGAATACTCTCGCGACCTGCGGCACATTGCCACAACTCGCAATGAGTACTTTGCTGGCGTCCAGGAAGTTATTCGATGGCGGGTGGACCGGGTCCGCGGCGCCATCGCCCCCGACAGCCACGGAAACGCCGTAATCCAGCAGGTACGGCGCACAGAGGTCGCCCCCATGCGCTGAGACGAAATTGGAGAAGAGCAGCCCCAAGACGTCATGGATGTAGGGCTGCAGCTTGGCGCCTTCCGCGACGGAGCTGAAGTTGACGCAGACCTGAAACGACTCGGGCGTGCACGTGGGAGCGGGGCTGCCGCCGCCGATGCTGGTGCTTTGCAGCGTGACCCCAGCGACGTCGGCCACTGCTTGGATGGTGTCCACGGTAGTGGTTGCAAAGTCGTTACATTCTTGAGGTGCCAGGTTGATTGGAAACAGGGGATTCACCGAAGGAATCACGGCGAGGTAGACGCAGGCGGTGGGCGCTGGCGGCGCGGTCCCCGGATCGGTTGCGGTCGTCGGCATCGGCACTGGCGCTGCGCTCCACTCCGCTGAAGCATGGGCGCGATGGCCGCCTCTGCGTGGGACGACAGGCCACAGGCAAAACATACAATGACACAAACTTTACAGACTGCGAATATGAACGAATGAATGACAGCCACTGACAGCCTTTCACATCCATTCTCATCGCCACCGTCCCTGACATTGCTGGTAACTGTCTGAGCTCAGACGGTACCTATTGAACAGCCAATAACAGCGGCGGAAATGTTGGCTAAGGCTGTCAGGCTAACATTTCCTGACAGGCTGGCCTGTCAGAGCCAGTCAGCCCCCCTATGAGTTGGTAGGGGAATGTTACAGCGGACCCCAAAGGGATCAACGGTGTATACCAGGGCAATATGCGAATATGTATGAACTCAACCGAGCGATACTTACAGGGTCGACCCTTAGGCCCGACCGGGCGATCCAACATTCCCAGATACAAAGCTTTGCAGGCGCCTCATCTCATCAGCCTCTATCAAGGACTGTGCACCCATCCTCCACCACCACTCGGTTGGCGGGGCGAGGGGGGCCGTATCGGGGGATCGGGGTTCATGCAGCCATACCAGCCACCACACCAGAGTTCGTATATATTATTTATGGTTACGACGTCAGTCTGAACAGCACGCTGCCGCCCGCTTCGGTGCAAACTGCGCATAAGCGCGACCCAGCAAACGGCAATAATATGTACTAAAGTAAAATGTGATGATGTTAACTAAAATCGTCGATTGGCGTGTACTTCGATAGGAGACAATCTAGCAGAAGTGTTCAAACTTCGCCGCACGTGCGACGCATGCTGCGCACCTTAGGAAGAAAGGACGGAATCATTTCTTTACTAAAATACTTAAATAATGATCAATATTTTTAACTTACGCAATCATGATAGCAAACAGGAAGACTAGAAGCCTTTCGGTCATGGCTTGCAACTTGAGCGGGATGACGTCCAATCGATCCTTGTAACGCCAACGAACGAGGTCAGCGGCTGCGTGGTTGCGTTCAACTAGGCACTGGTACTTGGGCAGTTATTTTTAATTGCAAGTTATTTAGCGTATGTGAATACACACACGGAATGAAACTAGCTAGCTTGCGTAGCCGTGGTGTGTCAGGCCTGGACGGACTCCAATGCGCGCTAGATCACACACGGCAATTGTAGGGGTTTGCAGGCATAACAAAACGATGACCAACATTAATAATGAGCTGTCCTTATATTATGATGGGGTCAAGCTCCAGAGGGGTCGTACTGGGGCGCGAGTTTGGAAACGCTGTACGCACGGGTGGGTAAGCGTAACGGACGGGGGGTGGCAGCCGAAACGACGTGTTTGTTGATTTTAACTGCCTATCCCATGTTCCCATCACCAGAAAGGGATATCATTCAGAACATGGATGCCTTGATTAACGAATTGATGATAAAAAATGAATCATATGTGATCAAGCTCCGTCCGTCCGTCGGCCGCAGTCAAGGCGAGCCAATGCATACATGCTGCAACCGCAATATAAACCGTGATGTGACGAGTGATCCTATTGTCATTTATTAAATGAATATTTCGATAACCAACACACGGCTCTCCCCCTTACTTCACATACGTGCCGCTCGTGCTCATTTGAATGGTGATGTCCACCGGCTGGACGCGAGCGGCGGACGGAATGAAGTTGTGCGCGGTAGGTCTTTGGTTACGGCTGCTCCCACGCAAAAAAGGCGTGGCATATGACCTACACAATAAGGTTACTGCGCAAGGCTGCATCATGCATCAAACGCGCGTAGCATGTGCCCATGGCATGCGCACATGCATGCATGCTACATCCTCCCGTTCGCGCCCGCGTGCGTTATCCTCTATCTCCCCCGCCCGTGCGTGAAGGCTGTTGCCTTAGATGCCTGTTAAGGCAACACACGGCGCATGCATGTCCGTTGGTTAGCCCGATGCCCCGTCGGGCAGCAACAGATAGAATCAAGTCAGGTGATGGGCAAAATACTGAATAGTTTACAATTGCTTGCTTGTCAAACTGCAGTTACAGTTTCATCGGTGTGCTCCTCGCGCTTCGTGTCGGTTTACCTCCCCATGCTAGGTACGACGGTGAAAGGCATTCTTCCGGACGAAAAGACAGCCATCCAATAATCACAGAACGGCGGGACGGGTTAATACACGGAACTAACTTTACTTGTTGCCGGCACGCATGTCTTTACGAAATGAAAAGATAACTGTAGTCCCTCTATCCTATTTGACAAATAGACGTGTCGTTTATAATGGACCAATAGGCTGTTGTTTTAGGCGATCGATGCATCGTCTATGTAAAGACGATCGTAGATGAACGGATGGGCCCAGCTGAAGGACGGAGCGCATCCCCATTCCCCAATAATCAAGCAGCGAGCTGACCACTGCACCTAGCTACCCGTGCTACGTAGGGGGCAGGGGCGGCGGCGCGTGTACCTCGCCGCTGCCTATCTGCATACCGTGCGTGCGTTGCAATAAGGCAGCGGCCACAGATCAGGGCTCAGGGCGCGCCCTGAGAAAATACGTCTTTTGGGGGTTTCAGGGCGCGCCTCGGCCAAGGCGCGCCCTGACCCCCGAAACCGGGACGCAGAGAAGCACGTCTGGTCCACACACGAAATTTAACAATAAAAATATGTAAGTGAGAACATAGGGTAGCAAGCCACACAAAAATACGCAAATTAAATAGTCTTTGGATCCTGAGGTACGGAACAACGGCTTGAGGAACTTTCATGTAAAAAAATAGGTACACCATTGGTGATTGATCGCGAGGGCTTTTGCTGACCTTACATATTCTGTCAAATATCCTTTCAGAGTATGAATACTTTTAGAGGACAAGGAGGGAACCAACCATGGCGACTGCTGCCGCCCACAATCGGGCAAGTAGTAAAATCGTAGTTCTGGCCCTTTCTGGCTGGGTTTATGTTTGTGATTGTTGTAGTGGTAGTTGCGGGAGCTAGCGTGCTTGCTTCCCTTGAGAATGCATCCAGCGCTAGCCCCTCCAACGAAAGTCGAACCGGCCAGCGGTGAAGCAAACATAACTGGAGCATACAATGTGGGTGTCTTGGAAAAGAAGGACCCGGAATGCCTGCAGGCGAGGTTACAAGGAATTGCTTTATGATGAGATAACACTTTCTATTTATGCGGAGGCAACAGATTTAATCGTTGTGTGGGTTTGCAGAGGAAGCCGCGACAACATTTAACATTCCTCCCGAGGAGCTGTCGATCCTCGATGTAGGCGACGAAGTTCTCCGACCGCGTCGCTGAGCTCGGCAAGCTTCGGGAGCGCTTCTCATCAGCCTCCTCTCGCCCTCGCGACGGAAAGAGCTCGGAACGCCAGCGCTTAGTTCGGACGCTTGGGGTGTACGAGAATGCCGTTAGGCGCTCCTTTAACCTGCTCATGAATAAGTGCTCACCGGGCACAGCGGCGCAGCGTTCTGAACTTGGCGCATTGGCGGTGGAAGGTGCAGCGGCGGCAACGGCACAGGTAGCAGCGGCCATTTTGACAGCAGGTAAACGACTGGGGGCGGGGCAGGCTTGTGGGTACCACGTATACTGCCTTTGATCGGGGACATGCAACATGCTACATGGCACATTAGGGTCTGGATAAGGGAATCGCAGCTGGGCAACACTTGCTGGCATCACCTTCTTTACCACCTTGCTCAGCCTTTGACGTGGATGCCAAGCACTAGGCTTCACACTGGGGCAATCGATGGATGGGTGCGGGGCGGGGCCTGTGGATGCCTTAGCGGGTTCATAATCGGCGGTGATGAATCACGTGGGACTTCATGATTTGGATTCAAGCGGATTTCCATGTGGCTGGTATCGATTTGTGGGCGGCGTGCTGGTTGGCTTGGTACGATTTCACTAGGGATGCAACGTGCTGCCCTCGACTGCATTCCCCTTGTTGCCGTTCACAGGGCACAGCGGCGCAGCTTTCTGAACTTGACACATTGGCGGTGGAGGGGGCAGCGGTGGCAATGGCACAGGTAGCAGCGGCCATTTTGACAGCAGGCAAACGACTGGGCGCGGGGCGGGCTTGTGGATACCAGGCACACTGCATTTGATCGGGAACGTGCAACATGCTACACGGCACGATAGGGATTTGATGACGGAATGGCAGCTGGGCAACTCTTGCTGGCATCACCTTGTTTACCGCCTTGTTTAGCTTTTGACGGACATGTTGCGCAGTAGGCTTCACGCTGGGGCGATTGACGGATGGCCACGGGACGGGGTTTATGGATGCCTTGCGGATTTAGATTCGTTGGCGATGAATCACAGCGGGCTTGTTGGCCTAATCGTCCGGCTCGCCACGGTTGCAGATAGCTCGTAGGCGCCTCATCTCATCGACTCCTACCGGACTGCGCACCCCTCCATCACCCGCGGGGGGGGGTCATGCAGCCATACCGGCCAACACACCAAGTTACCAGCGCGCCAGGATTGGAAACCGCGCCAGACCTGCCGAATCACATGGCGGGAAGGGAACCGGCACTCGCCCCGCGGGTCTCTGGACAGAATGCCAGTGTCTTTCCCATTAGATGACGCGGCCCCCCGGGATCATGAATGAATACGCATTCTTCACATCTTTTCATCACGGCCCACGGGTGAACCCCTGCGGAACAGCCTTGCAGCACCATCCACATGGGCGCCCAAAAGATTCTGGACGCGACGTCGCACCAGGAGACTCCCATCGAGGGTGTCATCAGTCAGGGGAAAGAACAGGGAGTCGCGCATGGCCCGAATCATGTTCTCGAATCACGTTCCTTGAAACGGCCCACCCGTGGACTACTCGCAAGGGTGGCCTGCAGTCGTCATTTGTCGTTTAGAGCAACTGCATTCGGCAACATAACGTTGTGTGTGTCTGACAGGCCTGAGTTACAACCATCTGTCTCCCATACCAGGAGAAGGGTGGCCGACGAGGGACTGGCTGAAGTGCCTGCTGAGGCACCACTGATGGAGCCGGTGGAGCCAGTGGAGCACAGCAGCGTTGGGGTGAGCGGCTAAGCAAAGCGGCTAGTTGGTTCCTGCATAATCGTGATCTCGGCGGGGGGCGCGGGGGCATGGCGGCTGGGGCCGGCCAGTCCGGGCGAGGGAAGTCCATGTAGCGCGGGATGGCAAACATTGAGCACGCAGGAGCAAGTCACCGGGAAGAAGGCACACAAGCGCAGCTGGCGGTAGCTGTACGGTCACCTGTCGTGAGGTTTCGGCTTGCAATTCGCACATGCGGGAATGTCGTACAGTGACTGCCAGTCTGGTCTGCTTTGGGTGCGGGCTGCTTTGGGTGCAGACGTGCCTTTGCTTGCGGCCATTAGGGTTGCTTTCAGGCCTCTATGTTGCCACATCCCGGACCGCCCGGACTGTCTTCGGGGACTCATGCACATTACATACATGGGTGGGTCGAGAATGTTGTCGGGCTTTGCCAAGGAGGTTTGCAGTGGGGCTTTGTTGCCGTCACGGGTTGAGACTACTGTCTTGGCTAACTGACTGTAAAGAGCAGTAAGCCTTGGCCCACCATGGGGTAGTATCATGCCCTACCATGCTTGGCCTGGCATTCCGCGGGCCTCCCAGCTGGGGACTCATGATCTACCCCATGGTTGGCCATGGCCATGATCTACCCCATGGTTGGCCATGGCTTGTGCCGAGGCTATTAATATGGGCGGCCAAACCTCCAATATGTGTGTGGTCTGACACGTCTGTCAGGAATGGAGCAGATTGGACTTACAAGAGAGCACAAAATGAGGCAGGCCCACGGCTGTAAGAGAACACACAAAACACGACGCTCTCCCGGCTGACTCTGTGACAGTCTTGTGGCCAGTGTGGTGTGTGTACAGGCTGCGCCTACCAATGGACCCCTTGTCGCATGCCACAGATCAGGCCTCAGGGCGCGCCCTGAGAAAATACGTCTTTTTGGAGGTCAGGGCGCCCCTCGGCCAAGGCGCGCCCTGACTTCAGGTTCGTGGCTTTGTTGTTGGGCACTTGAGTCTAACAGGGCGCGGAGGGGTAGGCACCATGTCCCTAGAGGACAACGGGTCTGCCGTTGCTGCCGCTCTGAAGACCAGATTGAAGATGAGAAGCATGTTCTACTCGACTGCCCGGCTTACGATGCAATACGCGCTGAGGAAGGGTTTCACCGCCCTAATACGATGAGGGAGGCGATTGCCTGGGATCCGGCTCGTTTGGCAAAGATGTTGGAGCGCATGTGGGCTCACCGTAATTCTATCATGCCCTTTGGGTGCTAGTCTCGTCGACTCCTGTTAATGCGGTATTGCAAACCAGTGCTTTTGGGCGTTTTGTTTGCCCTTGGGCCTCCGGCTCGTATGGGTATGTGCAGGTATGGGGTTACGCACCCCCAACCATGTAACACACACACACACACAGGTTGGTGGCCCGCCTGCTGGTCCGCCTCCTCACGGCCCTCGGCTTCACCTTGGGCGCCAAGAAGTGCCAGCTGCAGCCGACCCAGAAGGCGAAATTCCTGGGCTTCGAGGTGGACATGCAGCGGCAGGCCTTGAGCGTCCCGAAGGAGAAATCCAGGAGCTCGAGCGCCTGGTGGGAGACCTGGAGGCGACGGAAGTACAAGGGCAGCCGATCACTCACCGCCAGGTCGCGCAGGTGGCTGGGAAGATCATGGCGATGAGCCCGGCGGTATCCCTCGCCCCCCTGCACTCACGGGTGGTGGCCCTGGCGCTAGTAGGAAAGGAGTCCTGGGAGGCCGCGATCCCCGACCCCGTGGCCTTCATCCAGCGGGCGAGGCTCTTCCTGCACCTCCTACGCCTCAAGAACGGCAGGACCTGGTGGGCCAAGCCCACCCTGATGCACCTGCGGGCGGCGGGGGACGCCTCGGAGTTTGGGTACGGGGGGCTGCTACCGGACGGGGAGCTAGGCGAGGCCAAACCCTACTGCAGGCTGAGCCTATTCAAACACTACACCTACATACATCCGTCGCTGTTGGCCGCCGAGGGTGGGTTTGCGTTGCACGGCGGTCATCGATCGTTGGCGGCTGCATGTCGCACACATCTCTCATCATCCGGAGAAAGGCTCGCTGCTGCTGCAAGGATGGGCTGATCGATCTACCTACCCGTCCGGTCAAGCAATCTACTTGCTTGCCACTACGTGCGTACCATAGCTGTACTCGCGCACGCACTGAAGACGACCATCGATAAATGATAGATAATTACAATACAAGAAAGGAAACAAAAGTAAATACTTTGTGTTATGTGTTGTTCACGTTTCTGTTCGTTCCTTCCAGCTACATCGATAGACACCATGCGCACGCACGCACGTATGCACGCGACTTTTTAACTGAGTGCCCCAATTGATCAATCAAGCAAGCACGCAAGCTCCACTCTTCGACCGATCGATCGCTCGCACCGTCGACCGACCGCTTCATCACCACCGACGTCCGTCCGACCGTGCAGAGTGCGTGCCCATCTACATACGTACTGCCGCCGGTTGAGCGATGCAGGCATACTTACATGCATGATGACGACCATCGATCCAGGACCATCCGACCGCCGACCGTGGTCGGTGGACCGCCGCCGCCGCCTGCTGATGCATGCATGACTGGCGATTGACATCGATGGGTGTAAACTACATCCGTCCAGCATGCAGCCGCCGCAGTCGGCAAGGAACGAAGCAAACCTCACATCCACCAACGAATGATCCACGTATGCACCGATGCCCCCCATGCATGCGATGCGTACGTTTGCATGACGACGCACACTGGTTTTAGCTGCGTGGGTGTCGATGATTGCAACAAGACACTCGATCGCTAGCTGTAGGGGTGTAGGTAGTTTCGGTTTTTGCACATGCGTGCTAGATAGCTAACGAAGCCCGCCCTTACTTGCAGTATGCACACAGGCATGCAGCAGCAGTGCAGGAGATAGTAACGCCTCGCTGATGAAGACCGATCGAGCGATGACGGTGCCACATGCATCGTCGGTCGGTCGGGAATAATGAAATTATTCCCGCTCCCCGCTCGCTCCCCGCGCGTCGCAACCAACGCGTACTTACTCGCTCGCGGAATTGCATGTATTTCAAGCACGCAGACAGAAATCGAATGATGAACTAGGGTTCATTTTGATCATGCCCCCAAAATGCCGTCGATGATCGATAGAAATATGACAGCAGAAGGACAGCAACAGCGATTCACGCATCACGCACGCACGTGTCGCCCGACTGGTTACTAGCTACATACTGCCGCCGTACATACATGCATGTATGCTTGCACAAGGTGACGTCCGTCCGTCCGTCGGTCGGTCCTGATCACATGCACAATCGTGATGACAAGTGAAAATGCCCTGCGCTTGCGTGCATGATGCAAACATGGGGCCTGCCATTGTACGAGCGGTTTATTTCTCACGTACGTGTTATTACTGCGTAACCTAGCTTCCATGCGTCCCGGCCACCGCCGATCGAGCGATGCACGCACATACACCAGTACGCACGGACGCACCATAGTGAAAAATCCAAAACATGATACATGCCCCAGCGAACTCGCAAATGGTCTTCGTTCTCCGTCGTCTGTCGGTCGCTTCGGTCACCGACCCGTCTGTTTCATTCATCCACGCGAAGTCGCATCTATCGACCGAGCGACTGAAAGACGGACGGACGAGATGCGTGGCTCGAAAGCTCTCTCGTTAGACTCGCTTCTTTGAGCATCAATAAGTAAGCACATGTACGTACATGCGAGTTCAATCGCTCGTGGTGTAGTTCGTTGCTTTGGCCCACGCGGCCATCTAGCGATCGCCCCAGAATATGGCGGATGGATTGACGAAACGCACGGTAAGGGCTGCTGGCTGGGGGCGGCGGGCCGGCGGTGATCGACGGATGGATGAGCAGGCAGCATCCGTGGGTGGTCCGCCGTCGAGTCACCGTCGAGTCGCCGTCGAGTCGTCCGCCGACCTTCGTGTCATCACAGATGCAGATCTGATTTCCGTAGGTGCGTACGTACGTATTAATGATCCGGAAGAAAGGTCCCGCTGTAGGTTGGGCAGCAATCCCTCGCATCGTTGAACAAGGTGATCCTGCGTGCGAGCAAGGTAATAGTGCGCGCGAGGAAGGCCAGGTGGGGTCCGTGCGTGCGTGAATGAATGAAGCAAGCAAAATGCAGTAACTGTTGTTTTTACGTGATGCGTGCGTGCGGCGGTCCGCCAGCAATAATGAATGCAGGCAGGCAAGCAAGGCACGCCGGCCTGTTTGCTCGATCGCCGGCGGAGCACCCGGGAGGGTCACCATCATTGAAACAGAGCGCGGCATACAGGAATAATATAATAAAAAAGTAATCTAATATATAACAACAATAGTAAAATAATAACAAATATAATAATAAAATAACAGCACTGACAATAATATAACAATAATACAACACTAACAATAATATACATCACGCTGGATAAACCCTAGCGTGGATGAAGGGGGCAAGCAATGATGCTGCCTACATCCTGCGTGGCCGTGGCGGGCATCCGGCCGTGCATTCATGTACGACAGCCAGAAGGATTACATGAACGGACATACTACAGCTGACAACAGTAGGTATATATGTACATACGCAAGCCAAAGTAAGAAAGCATAGTGCGTACATCCCACACACGCGCGGACGCATCCGTCGATCGAGGTTTCGCTCGGTTTAATACATACAGCAGTACTAGGGGGGGTCGTCTAATGGGCAAGAGACTGGCATTCTGTCCAGAGATCGGCGGTTCGCATTGTAACACGGCGCGGCCAAAGGCTTCTCGAGATGCTGTGCAGGGTCATTGTTAGGGACTTTTACTGTAACCCAGCGTTACACGCATCCCCGTCCCCTCACCGCCGTGTGATTAGGCGGGTCTGGCGCGGTTTCCAGGAGAGGCAATCCTGGTGTGGTGGCTGGTAACCTGGTGTGGTGGCCGGTATGGCTGCGTGACCCCCCCTCGCGGGTGATGGCGGATGGGTGCGCAGTCCTTGGCAAGGGTTGATGAGACGAGGCACCTACGAGCTATCTGGGCCCGTTGGAACACCCGGTCGGGATACGGGTCCACCTTGTAACGGTTAATAGTAATAGTACCGGCGGCGGTTGGATAACGGTTTATGTAACGGCCCACAGGCGCACGCACGCACCAGCAAGTGTTCGGGAAGCTGTGGGTGTACGAGCAGAACTCGTCCAGTGCCACATCTTTCGCCAGCTCCAGGCAGATCAGGGCCCCGTCCGCCTGCTGCGTGCTCCAGTTGATGGAGGACACCTTGATCGCGTTGTCGGCCGGGGCGCTCCAGGAGGGTCGCAGGAACCGCATGGTGGGGGACCCCGCGGCCTGCAGCCCTACGCCCTTGAGGCTGTGCCGCAACCCATAGTTGCCTAGAATCTCCGCCTTATTGAGATTCGTGGAGCTCTCGCAAGAAGCGGGATCCTGCGTGCGTGCGTGCACGCGCGCGCGTGTAGCCGACCGGTGAGCAAGCAAGTACGGTAAATAACACACACACGCACATAGAAAGTGCATGCTACATACCGCGTACCTAAGAACCCAGCAAACGGGAGCCCATAAAACTGGCGATTACGGTTTGTCCCAGGGAAAATTCGATAGTCATTAACGTTCGTCGATCAATCTGAACATACGCGCGCGCGCGAGGCTAGGGTGTACATCGTTCAGATAGGCACATAATTGGTACGCATAATAGGGCGGCAGCGTGCAGCGCGCAGTAGAGCATGCAGTGCACCCAAAGAAAACGGCGTCCGTCCATTGATGTATACATACATACATACATACATACGTACATTGGGTTTGTAATTGTATGGCGTTACAACGGCGACGGTGAAGCAGTACATGATGGTGTTGTTCGTGCGCCCCGGGAGGGTTTGGAGAAGGGTTGAGACGGCGAAGGGTGTGGCGGCCGGCTGCCGGTTCACACACCTGCGAGGTACGTATATAGGGGGGGCCACGCACACAGCCACCTTACATCCACACGGGTGCAATAATCGATTGTGGAACCCAGGCCCGATGTGCGATGCGTGCGTGTGTATTGATGTGTTTCGTACGCAGGCAGAACAGGAGTGCGTGACATGCAAGGCGCCGAGTAGCGCCCAATATGTGAATTGATGTGCGTACGCGTGGTTGCGCGTAAAAGTGCGTGCACGCGTCAATGAATGGGTTCGTTGGCTGCTAAGAATCCATTGTACTGCAACAGTTTTGGAGCCAGAACGAGTGCAAGGACAACCCGCCGTACGTGAGCACGTGCCCGCCGTACATGTATGCGAGCGCGGGAGCGGAATGATGAAATTCGTTGATGACGGGTACCGTCTATCTATCTATCTATCTATCTATCTATCTATCTATCTATCTATCTATCTATCTATCTATTGAATTGATGTGCGTACGCGTGGTTGCGCGTAAAAGTGCGTGCACGCGTCAATGAATGGGTTCGTTGGCTGCTAAGAATCCATTGTACTGCAACAGTTTTGGAGCCAGAACGAGTGCAAGGACAACCCGCCGTACGTGAGCACGTGCCCGCCGTACATGTATGCGAGCGCGGGAGCGGAATGATGAAATTCGTTGATGACGGGTACCGTCTATCTATCTATCTATCTATCTATCTATCTATCTATCTATCTATCTATCTATCTATCTATCGATCTATCTATCTATCGATCTATCTATCCGTCCATGATGACACGCACCAGCCATACGTACATAAGACCCAATCGGCGAACGCTATCGAGTGCGAGCTGAATTGCGCGCCCTTCCTGCGTCTCTCCCCCTACCGACTAATTCATTCACGTGCACGCACTCCACACATACATACATATATTCATACCCTCCCTCCGTACCCCGTTCGTTCCTTTCTTTCTTACTTACCGGCAGTTTGGGAACTTGGCGGGCGGCGCAATACGGCAGTCGTCCGATGGAATCGAAACGGCGTTGAGGCAGCTGATCGGGGGTTCCAGCGGGTCACCATCGCCGCCCACGATCACCGGCGCCGTGTGGCCCGCGAGGTACGCTGGGCAGCCGTCGATCCCGATTGCGGCCTGGCGCCAGATATAGACCTGGATCTCGACGAAGGGCTGCAGCATCGCGCCGTCCTCGAAGGACGCGAAGGTGACGCACACCTTCACCCGGGTAGGCTCACACGTCGGCAGGGGGTCCGTGTCGTTGAGGAGGAGCCGGGAGCCCACTGCCGCGGCCTGGACGCGGATGTCGGAGACCACCGTGGCCGCGAACTTGCGGCACACGCTCTCCGGAATGGTGGTCGTGACGGGCCAGACGTTGTTCAAGATGACGAAGTAGGCGCACGCGGTGCTGGGCTCGTCATCGGCGGAGGGCTGGGCGTGGGCTACGAGGGCACGCCTGCAGGTGTGTGCGAGGCAGCAGGCAAGCAGGGGCAGCAGGCAAGCAGGGCAGCAGGCAAGCAGGGGCAGCAGGCAAGCAGGGGCAGCAGGCAGCAGGGCAGCAGGTAGCAGGGGTAGGTAGGCCCGCCCAGATTGTTGGAAGCGTGAGGGATAGGTAGGGCTGGCGGTGGGCCGTAAGAGTGGCCGCAGGCTTTCTCTGGGAACCGAACGAAGACGACGCAACCGTCACCAGATGACGTGAGCAGCACGACGCTCGCAGCGGCTGTCAGCATTTCCTAGTTAGTCTACTGAACCCAGCAAGGCCCAGATAGTGCCCTGCCAACATGTCCTGGACAGCAAAATCAATTATGATGCATTCTTCGGTCAGGCCACCGAATACGCCGATCTAATTGCCGTGAGCCCCGGGAGCGGACATACAGTCGTGTGAGTCCGCGCGCTTTCGGTCCAGATCACAACAGCGGCGGTCACTCAGGGCAATGCTGTTCGCCTTTTAATCTCCATCTTACGTAGAAAGAAGGGCAACGAACAGGATGAACAGCGACTTCGCCTCCATGATGTTAGAACTACTACAGTGCTGCCAAGGTGTTATGTAAGGTAGTTCACTAAGCAAGCAAATCTATTTTGTACTAAGTAAATATACTAGTCATTGTTCCTTTGCAATGCTGTTGAGTATTTGACAATGAGTCTTGCTAGAGTTAGATACTATGGTTTCACTGGTTTCACACGCCCAGTACAATTGTGCCACTTCAACACCGAGTATCTTAAATTTAAAGTTAATTCCGGTTCATACTAAGAACTGAGCGCGTAAGCATATCAGCAATTGAATATAGTACGGAATTCGAATGAAAAGTGGCGGGCAAAAAAGCTGAAGGGCTGTAGTTGCAGATTTCCGAAAGCCAACAGCCAATGACATCAAGCTGACATAATGATTACATTATTTTTTCGGGACCTGGAATCAGCCCATGCAAAAACCTGCCCGTGATTGCCGTTTCAGCAACTGAATTCTCACCCTGTCAGACCGTGTCAGTCCACGCGGACATCATTGCGCTCCCACCTGTTTTCACCACCGGCACATACGTGTATGGTAATAGATATATACCATAGTGGTCAACTTGCACCAGCTTGCACCGCAAACGTACCTACCAGCAGAAGGGACAATCCGCGTGCAGTGCTTGTAACTCGCTTCGGACAGCGGATTATATTAGTAAGCAGACGCTCAGTTAAATGCAGAGTTGATACAAATGATGCTACAGTGGACCCGAACCGGGTCATCGGCGCCAGCTGTAGCCTGCAGTTGTCTGCGGGCAGGTGGGCACACGCGCGATTTGTCTGTGAAGCGCTAGGGGTGGAGAAAACCGACCTCTAAGTGCCGAGGATGGTCTATCTCAAGGGTGGTGAGGGGTGGTGGAGGACATGCAGAGGATGTGGATGGAGGCCAAATGCGGAGGAGACTGGCGTTTGATGGAATCCCTTCGCTGGGAAAGCACCGATGACCCGCGGGGTCCACTGACCCGGTCAGAACGTCAGGTGAAGGGCCCCGGGCCCGAGAGCCGGTCAGATAAAGGGCCCCCGGCCATTAGACCCTGTCAGATGAAGGGCCCCGGCCCGACACCCTTGGCCCAAGGATAGGGGTGTGCAAGGGGGGGCCCCAATTCATCGGTAGCCATCGGTGATCCACGGGGTCCCGCTGTAACGCATCTCGATGATCCAGGCGTGGGCACCCAAAACCTGGATTCCTCTGGATTACGGCAGGAGCTGGTTGGGTCTCATGTGGTGGAGGCCGGCCCGTGGAGGTGTCTGTGCGCCGTTCGAGCGAACTGCCTCCATGTTCCGCCCGAGGCGCATTTGTTCGATGCGTCAGGGTGTTAGTAGGAAAAGAACCCGTCGGGATGTGTGTTGCCTAGGGTTGCCTTTGCGCGTGGTAATGGTTCCCAGCTGGGTGTCTCTGCGCGTCTCTGCGTGTTTGGGCGTTTCTTCTCGTCAGATCTGGTCCCTCAAGGTGTTTTGCAGTGCCGTATAGGGGCGGAAAGGGGCGGAGCGTCTCATTGCATGGCGTTGTCGGCGGGGCCGGGCGGGACCCCAGCCGGGTTGTCGATTTCCCGTGGATTCCTAATTACAGCCCTGCACCTCTATCAGAAGAGGTGCGTTTAAATTATGCAGAAACGCCCGAGAATGCGGAATGACATCCGCTTATCCTATTGGGGCCGGAGGGCTGATTCAGTAAACCAAAGTACATACACCAAACCTAAAATTTCAAAACATCCTAATTCCGATCGTTGCAAATACAACGACCATAACCGATTGTGGTTGATTACCGTTCTCTGTATTACTCGTCGTGTCGTCGAAACGGGCAAATGCCCGAGCTCGGCCGGGCCGACTCTCAAGCTGAACAGCCCGCCACAGGTCCTGGTTTCAGCTCTAGTTGTAATACGCATTTGGGCGCCAACGAAGACTACTGTGTGAATTCATGCGATCAATTAAACGGAAGCATAATATCATATTTTTCATTAAGACAAATTGAGAATGATGCAAAGAGGAAGTGCCTTCAGAAGCCAAATTTTACACGCACGGCGTTGGCAAGGCTGTCGGAGCTTGCTTGCACCATGCGCGCAGAGGAAACACGGTTACCGGCGTTGCCAGGTAGTCGCAGAACATAACAGTGACGACCATGCCGGCCATCCGGGCGGCGGTCGTGCCGGAAGGCCGCCTGCCAACCGCCCCTCATCGCCGACGGAAAACCTTAACCAGCGGCAACGGGAGGCTGTCACAACTACCGCAAGAGTCGTTAGAGTGAAAGTAAGACGACAAAGCAGACCGTCATAGCGGGCGGTCGTTAGGGCTTTGCCACAGTTGCAGCTGGGACCGCGCCTTACTTGTCCCGCCGTCTTTGTCTCCAAGACGCCCATCGGCTGCATGATATATACCTTCTTTCTTTTTGCCCCTGAGCAAACCTGCTGTGAACTTGTGAACTTGTGACCTGGCGGGTGGCGGCCAGGCGGGACCCGGCAGCGGAAAAACGCGCGTGGTGGTGGCGCGGGCAGCGCACCTGATCAACAGCATCGGGGTGGCGCCCGACCGCATCCTGGCCATCACCTTCACCAACAAGGTGCGTGTCATGTCAGCAGCTCGGCTTAGGAGGCTCGGCTGTGGCGGGCGGCCGGGCGCGAATGTGGCGGGTGCGAGTGTGGCGGGCTCGGGTGTGGCGGGCGCGAGTGTGGCAGGCTCGGGTGTGGCGGGCGCGAGTGTGGCGGGCGCGAGTGTGGCGGGCTCGGGTGTGGCGGGCGCGAGTGTGGCGGGCTCGAATGTGGCGGGCGCGAGTGTGGCGGGCGCGAGTGTGGCAGGCTCGGGTGTGGGGCCATGCAGCGCCCGCCCGCCCAGGTGGACGGCGGACGGTGCCCCTGTCTGACTGACTACCTTCATTCGTACAGCTGACTGGAGTCTCTGGCTCGCGACGTGTGTGGTCATGCAGGCAGCCAGCGAGCTCAAAGAGCGACTCCAGACGACGTTGAACGTCGCCGAGTCGGCGGATGGCGGGGGCGGCAGCACCGCCGCCGCCGAGGGTGGCGGAACGACCGGCCGCGGCTCTAGCCAGGTGCTGGCGAAGACGTTCCATGGGCTCGGCTCTAACATCTTGAGGTACGGCTTGATGCATGTGGAGGGGCGGAGGGGCTTGGTTCGCGTGCAGGCACGCGGCGGCGGCGAGGTGGACGCCCACGAAACGATTTCGGCTGAAAGTCTTGCCCTCCTTCCTCCCAGGTGGCTCGCCACCTGGGAGGAAGGAGGGCAAGACTTTCAGCCGAAATCGTTTCATGGGCGTTCTCATGGGCAGTCCGCGTCCTCTGCAGACCTATCCTCATTCCGGGTCGTTGAGAATCGGGTTTAGAGGATCGAAACACATGGACATCATGTATATCCTATCTGCTGCCTCCGCTTACAGGTCTCGGCACAGTCCAGCAAGAGGCTAAACCCTCAACTAAACTCCTGGTACCGTACATACTCTGCCGCTACTTGCCAACGGCAACACCGACGCCAACGCCAGGTGCTGCCTTCGCCCTCGCCCCTTGCACGTTCCCGCCCCGCCCCGCCCCGTGCGCAATCAAACTAGGCGGAGTTTGAATATGCAGCCGAACCTACAGGAAGAGCTGGGTCTGAAGAACCCCTTCAAACTGTTCGATGCCGACAAGGTATTTGCGGGTGTGGCTGGGGGGGCCGGGCGGGATGTTGGGGCGTGGTGGTGGGTCGCGGGCGAGCATGAACGAGAGGGGGGTGTCAAGTGGAACGATGACGTGTGGAACGGTGACGGGCGTCCGGGGATCCAGGCAGGCCATGCCCAGCTTGCGGTTGGAAGACATGCAGCGCTGCCCGCCCTTGCCAGGAGGACCCAGTCCTGGGAACCAAGTCCTTGGCGTCTCCGAGCGGTGGGGCTGCGATCCAGCGTTGGGGTGGATAAATGTAAAAAATCCCGAATCGAACCTGGGCACACCCGTTGGGGTGGATGGAAGGGTGGATGGGTGGATGGGCCTGGGTGGAGTGCTGTGTCGGGGGCTTGAAGGCGGGTAGGTATCCGGACGACTGATGTGGGAGGGCCTTGACGCTCTAGGGGGCACGGCGGCCGCAACCCACGTCCCCCCCCACCACCACCATCGCCGCCACAACCACCGCTGCGGCTTGTGCCCAGACGGGCGCCTTCTCCCGCCGACGGTTCATTACGAGGTGTCCCAGTTTCCGTGGCTCGCTCCTCCAGAGCTTGTGGACGGTCAGACGCGCCGTCGAGGAGGTGGAGCGGCAGCAGCAACAGCAGCAGCAACAGCAGCAGCAGCAGGCTAACCGCAGCGCCTCGGCGCAGCGCGGCCTCGCCTTTAACGAGCCACTCGACAAGCAGCTGCCGGTCCTGGCCAAGATCCTCGCGAAACTGTTCGGGGAGGCCAAGTCGGCTCTGGCGGCCGCGGGGGAGCACGACCCCCACCGAGGTGTGGTTTGGCGTGAGGCCGTCCAGGTCAAACTGGCCGCGGCGGCTTCCGCTCGGGATTGGGCGGACTCGGTACAGGAGCGCCTGTCGCCGGAAGCCACGTTGCAGTACTACGCCGCGTACCAGACGTGAGGAGGGGGCGGGGGCATGGGAGGGGCCGGGGCGCGGGTTGGCCGGGGCGGGACGCGGGGGCGGGTTGGGAGGGGTCCGGTGTGAAGGGCACGTTCTGTGGGAGACCCGAGTTGCGTGAATTGGAGCCAGGGCAATGTTCAAACAGACGTGAGGAGGGGGCTGGGGGGTTAAAGGATATTGACATATTTATACTGCGCTGGGGGGAGTTTGTGGTCAGCGAGGAAGCCCGCCAGGGCCGAGACGGCTGTGCTGGGCCCCGGGCCCAGCGTACGTTTCTCCAGAGACGCACGAGCTGTGGGCCGATGGTGTGGAAGTGTCGGGTCGCAGAGATGTGTGGCAGGGCTTGGAACTGCGTGTTGTGGTTGTTGGATTCGTTTCTGTTCGCTAGAGGACATGCGCCCGACCCTTGAACGGCACCGTCTTGTAAGTAGAACTGGATGTCTGTGCATGTGCGTTTGTGTTTAGCAAGAAGCCCACCAGTGTGTGCGTGCGCGTGTCTCAGGCTGCTCCGCCGCAACAACGCCGTCGACTTCAACGACCTGATCTGCCTGCCGGTCAGGGTGCTTGATCAGGACCCCGCCCTGCGCGCCTCATGGCGGGGCCGCTTCGATCACATCCTGGTCGATGAGTTTCAGGTACGGCGGTCAGGTACGACAACCGACGCCGTACCTGTAGGCAACCGTGGGGTAGGTTGCCCCTATCTGTCACCTGAGGGTGTGGGGGGCGCGGCGCGCGGCCGCGGCCTCTGGGATGCTGAGTTGGCGGCTTGCCTGCATGGCGCAGCGGGTCCGGACGTCGTGCCAGATGTGTTGAGGTACGACGCCGAGCGCCGCTAAGGCGGGCCAGGGATGAACACCCCCATCCAACGAAACCTGCAACCCCGCCCCGGGCCCGCACTGCTGCCCACAGCTGCACTGCGCTGTCGATCGCTTGAGCGAGTTCCTGGGCGAGGTTCAAATCGCACTCCACTCCACTCGACCTGACCCAACGCCATCTCACCCGCCTCTTTTTCCTGACGCCGGGCTGGCTCCACGCAACTGCCGACCCATGGGACTGCCGACCCATGGGACGCAGGACACGGACCCGGCTCAGTACCAGCTGGTGCGGCTGCTGCTAGCGGACAGCTCGGGGCTGTTCGTGGTGGGGGACACCGACCAGGCGATCTACGGCTGGCGGGGCGCGGAGGTGGGCGCGTGGTCGGGGCGGTTGCGTGTGCTTAACAAGAAGCCCACCCATAACCGCCCAGGTCCGGATACTTACCAAAACCTGCGATTTACTTACCATTGACGATACAACACGACAAACATGGCAGGCAAGCAAGACGACCGCGCCACCACCAGGGCGCAGCGCAAGAACGGGCATAGCTAGCAACAGTGCACTATGCAACAGTGCACGCAGTGCACACTGTGTATGTACTGACTGTTGACTGTTGAGGGCGGGCCTTGCGCACACGCACACGAACGCTTGGGTTGTCGTGTGTGACATCCTGATGTATTGATCCCCCGGTGTTGCAGCGGGTAGCCCTAGACCCTTTAAACGCATTTATTTTGTTCCCAATCGCCCGATATTTAGCCCTCCGTGTCTGTGGTCGCTCACCCCAGCCTGCCTTTCTGTGTCCCCTTCCCGCGGCACGCGCGCCGCGCCCTCTCCCTCCTCCTCCTCCCCCTGCGGCGGCTGCAACCCCAGATGAGCAACATGCGGTCGTACCTGGCCCGCGACTTTCCCCAGACCAAAACATTCAAACTCAACGTGAACTACAGGTGAGGTCTGCCATGTTTGTGCGGCTGTAGGAAGAACGACGTTGCATCGCGCTGTGACGGTATCAAAGCCTCTGTCCACATTACACGATTCGCAGCACGGGTGTGAGGTCTCATGGATCTGTAATTGACCCATGAGACTTAGCAGTCCATCACTGGGGGGTCGAGACGGGTTTCCGCTCGGCCGTCCGCACACCTTCCGTCGGCTGCTAAAACCATGGTTTCGTGTTTAAAACCTCAAAACGACATGAGACGCCATTCACTCCAGGGACCACGCAACCGGCATGTCGGTAATCCGCAGGTCTGTGCCAGAAATCGTCAACGCAGCCGACGCCGTACTTAAGTACGGGGGGACCCCGGATTTGTACGAGCCAATGGTCCCCGCACGGGCCCCTGCACCTGGCGGGCAGCACAAATCCGCGATCAAAATCAAGTCGTACGCCACGCCGTACGACGAGGCCCGGGGTGTCGTGGCGCGAATCATGGAGCTCGTCACTGGCGAGGCTGAAGGCGACGGCGCTCGCGACCGCGGCCGCGGCGGCGCGCGGCGTGTACCCCGGAACTTGAACCGGGTTGCGATCTTGTACCGCCGACGGGACCAATCACGGCATCTCGAGGAGGAGCTGACTCGCAACGGCCTGCCGTACATCGTCGTGGGCGGCTATCCGTGGTGGTCGTACAAGGTCGGTGTGCTGCGTGCGTCGGTATGTGTGTATGCGTGTGCGTGTGTGACTGCGGCGAAGATGAGCGCGTGCTGATGGACCCGTGTTACAAAGTGGCCCCCGTGTCCCGACTACGTGCTGCCACGTCGATCGACCACAGAAGCACGCTGCGCCACACGCGGCGCCGCACCTCAACATGCGGGCCCTCATCACGCCGCTGCCTCACAAAACAAAACAAAACAAAACAAAATGAAGCCGTCTCTCACAAAACAAAACGTAAACCCGTGCCCGTGCACCCCATCCAACAACAGGAAATCGCCGACGCGGTGGCGTACCTTCATGTGGTGCTGGACCCGCTGCGGAGCGACGCGCTCCTGGAGCGGATCATCAACGAGCCGAAGAGGGGCCTGGGTGGGTTTCGGGGTTCCGACCGCTGGCTGCGGCTGTGACCGCTGGATGTGGCTGTGACCGCTGCTGTGGCTGTGACCGCCGGATGTGGCTGTGACCGCTGCTGCGGCTGTGACTGCTGTTGCTGTGGCTGCTGCGCCCTGGCAGTGCGCTGCTTTTTTGGTGTCGGCAGCACCAGCTGATCTTGCTTGCTCCCCGGGTGCTCTACTTGCTTGGCAGCCGTCGTCTGTCGTCGGCCGTGGGATCAGGATGGCCCTGCGCGCGTTTGGTGACGTGGACTTGTACGGCCATCCTGTCCTTGCCCTCCCCCCGCCTGCCCCTGCCTGCCTCCACGTGCCCCCCTCCTACCCCCTGTCTTCTCGCGCACGCCACACCCCACGTGTCCCGCCTTAACCCTCTCAGGGGACAACACCGTCGCCGGCCTGTTCGCGGCAGCTCAGGCGGCCGGAATGACCCTGGGGGAGCTGCTGTTCGATGACTGCTGCGGCGGCGAGGGCGGCAGCAGCAGCAGCACCAGCAGCACCAGCGGCGGTGGTGCGGGTGACGCGGGAGCTGAGGCGTCGCCGAATTCACCCCCTGCACTGTCGTCTTCGTCGTCCTCGCCGGCTCCGTCTCTGCCCCCGTACAAGTCGCGAGTGCGATCGGAACCTGCCCAGACCGCGTCTTCGCCAGCAGCTGCCGCTGCTACTGCTTCCGCCGCTGCTGTTGCTGCGGGAGCGCGGGACTCCGCGGGTCCCAACGCCGCTTCTCACGCGCCGGGTGCGTGAGATGTCTCGCCCTGTCGCACGCCGGGCGGAAGTACCCGTGTGCCGGGGCATGTATTGCTGGGGTTAAAAAGAAACAGCCCAGACCCACAGGGTGTGTGGGACTGCATGCAGCGGCGGTAATAAGCCGTGCCACGCGTACGACATGTACGACGTGCGAACGGTTCCCGCTATGACGCAGTTCCAGAGCCGAGACGGGGCTGTATGGGCGGCACGGGGGGAGGGCTCCAGGCCGCCGCCATCAACCCAACCAACCGGACTTCTCACACCCACACCGAGGCCCTGCTTCATGCATACCTGCCGGACTCTGCGCGACTCTGCGCGACTAGCCCAGACTAGCCCGGACGCTGATCCCCAATGGTCTCGTTCACGCACTCGATTCGTCTGGTCGTCGATCTGTTTGCATCGCCGGCGACGTCACTGCCCGCCGTGCGCACCAACCCGGCCCGGACGCCCCTGGACTCTGTGCCGTTCTTCCTCGTAATCCCCGGCTCGAATCGCCTGGCGGGCGATGCCACCGCGACGCCGTGCGCGCAGACATTCCCGCGAACAGCCCTTTGGCGGCCGTCAAGCTGAAGAAACCAGCACTCAAAGGCGTCCAGGTGCGCAGCGTCGCGATCGATCCCGGGGCATCCAGCTCGTCTTAAAAGGGTCAAGGGTTCAAACCCAGGGTACCTCACTCGTTTGAGCATGCATGTTCAGCTCGCGCGTGCGAGCATCACGCGCCCGGGTTTTGTTGGTTTCTCACGTGCCTGTGAACCTCGCATGTTTCAGTACGCACGGGCCGCCGCCAGACAGTGCGTGCCGCCAGAGACCCGTGCGTGGTTGCCGCGGGGCTTTGCTCATCTGCTTCCATTCGGAGAGTCACACCTTGTGGTAGTTGACCGGGCCTACGCATATAGCCACACCTTGCGCCTCCTGGCTTAGGGTTTCGGAGCTTATTGGGACTGCTGTCCAATCTGACCGACGGATCAGGTGATGTCTGATTGCGCATCGGCGGGCCCTGCAGGAGCTCCGCGGGTTTGTGCGGCGGCTGCGGGCGTTGGCGGAGAGCGGCCAGCCGGTGGGCCGGCTGGTGGAGGCGGCGGTGCGCCTCTCGGGTCTGCAGGCGGCCTTGGAGGCGCAGGTGGAAGGGACGGGCGGCAAGGCAGCTGCAGGGAGGCGGCAGAAGAGCGACGCGGCGGAAGGTGTGGCGGGGTGTGGCGGCACCCTGCTGGTCGGTCGTCTCTCGGGGCGGGCGGCGGGTTGGGCACTGTGCAGTGCAGTGCCGGGCGGGCGCTGGTTGATTGGCGGGTGGCACACGTGCAGACATCGCCTCGCCGTCCTCCGCACACATCCCGGACGTCTCCCGGGAGACGTCCAGATCCGGACATCCAGAGACGCGGACAACAATCCATGCACGTACGTATATCGCTCCAAGCAAAAACGCAATATGACAAGTAAACCTGAAAAAAACGGTGGCATATATAAAGAAACGGGTCGATAAGAATATCACCAAAATCTTTATATGTAGCTATGCATATATTTGTATATATACCGTATCCTGGTTGCCGTACTTGCTGCGCTGCGGGCTCCGGTCCGTACTTGCTTGCGACAGAGGCCTATGAGCGGCTAAAGCGGCTGGAAGAGCTGACGGACCTCGCAGCGCGGCCGGAGGCCTGGCTGGCCGCTGACGACTTTTACCCGGACAATGACCCCGAGACGGAGGCGGGGGCCGACTCGGAGGCCCCGCGGGCGGTGCAGGGCGGCGGCCTGGAGGGGCTGGCCAGGTTCTTGGAGCACGCCGCGCTCGTGGCGGCGGCTGAAACGGTCAGCACCACCTATCCTTGGGTTGATTGCGGAGTTGGGTTGATTGCGGAGTGAACCCTAGCCACCACAGTGCGGCATGCAGGGATTTGTATGTAACTCGCACGCGGGCGGCGGCAAAGACGTTCGGGTGCAATAATCTAGCCAGTCCTGAAATTATTGCCTAACGCGCACGCAGCTCTCCATGCATCCCCAAACATTCGATGAATGTCTCGTGTTCGGGGATCCCGACCGCGATCGTTGCCGCTTCACATCAGGGATGCACCCGTGCAATGTTCAAATAACGCACTCGGCACCAGTTGTCGCCGCTGCTGCTGCGGCGGCGGCGGCAGATTCATCGATCATAAATAATCGCCATGCACGCGCATCTGACCCCTGCGCGTGTCTTGTATGCCTTTCTGCGGCGGGTGTTGGCGCACCGGCGGCAACCACCTGCTCCGATTGCCGTACGATCTCAGGACCCGATGGACAAGGACAATGCCGTACGGCTGATGACGTTGCACAGCGCCAAGGGGCTGGAGTGGCCGTGGGTGTTCGTAGTGGGCGTCGAGGTGAGGCACGTGTACGGCATGCTCCGCACGGAGAGGGTTAAGGCGTTTGGCTAGGGTTTCGGACTTTCGGTGCACTTGTGTCGCGGTGGTTTGTAGGTGGTGAATTCAAGTAAGTATCAAAATTAGTTTGCAGCTTGGCGAGGTTGCACCCATCATCGTGACAGACGGCCGTACTACCTACCAACGCGTCGTACACAGGACGACATCCTTCCCAGCCGGCGGGCGGAAGACAAGGACGAGGAGCGGCGGCTGTTCTATGTTGGAGTTACACGGGCCATGGACGAACTGCATCTGTCGGCTTGCAAGGTACGTACTTGGGTGGACACGGGTTTGTCATTCGGCACCGACCGACCGACCGACCGACCGACCTTGCCTCGTTTAGGTTTGTTACGATGCTGCGTTCCAGGACCTTATCAACTCTTTTTGGGACCATATTCCTTTGCAGCAACCGTTCTTGGCCACATCGGTTTGCGTGCTTCCTTCGGAGCGAGGAACCAACACAAGCTCCCCCTCACCAAATTCGCTCCAAGCCGACCGTCACCCGGCATCTTTTACATACCCAGCCGCCGTACGTGTGTTGTACGGCCCGGACACCGCAGGAACGTTCCACGTACGGCGGCGAACTGAAGCCGTCGCAACCGTCGCCCTTCCTCCAAGCCCTCAAGTCCTTGGGTCATCGTCACGACGCCGTCGGTGGGTACGACAGCAGCGTTCGCGTGTCGTCGGCTGCCAGCAGGCGGCGAAGAGCCCGTCAGTCTCACGGAGGGTAGGGCGCCCGGGTGCGGCCGCGAGGGCCAGCCCTGTCAAGGCAGGCGGTGTCAGTGCCAGGGTCAGCACTGTTGAGGCCGGCGTTACCGGTGCCGTGGTCAGCGCTTTTGAGATGCACGCAAGCGACTGTGGACAGGGCGACCCGGGGGCCTACTGTACCTGGGTACCTACATGCCGTGCGATGAAGGTCGCATCCATAAATGACGGGGCGGCGCAGATAGGAGGAAGCATCGCAAAAGATTGATAAACGCGCGGGTAGGCGGCGATCGGTCTGCTATGGAATGTATGGTGCAGGGGGTGGTCCGATGGACGTGCGTTCGGTGCTGTTGGATCTTGCGAGGATGTGTCTGCCGGCGGGTGGGCCAACGCCACGGTGCCACGGTGCGACACCGAAACGTGGCTAGGGTTTAGCTTGCCGCCGCCGGTCTGGCAGTGGGGGCCGTCGGCTTTCCATTCAGTCATGGGGGCCGGCGGGCGGGGTTGCCGTTGCGGGGGGAGTCAAGGCAGGGGAGTCGACTCCCCGAGTGCCTGCTGTCAGAAAGCAGTGCACATCACCGCTGGATCCTGCCTCTTCTTCTGTTCCTTCTTCTCCTCACACCATTTAGGGGCGACGGAGCGTGTAATGCGCGCCGTAGTGCTGGGTGCGGACTACGTGGTTAGCTCAGCTCGTGAGGAGGCTGCTGCGGCTGTCACCGATGACCCGCGGGGTCCACCCACCATTGTATGTAACATTATCCATTCAAGTCGCCTCGATTGCGGACCGTATGCGATTGATCTGAGCAGATGACATGTTGCCATGACGTAATGTAACTGTTACAAGGTGGACCCGTATCCCGACCGGGTGATGTTGGGCCGATCTGGGGGAGGTTGCTGGTATCATCAGCACATGTATCAGGACTCCGAAACCATGTCAAGAGTAGTCCTGGGGTCGCCTTCACTCATTGTCACCAACGACCGCTCTGGGGCCGCTCCATCCATCCGTACATCAACGCCGTACGTGAGATTGTTGAGCGCTGCATTTGTAACATGACGCTCCCTCGGAATACGGTAGTTGGCTCTGCATTCTTTCGACAGGGGCTCCGTTCTCGAAGGGTCAGCTTGGTCGTCAGGGCCGATAGAACACATTCACGGACGCTCACCCTCGTACACGGCGCGTCGGTGCGTGTATGTGGTGTTAATTCATGGATGTCACAGTTGACCCGCCCCGTGCGTGTGTCATCGGCCGGTCGTCGGTGACAGCCGACGGTGTTGCCATCTTGCAACTGAGCAGACGCGTACGACACATCTGGACATACATGCAGCAGTTGACCCGTGGATCCATGCACTTTGGCATCCCAGGACGCTTACCGGTTAAATTGTCTTGCGACAAGGCTACCATTAAAAACCACGGCACCACAGAACTTGCGTGGATAGGTAGCCGTCGCTGGTTACCTGAGTTTCACATGCCGGGCTCGAGGGGCGTTCAGGGACGAATTATATAATCGTCAATTGAAGCAAAGGGCAACCTGTTGGCGATGGGTTGCTACCCTCCTAAGATCCTAACAGGTTCAGTCTGGCATTGCTAGAATATGCATCATATCTCTGGTAGTTGATGCTGTCATAATTATGTTTGATCATGCCATGATGGATTTCAGCTTGGTTTCTGCCCCGGGCACATCCCGCGGGTACGTATCAGTTCTGTTTTCAGGATGGCCAACAACATGTAAGCGAGTTTTTAACAATTACACTGCGAAGATAGTGTATATTTACGGAAGGTGTCACCCATGCCACCTGAGGACTTTGAGCACAGTGTCCGTCGAATTTAGACACCGATTTAACGTTATCCGACAGTATGAAACTCATCCAACCAGGGCACGCAGTTAGAGGCTTGGCGAAAACGTCGTCATTTTTCGTTAAATTAAACATATTTACTGGTTGTGTGGATAAGGGCATGAGGCCATATGAAGCAGCAGGGTGCACCATCCCAATGTACTACCCGTCAGTACAAAGAATGCAGCGATGCGCTCCAAGCCTAGCCTGTCGCAACGACTTGATAAAGCACTAGATATTACGACGATAGCCATCTTAGCCCCGCAGTTGGACATGAAGTAGATACTGTATCACGTGTACGTCCGCTTCCGGCTGTTTTACACAATTAAGTTACGTTATCATCCCAACGAGTGTGGAAAATTAAATATGAAGGAGAAAGCTATCAGATTTATCATCGCCCTGTCCACTGCGCATGACTGCGGTCGACCGTCTTGCGGACAGGTCACGCATTTACGTTCTTTGGCATGGAGATACCGCTTTTGACATACGATGTGGATTTATAGTTGTCCTGAATTGTCTAACGACGGCGTCGCCCAGCAACGGGACCGGGCATGCCGCCGTGAGTATACAAACCATGGTGTTACTTGAAATGGCACGATTGTGGACGGCGGCATTGCTTGTTGCGAGTCATTTGGCGTGGGCAGCCCCGACCTTCGGTCACCTGTCAAGGAGTCGCGACCTTGCGGGTGTCGCTGGGCGTTTCCTTACCAAAGACAGGTAAGGCTGTTTTCCGAGCTTACTAGAGTCATTTGGTTTGCTGCAGACAATGTCCATCGTACGCCGTCTGCCGACGGTTACGCGCCCATGCAACGCATACCTGCGGACACCCACGGACACCCCGCGCACTCGTACGTCCCTACTCGCCTCGCTCTCCACGCCCTCCTCGTTTTCACAGCAGCTCATATATATACATGTCGTACAACGGTTAACATGTCTCAAGAGGTGATCCTTGCAATGAAACTTGATGACGCGCATGTGGACCCGTAGTGAGCAGGGCACCGGCCCCCCCAACCACGTCGTTTTGCAGCACACCGTGAGGCTCAACGTAGGGGAACCTGCAGCGAGATCCGCTGTGTGCCGGGCGCACGGCATTGAGGTTTTGCCGTACGTATCACCGCCAGCGCCAGTCCATCACCCTAGCTTCCCAACCCTCACACATGATCGATCGCAGCTTCTGCGGCGGAGGTGCCCTGCCCCCCGAGGAACTTCATACCCGGCTATGGACCACCCTGATTCGAGCGGCGGCGCTTGCTGAAGCCCCTTTAAACTTGGAGGTAAGTAAAGCACGTACTACGTGTGGCGGGTCACCCCACGTTGTAGGAACCTAATTAGGCATGCTCACAGATGCGAAGGGAGGTTACAGGATTGCCTCTCCTGGAAACCGCACCAGGCCCGCCGAATCAGGGAAGGGTTCCGGGTTTTGAACCGTTGATCTCTGGACAAAGTGTCAGCGTCTTTCCCGTTAGACGACGCAGCGTATGGTGTAACCGGACAGGCTCAGTGTTTCTGGAACCTTCCGAACCCGGGGATCCATGCAACGCTGCAACCCTATTCGCTCCGACGCACCCGTGGGACTGATCGGATCGAACTGTCGCCCAATCGGGCTGCGGGCGCACGGGCTGGTGTCTCCCGGCCCGGTCCGTGAGTGCAGGCCTCCAGCGGCCAGCCGTCGGCGCGGGGCGCCTTGCCCGCCTCCGCCTTCGCAGCCGCCTTCGCGGCGCGCTTGGCCGCCTTCACCAACAGCTCGGAGCTGACCTACGAGCTGCAGCTGCTAAACCCGGTGCGGAGGAGGGGTGTGGCGCGGGGGCCTGATGCTGGCGGAGGGAGATTGCGCGGGCGGGAGAGCAAGCCGGGCGGGCGGGCGGGCGGGCGGAAGAGCAAGCCTGCTGCGACCTAGGGCCCAGAAGCAGCGCGATGAGCTGGACACAGCGACTGCGCGGCCCCTGCTGTCGAGGTGTTTGGCGCCCTGCTGCGCGGCCACTGCTGTTGCATGGGTGTGGGACCCCATGAGCGACTCTTGCATGACGGCACCAAATCCGCGGGCGCGGAGCCCTGAGGGCTGTAGCCCCCATCTATCTGGCTTTGAGTTGGTGGGACGCCCCTCCCGATGTTGTAACCCCGGCCTCACGCCCTCACGCCCTCACGCCCTCACGCCCTCACGCCCTCACGCCCTCACGCCCTCACGCCCTCACGCCCTCACGCCCTCACGCCCTCACGCCCTCACGCCCTCACGCCCTCACGCCCTCACGCCCTCACGCCCTCACGCCCTCACGCCCTCACGCCCTCACGCCCTCACGCCCTCACGCCCTCACGCCCTCACGCCCTCACGCCCTCACGCCCTCACGCCCTCACGCCCTCACGCCCTCACGCCCTCACGCCCTCACGCCCTCACGCCCTCACGCCCTCACGCCTCACGCCCTCACGCCCTCACGCCCTCACGCCCTCACGCCCTCACGCCCTCACGCCCTCACGCCCTCACGCCCTCACGCCCTCACGCCCTCACGCCCTCACGCCCTCACGCCCTCACGCCCTCACGCCCTCACGCCCTCACGCCCTCACGCCCTCACGCCCTCACGCCCTCACGCCCTCACGCCCTCACGCCCTCACGCCCTCACGCCCTCACGCCCTCACGCCCTCACGCCCTCACGCCCTCACGCCCTCACGCCCTCACGCCCTCACGCCCTCACGCCCTCACGCCCTCACGCCCTCACGCGGACAGGATCAACTCGGGGGCACTGGTGACGGCGGGTCCGTGCCCGTGGCCGGTACCGGTCAGGGGCTGCCTGCGCTGGTGGACCCCGCCGCGCTGGACTTCTGGCTGGTGTCAGGGGAGGGATTCGGAGCCATTCCTACAGCTAATGCTGCAACTGCCGCGTCGCTGGAACCCTGGATGGACATGACATTGCTTTTGGAAAATGACCCGCGGTTCGATTTCTTCGACATTCCGCAGTTATGGCGGTGAGTCGCCTGCGGCCGCGGCTCAAGCTCTTATTATATACAGCGCAGCTCGGGCACATTGCTGATGCGCGCCACAAACCCAAGGACCACTGTCGTGGATTGCCGTACGCCGTACGCCGTACGTCGCGCTCTCCGGCCGGCCTCGGTTTCTTTCACCTGGAACGGATCGACGCTTCGGGGTGTCGACGTTGGACGCCGAAAAACACGCGAAGCTGTTTGCGCTTGAGCTTTTGAACTCGCGGGCCAACTAAGGTCATGTGCCTTCATCACCTGCCGCCCTCAATGCAACGCCCGGAGATCCCCGCTTTGAAAAGTAAAAAAAAACGGCTCTCAATGGACTGCGTCGCCGCTCGCCGTGTCCGCAGCGCAGCCATGGCCTATTCAGGCAACGACGCGTTCCGCGGGGTACCGGCGGCCGCGATGCCTTCGCTGCTTCTCCACCGGGCAGACCTCTTCGAGGCGTACGGCATTGCCGTTCCGCAGTCCTGGGATGAGGTCATCGACGTCGCTGCCGGCTTCGGCGGACGGGACCTCGACGGGGACGGCGCGACGGAGTACGGTGTCTGCTTCGACGCGGCGCCAGGTGCAATGGACAGCGGGGGTTTTGGGGAAACGCAGAACATGGGGTACCGTTGATCCCTTTGGGGTCCATCCGCTGTAACGCTCATTCATTCACGGGAGGACTCGTTGACGCACAAAAGGTTTTTAGTGCAGAACTGCAGAGGCAGTGACGGTGACGGTGACTCACAACGCGGCTCGCAACGCATGAAAGGAGCTTGGATGGAGCTTGGAAGTATGATGTGTTGTGTATTGCTGTGTGGCGGAAGTTTGGGTTGCAGACAGGGTAACCGGTATATTCCCTGCTTGTCGTGCCCCTGCTACGTTGGTGCCCGTGCCCCACTGGACCTGCAGCCTGCGATCGTCACAGCTCGGCGGTCCTCGACATCTTGGCCAGCATCGTACAGTTATCGGGGCCCGAACACGGTGTCATACTGGATCCGTGCGATGGGTACAGCGAAACGTGCCACGTGACGGCATCGGCGCCTTCACGGGTGCTTGTGCGAGGCGAGGCGCTGCGGGAAGCGCTCCGGGTGTACGGCGAGTTACGGAAATACGGCACACCTGAGGATGCGCCATGCCTGGCTACCAACCTGTCATACAACGTGCAGGGGCGCTGTCTCATGACTCTATTCGCGAGCCCGCTGGCGTTCAAGGTAAAGGCGAATACGAAACGACGGAGATGGCGATCAAGGTCGCAGACCCGAGGGTCATTAGACGAGCTTGTGGACCTGTCCCACGCAGCCTCCGTCGCCCCCGCCCAAACTAACTGTTAACAACGTAACTTATAACGGCTTCCACGTCGCCCTGCAACGGCCTCCACCCGCCTGCAGGTGGCCAGTCACGCATCAGTCGGCGGACGGGCTGTGGGCAAGCTGCGCGCCGCCGCCTTGCCGGGCTCTGCGCGGGTGCTGGACCGACCCACGGGTCGCCTCGTACCCTGTACGGCGGCTCTCTGTCCGAGTGCCGTCGCGGTGAAGAGCTCCGGAACCGGTGAAACGGTGAGTGCAAACAGGGGCGCAGAGGCACTCATGGACGTGAGATTCCGTCCCGTGGGTGTACGGCATTTGCAGTCGCCACCCCATGCAGTTCTTATCCCTTGACCAGGACCGACGAGGTCTCCCGGCCCCGCTTGAACCGTACTGGTGCCGTGCAGGTGCTCGTCAACAAGGTACAACCACTCCGTACGGCCGCCGTGGTACTGAACGGGCGCTCGCCGGTGTACCGCCAGGCGGCTGTGTACAGCGCTCTGCTGAGCCTGCTCAGCAGGGAAGGGGTGTACAAGCTGGTGCTGGACGTGACAGGTTGGTTGACTGCGTTTCCGTACCGTGCCGTACCATACCGTACCATGACTCCTTCGTACGGTACAGTATGGTACGGACACGCACTCATGTTGGTTGACTGTGTGAGTGTGTGTTCGTACCGAACGTACCGTATGATAACTCTTTCGAACACGTTAACTTGCATCTCCAGTCATTCGGGCCTGTAACCGCTGATGAAGCGAGGAAAGCTCACCTTCCTCTTTGTCCTCGACCACATCGTGTGTTTATTGTGTTCAGAAGGGGGCCCGATGCGGAGCTCCCAACTGGAGCTGGCTGACTGGGCAGCTGCGGGCTACGACCCCGAGAACACACAGTCCTACCTGGACGCGGTGAGTGGGGCCGTCCCACACGACCCGCGGGATTGATGCGCTGCCCCGTCTCGTAGAGGGGTGAGGAAGGAGGCTTCGGCTGTCGCCGATGTGGGACCCGTGCGAGGGACCAAAACACTGAATGAGTGCCCTCAACCACACCAGCAGGACAATGGCAATGGTGGTTTGCAGATGCAGGAGACAGCGGCCGAGCGAGGCAACCCCAGAGCTGAGGGGGGGGCCTGTAGCTGAGCGGGGCCGCCCTATAGCTGAGCGGGGCCGCCCTATAGGCGAGCGGGGCCGCCCTATAGCTGAGCGGGGCACCCGCCCCCACGCCACACGCGGGGGATAAGAGCGGGTGCCTGGCAGACAGACCGGGCATCCGAAGAGTTGACCGACCAGGGAAGGCCCTTGTAAAGCACAAGTAGGAAGTAGCGTTGTTTTAGGTGAATGTCTGGTGTTACTTACTGCATTCGCACCCCCTTTGCGTGATTATGCACGGCCCCAAGTCCTGATGTGACTTGCCTACTGAGTACTGACCTGACCTGGCCGGACCGGACCGGACCTGACACGACCTGCACCTCCTTAGGCCCTTTGACCTTGCCTGCTTGACACACGTAAAAAAATGCCGTCCTCACCCCTCGTGCCCGCATCCGACCCAACGGCGACCCCCTACCAACCCGGCAGTACCGCGAGGCCCTGGCAGCGAGCAACCTGTTCCCCGAGTTGAGGTTCCCAGGTGTACTGCAATTCAGGTGCGCAGTACGGCGCACCTACGGCGCACCTGTTCCCCGTACGTACGCTCGTACGGCGTCTTACACATACAGGCGCACCCTGTGGCCCTGTGGCCCTGTGGCACCATTGGTGCGCCCTAATCCGCGCGAGCGAAGCCGTCGAGTGCATTGTACCCCCGGCCCTATCGTTATTGAAACTCTCAAATAGCGCTGATTGCCTTTATATTACGGATTATGTCACAGCAGACTCGGTCATCGGTGACAGCCGTGGCATTAGTCCAGTGACAGAGCACCGTGGTTCGGTGACTTGGTCTGTGTCACTGTTCGGGCCCCTCCCTCCCTGGGCCGCGCACCGCGCGACGTCGACGCACCACCCGCCTTCTCCCCCCCCCACTTGCACCATGCATGGCATGGACTCCCCTGCTGGGCCGTCGTGACCCGTGGGTCTGCACACAGGCAGCTCCTAGACGACCTGGTGGTCGCCGTGACCCGTGGGACTAACCGGTCCCTGGAGGAGGCGGAGTCGGTCTTTATCGGAGGGCTGGCCGCGTTGGTCGAGGCCCACGGCGGTTCTGAGGCGTGGTGGCGCGCGTACAGATCGTCGCTGGGGATCGCTGAAACGGTCCCGGACAGCAATCTGGCTCCGCGGCAGGTAATCACGTTAGGGTTGGTTGGCGGTTGGTGATTGGCGGTTGGCGGCTGCGAGGGGCGGAGGCGGAGTCAGGGGCAGGGGTCCGGGGGCCCAGGGGGCCAAGGGGTAAGGGGTTTAGGGTTTAGGGTACCGCTCGCCGCGTCTCCGCTGCCTCAGATTTCTGACGGTTGCTGACGTGGCCTGGGACCCCGACAACCCACGCGCCGCATCTGACTGCCGTACTTGCCTAACCCGTCTACCTCCCCCTGTCCCCAACGCCCGCCGGCGGCGCCTCTGCTGCGGCAGGTCGGATCCAGCAGGCTTGCCCACAACCTGCTCTTGGGTGCCGTACTGCCTTGTACGGCGATCGCCGTGTTGCTGTTACTGTACGGGCTGTTGCGGATTCACGAATCCGAGATGAAGCGCGCGATGCGGCCGGCGTCCACGGCGCCGGGCCCCGGCATCGTGGTGTTGTGTGTCACGGATATTCAGGTACGATGGGAGTTCGGAATGACCAGAGGAGGTCGGCGTTACGGTTATCTCCCGAAGGGTGCCTGCGGAGGTGCGGGTGCTGGTGTGCGGCGGAAGTTTAGTATCACCTGGGTGAAACCAGTCCATCCAGTGCCTCCCAACATGCATGTGCGCGCCCGATGACCGCTGGATGACCCCGGGGTGGGGGTTCCACTGAAAATGTCACTAAGAAAATCGGATTCTGTGAGGGCCGGACATATCGAGATGTTATAACGTAACCATGGCGGCCGCTTCAGAGGTGCGAGTGTATAAGTGGACCGTCCGTTTTCATTTGTGATATTAAACAAAGCGCCGCCATCCAAAGGCGCGCGCACTGCACACCATGCACGTCGTACATGCCGTCGTACATGCCGTCGTACATGCTTCCGTACAGTTGTCGTGCATGCTGTCGTTGCGCACGCCCAGGACTCGACGTGTCTGTGGGAGACGGTCTCGGCCGACGCCTGCCAGGCGGCCATCCAGCTGCACCACTGCACCATCCGGCGCTTCGCGGCGCTCTACAACGGCTACGAGTCCGCCACCGAGGGGGACTCCTTCATCTTGGCGTTCAAGTCGACGGCGGACTGCAGCAGATTCGCGCTGAGGACGCAGGCACGTGCGCGCCAGGCCCCAATCGGAAATTCACCTCTAAATTTTTCATTAGTGTAAAGGATGTTACAGCGGACCCCGCGGGTCATCGGTGACAGCCAACGGCGACAGCCGAGGCTTCTTCATGGCGCGTGTATTACGTTGCAGCAGCGATCATCCCAATCACCCCACCGCTCAAAGCCCTTAATGAGCGGGACGGGCTTGCAGCCACGTCCCCCTGCCGGGACGTCCGAAACCTGCATGGGGGCTAACTCTGCCGTACCGCTCCACCGTAAATATGTCGTACACAGGAGGCCCTGTTGGATCTGGACTGGCCGGAGGAGCTGCTGGCGAGCACCTACGCCTCGAGCCTGACCGTGCGGTCCAACCCGGGGGCGGTGCTGCCCTGGCTGCGCGAGACCTTTTGTGGACCAACCATCAGGACCCTGCTCCTGCGCAGCGCCCGTGCGTCCAACGGCGCCGCAATCGGGCGCACCTCCGGCGGTGCGCTGGAGCAGATGCCGCAGCCGCCGCGGCTGCGGTACATCAATGGCGGTGTCGTGCAGGGCATGCGACGAAGCCTGGTAGGGGCCTTATCCACGTCACCGGATTCCGATCTGCGCGCGCTGGTGGCGCATCAGGGTGGTGAGCCAGCGACCCCCCAAGGCAGCGGCGGCGCCGGCCCGCTCCAGCAGCTACGGTCACGTTCCAAGAGGACTGTCGTACCGCTGCAGCTGGTGCCAACGACGTCGCCGACGTCCCAGCCAGCGCAGAGCACAGGACCCCAGCTGTACGACAACCTCTCGCCGCTCCAGGAAGGGGGGGAGCCTCGCCTGCCCACGGTGCAGGACAGGCTGGCCGGCAGCAATCAGACGGCGCTTGAGACCCGTGGGTCGGTCGCCGGCACGTCGGCGTCGCTGGCGGCGGCACTGCCTGCCGCAGCCGCCGTCACGCCGCGCTTGACACACAAGTCCGACGGCGGCGGTGTAGCCCGCGTGAAGAATCATCAGTACCGGAATGACCTCGGGCACCGACACGAGTACGGCGGCGACGACTGCGGCGGCGGCGGCGGCGGCAACCCGCTGTATGCCGTACATGGCGCCCTGACGGCCAGCGGACGCAAGCCGCTCCGATCGCAGCCCGGCATGGGCCCTACAGGTGCACAGGAAACGCAGGGCGGCGGCTGCGGCGGCGGCTCAAGCAGTGGCGTCGCCGCCGCCGCCGCCGGCGGCGGCGGCGGCTCGCGCTGGCAATTCCGCACCTCTGCCGGCCACCGTCTGAGCCCTTGGGCAGCGGTGCGTGGCACGCTGATCTCTGCCTTCAGCTCCTACAACAAAACCGCGCCCAGCACCCGCACAGCACAAGTCAGCGCGCCCCCCGGCGGAGGTGGCGGAGGTGGCGGCGGCCGCCTGCCACAGCAGCATGTTCTACACCACTCGCAGCAACTGCCGGCGCCTCCACAGCGGCACCCGCTACAAACGTACCTCCACGGCCAGCCGCGGCTGCCGACGCGCTCCCATGGCGCGCTGCGGGTCCTGAGCTCCGACGGGTCCTGTGGAGGTGCCACCGCGTATGAGGACAGAGTGCCCGGCGGCGGCGGCGGCGGCGGCAGCAACCGCCGACCTGTCAGCTTCGAGGCGTTGCCGTCGCTGTGCTTCAGCGCAGCGACAGCTGCGGCTGCGGCGGCGCTGCCGCCGCCGTCGCCGCCGCCGCCGCCGCCGCCGCCGCCGCCGCCGCCGCCAGGGATGTTGGGCGCGTCATCCTTCGCTCTTCCCGCGGCGGCGGCGGCGGCGGCGGCATTGGCCGTGGCCCGGGGCAGCAGCGGCGGCTGTCGGCCGCCGGCGGACATGCTGTACCCCTTCAGCAGCTATTCGTCGGAGGCGGAGAGCACCTCAAAGTTACTGGCCGTCGAGACCGAGGACACCCGGCTCGCGACCTCGCAGGCGGACTTCAGCAGCCAGGCTATCACGGAGGAGGACGAGTTCGGCGGCGGGTCCCTGGGGCTCGATCGCCTGCTGGGGCTGGCGTTCCCGTCAGTGTACGGCAATGGTACGGCAGCGATGCTGGACGAGGCGGACTGCGACGACGTGCGGAAAGAGGACTTGAAGCTGCTGTTCAGGTGGGTACTGTGGTAGCGCGCGCGGCCCCTGGGTAACGAGTCCGTGGTAGCCCTTCTCTCGTGAGGCCTCCGAAACCAGGCCTCGTGAGGCCTCCGAAACCAGGCCTCGTGAGGCCTCCGAAACCAGGCCTCGTGAGGCCTCCAAAACCAGGCCTCTTGAGGCCTCCGAAACCAGGCCTGACTGTGTGGATGCATGCCCCGCAACCGACTCCCGCCGTCTTCCTCCGCCACATCAATCAAACCGAAACCCCGAACCCGAAATCAAAACTGAGCTCGAAGACGGTCGCAGGACAGGAGCACAGGACGCGCCCCCAAACACGCGCGAATCCGACTCGACCGGACCCGTCTGGACCCCACCCCACCTGATCTGATCCCCTTGTCGTCCCCACCTGACCTGACCCCACCTGACCGTAGCCGTACTTCTCAGTTGTCAATCGCCCGCCGACCTATCCCCCAACCGACCCAGGGGTCTGCGCGTGCGCATCGGCATCCACTCGGGCGTCTTCTCGCCCGCGGAGGTGCGTGTCAACCACGCCAGCCAGCGCACCGTGTACTCCGGGCCCGTCATGCAGCTGGCCAAGGCGGTCTCCGACTGCGGCCGCGGCGGCCAGATCATTTTGTCAGCGGCGGCGCTGGCCTCCCTGGACTTCGTGTTGCTGCACCGGCAGGCGGCCGTCGTACTGCACGTGGGCCGCCACACGTTGCACACGGACAGCGATGTCGATCTGGATCTGTACGGACTGTACGGCCAGGGCCTGGTGGCGCGGGCGGCGTTCCTGGGCCCACCACGCTCGCTGGCGCAGCGGGTGCGATGCGATGCGATGCGTGTGATGCGTGCAATGTGATGCGATGCTTGTTGATGAAGAGATCTGGTTATCTATGTGTTCTGTATGTGTCCTCTTCGGCGGTGTCAAAAAGGCGTGGTCAGCACCAGGATTGCCGCCATCGCCGCTCCGCCGGCGTGTTTGCCACGATTTTAGTGTGGATCTACCCTTTGTAAGATAGATCCTTAGATAGTATCGGCATGCATGGGGATATCTGCACTGTACGGTATGCCCAGTAGCTACACACGACCTTGTGAATCCGCTCCGGAACCACCTCCGGAGCGAGCTCGTTCTCGGCCCACGTGCACGCACCCCCGACCGATTGCAGGCGCCGGGCGTGCTTGCGGCGCCGCTGGGGAACCTGGCGGTTGCCCTGGTGCAGCTGGAGGACGAGCCGGGGTGGGGCCCAGAGGCGTCGTCCGCGTACCACCGCACCAGAAGGAAGCTGGCGCAGGAGCTCTCCAATACGTTCCGGGGCTACTTGGTAAGAAAACCTGGACGGTACGAACGGGGGTACGATTGAATGGTTGAGCTGCCTGCTCTATGTTCGTGTGTTCGTTCGTTGTTCGTTGTTCGTTGATCCTCCGAAGGCTGCTCACTTGCCGTCGGGACGGACGACGCCGGGGAGGCCTTGGATTGCGGGGCGGCGGAGCCGCATGGCAGGTAGCTTAGGCCTGTCCCGTGGCGGCCACGGCGGTGACAGCGGGAGACGCGTCGAGATGCAGCGCTCGCCTTGAAGCAAGGCCGGGAAAGGACGTGAACGCCGTTGGCAGTCGAAACGCCACTGTGGGGGGTTGACCGCTAATGCGCCGTTGGTCGTTGAAATAAAAGGGTCCTGGCTCAAGGATCCTGCCTCAAATCAACTCTGAACCCCAAACTTTCCGTCTTCTCCTGATGCCTCGTGCGCATCGATCCCCCCCGCCCACCGGTACCCGCGGAACTTGCAGCTGCCGACTGGACCCGGGGCGCTGCAGTGCATCTTCACCGACCCAGGGGACGCTGTGCGGTAAGCAGTCAGGGTGCATACATGCTATTTGCTGTACTCCACCGCCAAGGGCTGACATGCGAATGTCGTACACGTATCGCACCCGCCATGAATGCGGTACGGCCTGTACGGTACGGCAGTTACCATGCCGAAAGTACGACACGTAGGCAGACACCCCATCAATGCCATGTAAACGCACGCCGTGGATACATTATTAGACGTAGACCAGGCCATGCATGCACGGGGCTGGCACGGACTGATGCCGCCGTGACATGATGCCGCCGTGTTTGTGTCTGTGCATGCATGCCGCCGTGCGACCGTGCTGTCGCAGATGGATTCTGACCTTGCAGCATGAGATGGCGCGGGAGTGTCTGTGCTCCTCCCAGAACCCGGTGTCGGGCAGCGGCGGGGGAATGGCCACGACGGTGAGCGCGATGCATTACTCGGGATCCATCCGCCGTACCTTTATACTGCCTGTATGTACGACACACGCCGGGCTTGGAGCATGCGACTGCAGACCTGTCACTCAACCCTGCCGAAGAGTATCAGATGGTAGCGGACTAGCGGTAGCGGTAGCGTACATTGTAAGGATACGGGGGCTGGGATACTGTCGCATATGTGATTTGGTCGTGGGTATTGTTCCATCTGGGTATACACATACCGACTTTTACTGTTGGCCACGCAGACTGCACTTGCACCCACCATCCATCACCTATCCCGCGCAGGGCGCGGAGCGGCTGCTGGTCGCACCCGTCATGCGAGGCGCCGTCGATGTGGGAACCCTGCAGGTGGGCGTTCGCTGTGTAGTACGGTAGATAGCCAGATAGTATGTTATGTGTAGTCCGGTAGCTAACGTGCGCTGTGTAGTACGGTAGCTAATGTGCGCTGTGTAGTACGGTAGCTAGCTAATGTGCGCTGTGTAGTAGCTAGGCGCGGTACCATCGGGCCCCAGACGCCACCCTGCCTACCGCTGCTGCCCTCATCAGGCCTCTTATCCTCAATGATGCTGTACGGCGAAACACCTGCTTGCCCGGCACAGCACCTGCTTGTGCCCGGCACCAACTGCTGTAACATCACCATCCGCCCCCGCCCCTGCCTGACAACCAAGCTTTGGCTATCACGCATGACCCGCGGGGTCCACTGTAACATCATTGATAATAATTGATAACAGAAAGTCAAATACCCGTACTGCTCTCCACCTTCATGGCCGCACTCGCTCCAGGCGGGGCTCACTTTCGAGGGGCGGATGAGCTACCGCGGTTCTGCTTGCAAGCGAGTCATACGACTTGCCGTACACGCGGCCTGGCAGGAGGTGCTTGTCAGCCTGCCGGTGGCACGGGCGGTGCTTGGGGAGGTGAGGCGGGGTGGAGGACGGGGGTCGAGGGTGAAGGAAGGATGCGGGGGAGGAAGAGATTGCTTGTTTAGGCAAGACGTCAAGGGCAGCTTGGTCGTGCGTGGGGGCGACGAGGGGGAGGAGGAGGAGCCGTCTTGACAGGTGTGAAATCAGCGGATTAGTTTCTGAGAGAAGAAGGGATGGATAAATATATAATAATCATAAGTAATACATAATAATGAACAGTAAATATAATAAGAGTGATAATAAATAGGGGAGATGAGAGACGGCAGGCCCTCACACGTGCCGTGTGATCTGTGGTGAGGGCGGTTGACCACCCGCGTAGGGGCGGTGGGGGTGCGTAGGTTGAGGGCGTGAGGTAGCGGCTACCGCCGTACATGCCTGCGATCTTTCCCGTGGTCCTGACATCGTCGGTGGAGCCCGAGTTCTGCCCGGAACCGAACTCAACCACACTCAACCGAACTCAACCGAACCCAACTGAACCCAACCGACCCGTAGGGAGACCCGCAGCTGCGAGCGCTCGCCACCGCCGCCGCCCAGCGCCCCTCCAGCGGCGATGGACCCGTCTCGTGGACAAAGCTCGGCGGCGGCGGCGGCGCCGCCGCCGCCGCCGCCGCCAGCGGCCTCTCCGCCTCTCGGGCCCCGACCTCGCCGGCGCTGTCCACCCGCGGCGCTGCTGCCTCCAGCCGCGGGCGACTTAAAGCGGTGGGCTTCACTGGCTTTGATGGCGGCGGCGGCGGCGGCGGCGGAGGAGGAGGAAGCGGAGGCAGCTACAGCCGGCCAACCAGCATCGCCACCCAGCCGTACTACAACACGCAGGGCTCAGCCGCCGGGGGCGCGGTGACGCCGCTGCCGACATCCGCGACGGGACGGAGCGCGCTCGCCGCCCTCGCTGCCCTCCGCACCGGCAGTAGCCTGACTATCCGGGGGCCGGCTACAGCCGCCTCATCTGTTTCCGCTGCCTCTGTGTACGGCTGTTGTGCGGTTGAGGGCAGCCGCATGCCGAGCCAGTGCAATCGCAGCGGAGGGGGCGATGTTGGCGGCGGCGGCGGCCGCGGGGTCTTCAAAGCCGCGACCGCATGCGGCTTCACCGCTGAGCCCTCCTCCGTCTGTGACAGGTCCGTCGGCGCCGTACCGCTCCTTCGGCCCAACGAGGCCTTGGCGCCTCCGCCGCCGCCGGCGCCGGCGCCGCACCACCACCATCACCACCCCCCCGCGCGGTTGTCGGCATTCCTCGGCCCCTCCACCGCCGCCAGTTTCTCCGCCAGCAACGGCCAGCGGGGCCGCCACCGCAGCACCGGCGCTGACTACACCGCCGACGCTGCCGCTGATCGCCAGCGGTTGAGCTGCTGGCTGCGGCGCCTCGCCAGCCCCCCGGACGATCTGCCGGCGGCCCCCCTGGACCGAGCTGAGGTAGCGCAGAGCAGCCGGCGATTGAAGGACGCGCTCCGGATCCGTAGCCGTGTCGTACTGGACGAGCCGAAAAACGCGGCGGGCGCGTTGGGGGCGGCGTCGGGGGCGCCGATGCGCCACGGCGCCGCCACTGAGACTGGGCTGCTTGGCGGCAACGGCCTGGCCGCATGGGGTCATGGTAGTCGTCGTACGACATCGGGAGCGGTGGTACGGCACCTCGCACGAAATGGGTCCGGATCCAGGCCGGTCAGCACTGGCTCATACGCTCGGTCATTAAGGTCGTTGTTCAGCTTTGGCCGTACAGTCGAGGCGGGCATCGCCACAGACCCGCGGGTCGCCGTCACAGCCAACGTGCACGGGGACCCGGTGAAACCCCTGAGCGGCGGACCCGTCAGCGGCGGCGGCGGCGGACCCGTCAGCAGCGGCGGCGGCGGCGGCGGACCCGTCAGCGGCGGCGGCGGCGGCGGGACCGTCAGCGGCGGCGGCGGCGGCGGCGGATCCGTCAGCGACGGCGGCGGCGGCGGCGGACCCGTCAGCGGCGGCGGCGGCGGCGGCGGCGCGGCGCGGCCGTCAGCGGCGGCGGCGGCGGCGGCGGGCCCGTCAGCGGCGGCGGCGGCGTGACAACGTACGCATGTGAGAGGCTGGTCTCTGTCACCGCCGCCGCCGCCGCGGCCGCCGCCGCTGGCGGAGAGGGGCTGGCGGCCCCAAGCCAGCCACTGGGCCGACGGCTTGGGAAGCTGCCGTCCTTGGACGGTGCGGCGGCTGTACGTTCTAATCCACAGCCGAATGAGGGGCCTCTGTCGTGCTCGCATGTGCGATCTGACCTCCGTCTGCAGCAGCAGCTGCAACCGCAGCAGCTACCGCAACAGCAGCAGCAGCAGCAGCATTCTCTTTTGCACACCCATCCCCAACACCGCCCGCCGCCGCAGCAGCAGCAGCGGCCACAGCCGCAGCCGCAGCCGCAGCAGCAGCAACTGGTGGGCATCTGCGGCGGCGAACTCTTTCAGCCGTGCACGCGGGCAGAGGTTACATGCGCTGCTGGCCGCGGCGAAGGCGACCTCGGTGGTGCGCACGGGCCCGTCAGCTCCGACGGAGGTGTGAGCGCAGGAGCCAGTGATGGCGGCGGCGGAGGAGGTACCGCCGCCGCCGCCGCCGCCGCCGCTGGCCGCCAGCCAGCCCAGCCCTGGCCCCCTCATTGGCGCAGCGTTGCCTCAGTGTCTTCGGAGATCAACCCGGCGAATGAGCTTCCGGCGGCGGCGGCGGCGGCGCCGACGGAGGCGGCGACGGTGGTACGGCACCGCCTCACGCCCATGACGGGATGCACATCGAAGCGGTCGCTGATGTGGGGATCGGCGGCGAAGGCGACGGCCGCTAAGGAGGCGTTGGCGGCGCTGGAGCTGGCGTCCTGGCGCTCCAGCTCCGCGGTCTTGTCTCAACGTACGGCGCTGGGCTTGGGCGTGTTGCCGCCGCCGCCGCAGCAGCAGCAGCAGCAGCAGCAGCAGCAGCAGCAGCAGCCGCGCGCGCTATCACCGTCGCGGCCATTCCCCAGCGCCGCATCCGCGTGCGCAGACGCTGCCGCCGCCGCCGCATTAACCGCCGGCCGCGGCGGTTCCAGCGCTTCGCCTAGCCGCAGCGGCCACCTCCCAACTACCCCTTTGTTACCGTCCGTGCTAGCGCTGTCACGAGCCCAATCGCCGCGGTTGCGGAGGAGCCTCGACGAGGCGGGTGCGCGCGGCAGCAGCGGCGGCGGCGGCGGCGGCCGCGAAGGCTCCGCCGGCGCCCTGCGCCGTACCTTCTCAGCCGCGTCCTCGACGCCGTCGCTGCCGCCAGCGGGCCCCTGCCGCAGCCGCCTCGGCCGAGTGCTCGTCCCCGCACCCGACCCTCAGCGCCGTCCACAAGATGAAGGACCCCGCAGCGGCGCCCCTCGTGCCGGCGACACCACCGGACCTACCACGCCGGCCCCTGCGTCGACGGGGCCGCTGCCATGCGGCCCCAACACGACTGGAGGTGCCAACCACGCGCCCAGTCCGCCGGGTGATGAGGCTGATGTGGGCGCCCCCCGCGCACACACACACGCGGCTATGGTGCGCTCCCCGGACGGCGTGAAGCCAAGTACCGCCGCCAGTACGGGCGACTTCCCGCCGTACATGACGCCGGCGCGGTCCCATGGGACGGCGGTGGTGCGAAGCGAGGTCCGTTTGCCGCCCCTGGAGCCGACGGAGCCGGCCTTGGAGCCGCCCCTGGGGCCGCCCCTGGAGCCGCTGCAGCCACCCCTGGAGCCGCCGCAGCCGCCCCTGCAGCCGCCGCAGCCGTCACAGTCTCTGGACTTCGTCGTCCGACGTGTCATGGTGCGCGACGCGCTGTCCACAGCAACGGTGGACCTTGCTGGCGGCGGACCGCCGACCCACGATGGTACGACATCCGACGTCACGGTGGCGGCGGCGGCGTCGGACCTGCAGTCGGCGTCGTGGCGCCGGGTTCGGGAGGTGGCGGCGGCGGCCCTCTGCCACGACGACGCGCAGTCGGCGCCGGCGGAGCCCTCGGCGGCGGGGACACCCCCGGCGGCGGCGCCCGCGGCGGCGGCGAGGCGCGAGTCAGCGCCAGTCGGCTGCCGGCTGCTGTTCTCCCACTTGCGTGTGGTGCGATTCAAGGGCACCCGACTGGTGGCGTGCCGAGTGAGGTTTGACTACGGGGACTAGATAGCACAAAGGGTGCGTGGGCGCAGGAAAGGGGGGGGGCAAGGCCAGGCGGGGCAAGGCAAGGCGAGGTCTGATGAGGCGGCGCGCGTCCCCCTGCCCCCCGCTGTCCATAGTTCCTATCCCAATCTTGCGTGTTTCGCGGTACATGAGGTTGGGCAATTGTAGTCACGTTTGCCGTAAAACGTGGTATTGCGTTGTGTTTTTTATTTGCATACGGTACGTCCCCTCCTTCATGAACGCTCGCCAGTCAACGCCCACTCCTGCATGCATGTCGGGGGTACCGTATGTCATGCCGTACAGTTCCAAGTCGTTTGTCGTACGTTTCTCTTTGGCTCCTCGGCGCCGCCAGCCGACGGTGGGACATGTTGGCGACCTGGGCTGGGCAGCGGGATGACGATTGTGTGCGAGCAGTTCGATAGCGGGCCCTATCATCGGACGGGGCGCCTGGGTGGCGACCATCCCTTGAGGGAGGGAAACAGGGAATGGACTTCATGCCTACCGGACGGCTGAGCCCCTGCGAACGGGGCAGGCAGGTCTCGAACAGCGTGGCTCGCGGGTGGACAGTCCCCGGGAGAAAAAGGCCGAGCTTCCCTGTGCGAGACTCTGTGCCGTACACCTGCCTCTGCCCCGAGCTAGGGGGCCCACTGGTCACTGGTCACCTGGTTCGGGTCGGTCGGGCTTCTTTCCTAAACACACACAGTCTGGTTCTGGGCGGGTTTCTTAGTAAACACACACAGTCAGACACGATCACACGATCACACAATCACAGGTGGTAGCTGGGTAATGGGGTGCCTGTGTGGGCGACCTCCCCTGTGCTTGGCTTTATCCACTTCTGGGGATTATGCCCGCTGCTGTGCCTATCCCTTTGGTAGTGTTGCCCCGCTGCGCGCCTCTGCTTGCTTCGGTGTCTGACTGGTTGGGGTTATGGCCCGGTGTGTTTTCTTTGGGTGCGGCGTTGTGGTGTGGAGGTGACCTGCCGCCTTGGCGGTGGGGCCTACTGGGGCTTGCTCTGGTATACACCAATGATCCCGTTGGGGTCCGCTGTAACATTCATTCATTCAATCACACAATCACACAATCACACGATCACACAATCACACAATCACACAATCACACTATCATCACACAACCATACGATCACACAATCACACTATCACACAATCACACTATCATCACACAACCATACGATCACACAATCACACAATCACACGCGCGCGCGCGAGCACGGGCGCAGGCATGCTCATGTTCCTTATCTTTGCCTTCCTTCTCCACAACGAAGACCTACCAAGCGGAGCTGTCACATGTCAAGGGTTGCGTGCTTTCAGATGATGATGATAATGATGATGGTACGGTACTGATGACGATGGTGATAATGATGATGACGATGGTGAGGATGATAATCTGATGAGAATGAAGATGGCGAGGATGATGTTCAAGAGGCAAACGAGGAGGAGGAGAAGGACGACGACGACGACGAGGAGGCCGAGGAGGTGGACTTCGATCTATCACCGTAGACAGGGGCCAATTGGATGGGGCCGCCGGCTGTGGCGCGACCTTTGCACACTTGCCTCTTGCAGTCCGCTGCCGGGTCGCGCTGGCCCTGCCCGGCCGCGCTGGCCCTGCCGCGCCGGCTTGGGGCTTAAGTAGTTAACCGTTACAAGGTGGACCCGTATCCCGACCGGGTGTTCCAACGGGCCCAGATAGCTCGTAGGTGTCGGGGCTTGCTGTCGTCAGCGGGCCAAGTCGCATCCATGGGTGTTCTCAACAGCACCCCCATATGCCGCGGGGCGCCCGTATTGATCGCCGCCTGGGGGTAGTAAGCGGTGGGACGGGGGTCACAGGCGGTTGCGCCGTTCACATTGCCCTTGGTTTGGATCCGCGATTGGATCCGAGCGGATCGCGCCCCGCGTAGGGTCTTCGGCGCTGGGTTGGGTTGCCGGCGAGACACTGCCACGTGACCCCGGATGGCGCCACCACGTGACCCCGGATGCTTCGTGTCGAGAGATTCGGGTGTCATGTCACAGTCCAACATTCAAACGTGCGGGATGCTTTGCTCTGATACTTTATCTATTTTCCGAAACTGCGGCACTATCGCACCCATCCAGGCGCAGACGCCAAGGCGCGCGATGTCACCGATGCGCACCCATGGGTACATCAGTACGAATGGTAACAACAATAAGGTCGTACTAATTGTTAAAATGTGTCCCCACATAACTCATTCTTTTTGCCGTCGGCCACGAACGGGCGGGCGCCCGTGCTTGCATGTGCTGCATGTGCGGCAGCGGTGTCTCGGTGGTCGAACGACACCAACCGGAGGAACGGAGGTGACTGCACGTGCGCGCGGCGTCTGGTCGCTAACACTCCACGCCTCTGGGTATTCCTGCGTCCAGGTCCAGGTTCCATTCTCTGTCGCTACGGCTTTTTTAAGGCAGGATGGGGACGTGGTAACGGATGAGGCGGGTCGGCGGAAGGGGACTCCTCCGGCTCATCTCCCGTGTGTGGGTAGGCAGCACACTACTACCGCCGCGTCTGTGCTTCATCAGTGTCCTACAATGCATGACTGTATCCGGACTGGTACGGAGCTTCTGCTGTACCGCACGTGTATCCGTGTTCGTACGACACGGCTGTGCTCGGCTGATTGGTTCATCCGTACACTGTCAGATATTGGTGTGGGCGCATTGCGGTCTGACGCCTTGGGTTTGTAATGTAACCGTTACAAGGTGGACCCGTATCCCGTTCGGTCTCCGGAGATGGACGATGTGGCCACGAGTGGGGGATGATGCAACGGTACATGTTTTGGGGCTGCGGCGCTCAGCGAGTTACCCGTGCGTTATGCGTTGTACTGCATCCGTACAGTCGTACAAACAGCCGCTACTGACTTGCGGCCCAACGGAGCCAGCGGGCCTCCCATGGGACACGCCCTCATCCAAAACAGCACAGGCCCTAGCAGCCGATTCAGCTTTCAGCAGCTTTCCATTCACATGATGGTCTTGGCTGGTGCTGCTTACTTTGGGATTAAATTCAGCATGCGACCCGACGCTTCTGCCCGGAGTTACTTCTTGCAGGCCTTTGCATGGGTGGCGAGCCTGTATTGTATTCTCGGGCCGTGGGGGCCTGTTTACATTGTACTGTATGTGTACGACAGAGGGCATGCATGTAGTGGCCCATGGTGAGCTTGGTGTGCATGTATGGGAGGGTGAAGGCAGGGAGGGTACTGACATGCGGCGGGTATATATGTATGGCGCCGCGGCCACCTCCTCAGGCCTCCTGCCTCCCCCCCGGCGTGTCGGGATCACGCGACGTGATCCCCAGTGTCCCACCTCACGAAGGCGCCCGTGTCGGTCAGGGTCGGTCTGACGGACCTGGCGACGCAACGCAGAGGCAAAGGCCCACCCACCCGCTCTGGGGCTAGCAAATGTGACGTGCATGGCTCTGACTCGCCCAAAATCGCCTCGTTGCACGCGTTGACGCGCCGCCGTGACAGCACACGCAGCAGTCCAAGGGGAGTCGTTCACTTGTACTGCACCTGTCCATGAATTTACCATAGGCCAATGATAGGTATTGCAGCGCGCAACCCGGGTTCAAACCCGACGCACGGCAGCCGGTGCGCCTTGCGCACCAACCGCCAACCACTATCCAGACCGATTGCAAGTACGGCACCGTACTGCACCCACCGACCCGTTGGTGCTCACCCACACGCACCCGGCCGTCCCTCATTGCAGTGCTTGGTAGTACGTTTGTTTCGGACTAAATCGCGAATCCCCAGAGACCCATCCTGGTTGGCAAAGACAGTGCACGCAGCACGAGGGCGGGTCCCAGGTCCCGACAGAAGCGGTCCCACGTCCCACATAGCGGCACATCTCCGTGACACGGTAATAAATAAACAAGCATGAGTGCCTGCCTGCATGCATTTTTAGCTTGCTGCCGTATGTGGGGCTCGCTCAGGCTCGGGCTCGGGCTCGGGCACGGGCTCGGGCTCAGGCTCAGGCCCAGGCCCAGGCCCAGGCCCAGGCTCAGGCTCAGGCTCAGGCTCAGGCTCAGGCTCAGGCCCAGGCCCAGGCCCAGGCCCAGGCTCAGGCTTAGGCTCAGGCTCAGGCTCAGGCCCAGGCCCAGGCCCAGGCCCAGGCCCAGGCCCAGGCCCAGGCCCAGGCCCAGGCCCAGGCCCAGGCCCAGGCCCAGGCCCAGGCCCAGGCTCAGGCTCAGGCTCAGGCTCAGGCTCAGGCTCAGGCTCAGGCTCAGGCTCAGGCTCAGGCTCAGGCTCAGGCTCAGGCTCAGGCTCAGGCTCAGGCTCAGGCTCAGGCTCAGGCTCAGGCTCAGGCCCAGGCTCAGGCTCAGGCCCAGGCTCAGGCCCAGGCTCAGGCCCAGGCTCAGGCTCAGGCTCAGGCTCAGGCTCAGGCTCAGGCTCAGGCTCAGGCTCAGGCTCAGGCTCAGGCTCAGGCTCAGGCCCAGGCTCAGGCTCAGGCCCAGGCTCAGGCCCAGGCTCAGGCCCAGGCTCAGGCCCAGGCTCAGGCCCAGGCTCAGGCTCAGGCTCAGGCTCAGGCTCAGGCCCAGGCTCAGGCCCAGGCTCAGGCTCAGGCTCAGGCTCAGGCTCAGTGGCGCAACCCACGTGTACCCCATTCGCTCATCTTCACCTGACACCCACCGACACCCGCCCCTCCGCCCTCCACCCTTCCAAACCACCAAACGCAGGGCCCGTTCGCGACCTCAAAAAACATAAATCCCCTACAAATCACGAACAGGTCCGTGATGCATGTACGGCTTCCCATACGGTAACACGATGGGGCCCCGGGCCGCCACCAACCTTCCACCTTCCACCCTCCACGCACGCACACACACACACACACGCGGGCTCCCACCCATCACCCAGCGATCACACAACCAGCCACCACACACCCAGCCACGCATGTATCCGTCACTGCACTCCGGGAAGGGCGCGAAGTTGTTGTTGTTATTGAGGTACGTCCCGAGTGCTTCTTGATGTGACTGAACCTTGAACGATACAACAAGCCAAAGGAGGCGCTGGGATCTGTGCGCGCAGGTGGGGGTCAACAGCGTGGCGTGGCGTGGCGTGACCCACACCCGCCTGGGTGCCTACAGCGCCCCTGGCCCCGCGCCGGACGCGTTACCATGCACGACAATGACTCGCTGCCGGTGCTTTCGCCGCTGCATGGGTGTACCGGCACCGGATGCAGTCAGTGTCCTTCGAAATGATGATGGTGGGCGCGACCTACGACCCCGCACACGTGCCTCTGCCTGCGGCCGGTCGCGCCACTACCAGTACCCCCATCACCACCTACCACCACCAGTTCACCGCCACCACCACCACCACCAGTTCATCACGACCACCACCACCACCACCGCCGCCGCCGCCACGGGCAGTCAAACAACTGCTTCGAACAGTAACGCGAGATCAGCACCGCCGTACGTCCGTGCTCTAGAACCGTACCGTACCGTACCGTACCGTACCTCCCGAAACGACCCGTGCCCAACTACCGCCCGAGATCGGAAAGGCTGGGCCGCGGGGCGCCGTAGCGTCACCCGTGGAATCGTATACCACCGTACGCTACAGCCCCTCCCGGCAGTAGCCGGGTAAATGTATGCCGTACACTCGCGACGGAGAGTCCCGCCGGCGTCCACAAGGTACCTCGGGTCGGCTCCAGGGGTGGCAGGGAAGCCGCCGCCAATGGCCGGCACTGGGCAAGTTTGACCAGGCGGTGGGGCAGGCGGAGATAGTCACCGACCCATGGGTCGGTCCGTACACGCGCCCTTCCAGGCCCCTGTCCCGCCCTCGGCGGCCTCTTTCCGCAACGGAACAGAAAGCGAGCCGACCTCAATCCCTTACGACTCGCCGGCCGCGGCATGGCGACAGCTTTCTCAAACCACCAACAATGTACCACCAATAATAATAACACCAATCACTAGAGCAACAACTCCTTGGATCGGATAATAACACCTTCGCGGTTACCGTACTTGCGCACCGAAACCACTGATCCAGGCAGCGTCGGTCGCCCCCGCACGGGCAATCACACATCGACGCAGTTCGCGACCACGTCGCGAGCGAACACAGGGTACGACGAGAGAAGGCATGACGATAGCCATTATAAGTCGACATTTTAACCTGCACGGATTTCGACACCGGGCAAGTTGTCTCGCAGTACAACTACGGCAGTAGCAGAGAGCAGTTTCGTGCCAGCTTCGAATCGTGCGCGTGCACGCACCCGTGTTGCGCGGGACTCGCACACGCTTGTCGTACAAACCCGCTGCCACCCGGGGTCATTCCTCCGCCAAGAAGGACGGGGCCGGCGCCCGCCGTATGTGCGCTCAAGACGCAGCATCCCGCCAAACACGTACCTGTGCACGCAGCACACACACACACACACACACACACACACGCACACACGCACACACACACGCACACACGCACACACGCACACACGCACACACGCACGGAATCACACGTGAACCCGGTCTCACGGCTCCATGGTCCCCAACGTATCACACGCACGCACACGCACACGCACGCACACCTAACAGGACCGCACTAGGTGCTTAATAAGGAATACTAACGGATGAGGGCGGTCACACAGGCGGGTCACGGTAAGTTTAGTACCCGGGCATGGGGACGTGGTTCTTCGGCCCATGGGACTTCCAAACCGACAAAACCGACCCAAAACGACCCATGGGACACATCGTGACCAACACCTGTCCGCCAACCCTCAAATCGGCTTCGGACGCCGCACGCAGCGCACACCGCAGACACGGCCACCCACGTATCAAGTCATTCGACCCACGGGACGCCAACGAATAACTGTATTGGCTCCGGCAGTTGCAATATCCCCACTCATGCCTCAACCATGACGTGATCACTTCGCTGCCACATCCCTGCAGCCCCAACAGCGACCCATGGGTCCCGCCGAAACGATATCCCACCGGCTCGACCTGATCTCAATGATCTCAATCAAAATCAACCGTCAACAGCAAGCGTCGCAGTGCCTCGCCAGGTCCCCTCCACTACCAACTGAACAACTAACAACCACCGAAGCAACCACCCGCCCCAGCTTCCGCAGGACGCGCCGACAAATCCGCTACGCCTTTCCTTGCCACGGCTATGGCTTGCAACACATTCCAACGTCAAGCAGACGCTCCATGCCCGTCAAACAGTCCTGCGCGAATGGGCGGGATGGCGCGAAACGGTGTGTGTTTATGTGCTTAATGAGAAGCCCAACCATAACCACCCTATGTGGCGCCGCCGCGAGGCAGCGCGGGCTTTCGCTCGGCAAGCGACTGACCCGATGGGGTTGCCCGATCAGGCTACATGCCCAATCAGGTCAGCATGCGCGGGCAAGCTGCGGCGGCGCCGACACACCCAACCCGTCCCCAGCCCACAACCACCCTACATTCAGTTCTCCTATGATGGTGCCTGCATTCGCTATCACACCGATTCGCGGCAGCAACCGACGTACAACGCCCTAAACATACAACATGCGACGCCCACATCAGCCCGCCGATGGGTTTCGGAGCCACGGCAAAAATCGCGCAACTAGGACCCACAGCCGCAGGCGAGGCGCCCTTCGGCCCCGAAGACGTGACGTTCCGCGTGGGACACCGTGGAAGGGGGGTGGCCGGTTCGCATGCTGGGGCCTGGACCGCATGCTGGGGCCTGGACAGCATGCTGGGGCCTGGACCGCATGCTGGGGCCTGGACCGCATGCTGGGGCCTGGACCGCATGCTGGGGCCTGGACCGCAGCATTGACCAGCGCGCGGCGGCGGGGCGAAGGGTCGTGTCGCCAGGCCGCGAAGCGCAAACCTGCCCTCCGCCAGTGATCCACCCGCACATGAAAAGAGACATGATGATTTCACGATCCAAAAGGTTCTTGGTCCAAATGATTCACGATCCAGATGATTATCTGGGAATCTCACAATATCGCGCAATGCGCCAGTCCAACCCCACCCGTGTGGAACAATAATGTGGCCAGCAATCCTCCCCAGGGTCAGCGGCGGTGATTTGGCAGATTGGGCAGGTTCCATCGGTCCGTCGGCTGCGGTCCGTCGGTTGCGGTTGCGGTTTCGGTGCAGGCCAACGGCCGCCACCAACCCACCGTTCGGCTTGCCGCGTTCCTTGGCCAAGGGCCGCTGCGCATCCTTGCCCACCCCGCCCCACCCCAGGCGCCCCGTCCGCCTTCCGCAACCCCTGCTCACTTCACCTCCTCTCACCTGCTTTCGAACACGATGTTATTGCGTCCATAAGATGGCCCATCGCAACATACGGTAACGGCCCATTGCTTCTTGGAATCAGTCAGAGAGAATCAGTGTGTCAGAGGAGCCGGCCATCAGGGACAGAAGGACGGGGCGCAGCAGCCCGCCTCGGTCGCGGCAGCACACGAACCCCGATGTCGAGGGCCATTTGACACCCACCGGTTGAGCACCGATACCGATACAATCCGGTTGAGCTTCCGGTTGGAAATACATCCATCATGTTTGCTTTAGCACATCGCAAATTCCCCTGCCGCTTCGCCCAGGTGCGTGCGTCCTTGCCCTCGAAAAGCCGTCGCCAGGCGCGACGTGCGACGGCCCGTGGCCCTCGCGCCGGGGAAGATTCAAACACATGTTGTTCGCCGTGCTCGTCCCCCCTGCATGGTTTTTGGTTTTCGGATGCCAGAGAAAACACAACGGCGGCAGCGTCCACACGCGCAGCCAAGCACACGCCCCAGTACCGTCCACCCTGGCCCCACACGGCATCTCGTGCGGCGCAGCACGCCAGGGAGGGAGGGAGGGCCCCACCCTCCATCATCCCTTCCCGGCGACAAATGGGAAGCGCCCCCGCCCCGGCCTGCGCCACATCGCACCGCACCGCACCGCACCGCACCGCGCCACGCCGGGGATAGCGTTGGGAGGCACGGATTTACCAAACGCCGCCCATCCGCACTGGCCCCGCACCGCGACGCCGGGGGGGAGATCCTGCACCGAACCCGCCCAACCCACGCAGGGTGTCTCCGGAACCCCCAAAACAGCCGCCGCGGAAGGGGATCTGACGCAACCCGCTACCCGCTACGCCTACTCGCCACCCGCTGCAACGCCCGCGACCGCACCCGCGCTGGGCGCTGGAGGCGGCAACCGGGGGGAGGGGGAGGGGGAGGGGAAAGGGAGGCTCGCCGGGTGGCGGCTCAAGACGGCGCCACGCCGTTGAGGGACAACGACGGCACCGACCGGGCGCCGGGCGCGAGTGCGGGCGTGCCTCGGTCGCTGGCGGCGCCCTCCGCAGCGCCCTCCTGGATGCCTTCCAGTTGGGGCCCCGGTTGACCGTTACCGTTACCGTGGGTGGGAGTTGGTAATGTCGGTAGCGCCTTGGACGAGGGGTCCAGCTCTCGGTCATCCTCCTCAACCACCGCCAGCTGCTCAGATTGGGGAGGTGCGGGTGGGGAAAACGAAAGAAAGGGGTCACGGGAAGCGGGGACGAGCTCGGCATCGGGTGTGGGTAAGGATTGGGGAACCGATGCGGGTGTGGGTGTGGGTGTGGGCGTGGGCATGGGGCACGGTTATAGATGAAGGGTGAAGGCCTGGACTGGCGATCTGCTGAATGGATTATTTTGTTTGGTTTGGTCTGGTTATGGTTTGATTTCAGGCAAGGGAAAATGACATCGTTTCGAGTCCCCCACAGCACTGATGAGCGACACCGAAGTCACACTGCGCAACACAGCACGTGACGGGTGCACTCGCAACGTAATCCCTCAATCAAACAAAAAGGCTACAAACCAGTTCTGGACATGCAAGATTGTTAAAGACACGATTGGGACACCCACACACAGAGCCGTACACCCGCACGTACCGGCGTACGGTGGCTGCTCTTCGCGAACGCCCAATTGATGCCGCTGCCGCTACCCCCGGCCCCAGCCGCAGCCATGGCAACGCCCAGGCCAGCCAGTCCTGTACAATAATCGCCGGGCACGGGGGGAGGGGTGTATAGGAAATTGAGACTTTATATATATTGCGCTGCTGCCAAGCGCGAATATCCGATAGAGACTCGACTGTACCAGGGGGTGGGGTGGAGGCGTAAGAAGGGCACCCAGGTGAAGGGAGGGGCACCCGGACCCCTCAGGCGCACAGCCAAGCCGGCGGACGACCCTTGGGAATCGCGTTCAAGCTTCGGCTGCTCCGTGCTCCCGCACCAGCGCTCCCCAAACCCCATTGAACCCCATTAAATCCCATTGAACGGCCACCTTTTCATTCTGCTGCCCCCAGCCTCCCCTGCGTTCCCTTTCAGCAGCAGGGAAGCAAGCATACCCATCCCCCTCCCTCCCCATCTCCCTCCCTATCTCCTTCCCTCCCTCAAGCGCACCTGATCCGCCATTGGACTCGAAAATTGGGTTGGACGTCGCGGTTTGCATCCCCTGCGACACCAAACAAAACGGGGTCCTCGCGCGCTGAACACGCGCAAAGCTTGTCGACATGAGAGCACAACAGCCGGAACACCGCGGCGTGTTGAAAGCGCGCAGCGTTGCTGTGGAGTCCTCCACACGACAGACAGGCAGGCAGGCAGACAGGCGGGCGGGCGGGCGGGCAGGCAGGCAGGCAGGCAGGCAGGCAGGGCCCTCGCAGCCGCCACCGCGGTCACCCACCGATGGGCCGTCGAGCTTCGGCAGCGCCGGCGCTGCCGCCGGAGGTGCAGGCGGCGCGCCGACGTCGTACGCGCCCAGCGGCGCCGCCGGACCCGGAATGGATTCCCTCATATCCATGAGCCGTTCCAGGATCGCCTCAAAGGATGGCCTGTGAGCAGCCAAAAAGTAGCAACCGCAAAAAAAACATTAGCAGTAGCAGAATAAATAGCAACACAGCATTAACAACGCAGCTCTGCCTATCCCTTTGTGTTTGCCCTGGTATATCCCGTTGATCCCTTTTGGGGTCCGCTGTAACATTCATTCATTCATTCATTCATTCATTCATTCATTCATTCATTCATTCATTCATTCATTCATTCATTCATTCATTCATTCATTCATTCATTCATTCATTCATTCAACACAGCAATAGCAACAACGCAATAGCAACAACGCAATAGCAACGGCACCTGCCGCAACAGCAGCAACACCAGCAACAGAACCGTTCTTCAGCATATGCTTGCTACCCCGGTTCCCGAACACAAACATGAACACAAACCCTGAACCCTCACAGCCAACCTCATCCATCCCCCACCCACCGGTCCTCGGGTCGGTGCGCCCAGCACTCCTCCGCCAGCCTCAGGTAGGCCTCCGGGACGAAGGGCGGGAACCCGGGCCGCCGCCGCTCCGCAGCCACTTGGTGACCGAGCAGCGCCCGGGGCACCCCTGAGGGCGGGCGGGCGGGAGGGAGGGAGAGTGGGAGGGCGGGAGGACGGTTGCATGTAGGGCAGGGGGCCCAGGACAGGTTCAAAAAGACGTTTGACAGGAGCCGCAGCTGGAGCAGGAGCTAAGGCAAGATCAGCAGCAGTTGCAACAGGAGCAGCAGTAGCAGCGGTAGCAGTAATAGGAGCAGCAGAAGCAGAATGAAAGATGGGAGGGCGATCGATGGGGGCGGCGAGGTGTCGTTCTGCGCCGCCATCCGGATGGGTCAGGGCCTCGGTCTGGATCTGCACTCAAGGTCAGCTCTCCTCTCCTGGTCGCTCCGCCCCTCCCCTCCCCTCCGCCCCTACCCTCCGCCTCTCCCCTCCGCCCCTACCCTTCGCCCCTCGCCTCCGCCCCTCCCCTCCGCCCCGCCCCTACCCTACGCCCCTCCCTTGGCGACCTCACCCTGAAACGCCTGTCCGCCGGTGAACAGCTCCCACAAGGTGATCCCAAACGCATACACGTCGGCGGCCTTGGACATGCGGCCGTGGAGCAGCAGCTCTGGGGGGGGAGGGAGCAGGGGGGCCGGGGCAGAGAGGCGGCGGCGGGATGAGATGAGGGCTATTACCACTGGGGTGTGGGTGTGGAGTGAGGTGTCGGGTGCGGGGTGGGGTGGACATGCTCAGACGAGATAAGCCGTGACGGGGCTAGGCCAGGTTGGCATGGAAACGACGACAAAGACAGCACACACATACACCGTTGATCCCTTTTCGGGGCCCGCTGTAACGTTGTTCATTCATGAAGACAGCAGCCGTCATCCCCGAACCAGCGACAGCATACACTTGCCGCAGTGTGTTTAATGAGAAACCCGCCCAGAACCGCAGTGTGTATGCGCGCACTTCAGACGCAAGCAACACCCAGGACCACTAAAATCAATGCGCGACACGTCTCGACACCCCGTATTCCCTCGTGGGTGAATGAAGAGCGAGAGGGCCAGGGCGGGCGCCACCCGTCCCGGGGGGGGCCACTGGGCGCTGGGTGTGTAAGGCCCTCTGGGCCCCACCCAACCGCTCAGACTCGTGCGGAAAGCGGAAGAAGCACCGCTCGTCCACTCAGCCGTACGGTGTCGTACCTGGCGCCATGTGGGTCAGGGTGCCCTGCAGAAACACATACGGATCAGGCACGGGGGGGGGAGGGAGGGCACGGGGTGTTGACACGGAAAGGAAACCGCCAAGGGATATTGACACGGAAAGGAAACCGCCAAGGGATATTGACACGGAAAGGAAACCGCCAAGGGATATTGACATGGAAAGGAAACCGCCAAGGGATATTGACATGGAAAGGAAACCGCCAAGGGATATTGACATGGAAAGGAAACCGCCAAGGGATATTGACACGGAAAGGAAACCGCCAAGGGATATTGACATGGAAAGGAAACCGCCACGGGAACTGCGCTGCTGCCCCTTCCCCCCTCCCAAAGGGAGATGGCGGGTCACAGGCGCCGGCGCGCCGGCGAGCCCGTGCGTGTTAGGGCGGGTGCAGCGCGCGAATGACCAGTGTCGGAAATTTTCAGACGATCGACCCCGCCTCCCTGTATAATGTCGTACTGTCGTACAATGTCGTACCTGGTACATCCCGGACATGTGCGTCTGCTCCACCGTGTCCATCTTGACGGCCAGACCGAAGTCCGCCACCTTGCTGACCACGCCTCGGCCCTCCGAGCCCGCGCTCTTGAGCATCACGTTACGCGCCTGACGGACGGACGGACGGACAGACACCGACCAGACAGACAGACAGACAGACAGACACACCGGGTCATCACTTTCCCAAGGCCGCAAGCCATGTTAACCAACAAGACCCGAGGTAAAAGACAAGTCGCAGAGCCGAGGCAAACCAGAACAGCCAAAAAGTCAGTAGATTTAGATTCAGAAGGAAAAAATGGGCCAGGAACGAAGAAGCATCCAGTCAGTCAGAAGCGATCAGGAGCGGAGAAAAAAACGAGTCCCAGATGCCCCCGCGCGCCGGCCCCCGCCCCTCCAGCTAGCAGCTAGGCCCCGCACCCCACCTTGAGGTCCCCGTGCAGCACATCCGCCAGGTGCAAGTGCAGCATGGCCTTGGCGATGTCCGCCGCGGTGTCCAGCACTCCCGCGTAGTTGACCCCGCTGGCCGTCAGGAAGGCGTTGCCGTCCAGCGCGTCGCGCAGGCAGCCGCGGTCGCAATACTCAAGGACGAGGCGGACCTGCGGGGTCGGGCGGGGGTCGGGTGGGGGGGAGAGGTTGCGGGCGGGTTCGCGGGGGTCTGGCGGGGAAGGGCGCAGCGCAGGGCGGCTTTGGGAGCGGCGTAAGAGGCAGGGCAGGCTGAAGAGGCTTCCAACCTCCCTCCACCTACTGCCACAGTCCCATGGCAAAACCCAAACCCCGCCGCTGCGTGCGGCCCTGCACCCGCTGTGTAACGTACACACCCCATCGCGTCGCCTCCCCCCTCCCCCTTGGTCGCACCGCTGCCTCATCTTTGCCCGCGTGTCGTTCCCCTCCCACCCCCGCCACCTGCCAGCCCCTTCTCTCACTACCCCAAACCAACCAGACGCCTTCCTCCCGCTGTCCCCCGCGGCCGCCCAGCCGCCGGCCCCCCCCCCGGGGACCTCCTACCACCACCTCACCTCGTAGCCGTGGACGGCCGTGGCGGCGGCGCCGCCGCCCGCGCGCTGCGATTGCTGCTGCGGCGACGGCTCGTCGAAGGTCCGACCCACGGAGCTGCCGCCCGTCGTCGAGTCGGCGCCGGTGCCCACGAGGATGCCGTCGGTGGCAGTGGAGGTGTCCGAGTCGGTGGTCTCCTCGCGGACGGTCTTGATGAAGTAGGTGTAGGTCTGAGCAAAAGGTCCCGGGTCGGGGGGAGCGGGGAGCGGAACGGGGAGCGGGGCGCACCGGGCCGGGTTTAGGGTTTAGGGTTTAGGGGTTTTAGGGGGTTTAGGGGTAAGCCTGGCGGACTTGGGTACCTCCTGAAACTCAGTGCGGTTTCGCTGCCTTTGGTGGACAGCTCGATTGGTGCTGCGGTGGAGGCCGAGCGGAGGAGGCCGAGCGGAGGAGGCCGACGGCCTTACAGGGCGCGAGTTGCAGGCCGAGGGCCCAATCTCGAGGGCGCTATCGGCTCGGGGCATCGAATCGAAGGTGGATACCTGGTTGATCCTGCCAGTGATTGAGGCATGCATGTTTGAGGGCCATGTCTTGAGGGCGAAATCGGCAGTGACGGCGACAGCAAAAAGAAACCTGGGCCGCGAGGAGCGAACTCGTGCAAGAGAACTTCGCCGCGAGAAGCAGTGTCCAGCGGGACATGCCACACCCCATGCGTCCCTTCTTAGGCAGACAGCCAGGCAGACAGCCAGGCAGGCAGGCAGGCAGGCAGAGCAGCAGTGCGTGGCCTGCAAGGGTGTCGTACGCTCACCTGTACGATGTTGGGGTGCGCCAGGGAGGAGCTGATGGCCGCCTCCATGATCGCCATCTTCTCGCGCTTCTCCGCCCCGCTCATGTTGGCGGGCAACACCATGGTCTTCACCGCCACGTCCGTGCCCCGCCACACGCCACGGTACACCTTGCCGAAGCTGCCTGTGTATGTGTATTGTGTATGCGTCACCATACGGGGGGACGGGGAAAGGGAGGGGGAGGGGCAAACGAGGGTGAGTATGGGCGGGCACGGAGCGTCTCCCGCCCATCCGCGATCCAGGGAGGGGCCGCGGATCGGACGTCCAGGGTCCCGGGACGTCCATGTGCCAGAGAGCCAACCCAGTCACGGACAGCCCCCCCGCCGCCCTTCCGACCCCCCCTCCGACCCCCCCTCCCTTTCACACAGCTGACCCCCTTCTGAACCCCTTCTGGCCCCACCCCCTTTCTCTCAACCCCCTGCCTTTTCTTAATAAAGACAGCGAAATCGCGAAACAATCATCTTCCCCCCTCCAACACACACAGACGGGGGAGAGTGCTTCGGCGGTCTCCCGTATGGGGCGGGTTAGCGCCCCCGGCCAGCGTCGGCCCGGCAGATATGTAACGATTCACACGGGCGGCAACGTTCTAGCGGTAGATGTGGGTTCGAATCCCATCGTCGGTCCCCCGGATGAAATAGGTCGGGGTGTAGAGGGATGGATCCCTGGACAAGCGGCGGCCTTGGAGGAGCTGCTGGAGCCAAGACTTGGCTTCAAGGAGGCGACTATGCCTCGGCGGACAAATACAGCGCTACTGACAGCGTGTGTACAGTGGAATGAGGAGTGGCTGGCCCCTGGGCCTCTGAATAATCAGTTGGCTGAAGGACAACAGGAACGCAGCGCTCCTGCGATGATAAGGGTGTACAGGCGCTGGTGTGCGTGCCTGGTGGTAGTCAAATAACGCGGCTGTAGACCATGCGTCTGGTGGCAAGGGGGCTGTAGGCACCTGGGCTAGTTGAGCTGGCTGATTGACTATCAGGTGGACGCAGTCCTGCGACGATTACGGTAGGCGGTGAGTACCCCCCTCGATGGGCGGTACAGTGTGGACTAAGTGGACTACGCCCCTCCTCATCAGAGGAGTGCTTCGGCGGTCTCCCGAATGGGGCGGGTTAGCGCCCCCGGCCAGCGTCGGCCCGGCAGATATGTAACGATACACACACACACACACACACACGCGCGCGCGCACCCTCTCCAAGGATCTCCATCAGCTTGACGTCCATGGCGCCGGCCGCGGACTGCTTGGTGCTGCGGGTGCCCGTCAGCTGCCGCCGCACCGCCTCGATCCGGTCTGCGGGGCCGGAAGGGTGGGAGGGTGGGAGCGGGGTTTAGGGCGGGTGGTGGGGGGGCAGGCGGGCGGGGCCGGAAGGAAGAGCCGGCGGGCGGGGCTGCACGGGAGGAGGGAAGCCTCGGAATGATTCTAGGGTTTCGCTGTTTTGATCGACATGAGGGTGATCGACTTGAGGGGAGGTTGGGGATGGGTGGGTCAGCCCACTTGCAGCCCCCTCTCTACCCTCCTGCAGGTACACGCCCCTTGGCTCCACCCGTAAGCTGAGCCAACCCCCCTTTTCGGTGGAGGTGACATGTCGCCCTCCCTCCAGACCACCACCCAGCTGCTCACCCCAGCTCACCCACCCACCCGCCGACGGACTTGCATCACCAGCCACTTCACAATCACGAGCCAACCATAAACCAACCATAAACCAACCATAAACCAACCATAAACCAACCACAGACCAACCACGGACCAACCATAAACCCAACCAAACCCGCCCCACACTGCCCAGCCCCCACCCTCCCCGGCCCCCCAGCCCCCACCCACCGACGGTGGCGCTCTCCCGCGACAGGCCCGACATGTGGCTGCCGCCGTTTGCCGCCTGCGCCACCAGCCGCCTGTGCAGCGCACTCTCCTCCGTGCCCTCCCCCACCGCACTCAGCAGCTCGTCCTCTTTGCCAAACAGCTCGATCAGGTTGCGCTGCCGCTGCAGCAGCGCGTCCATCACCCGCTTCTCCGCCTCCAGGGTGCGGCGGCCCGCCTCCGCCTCCTCCTTGGCGACGGCCAGTTCCCGGTTCGTTTCCTGGGGGTGGGCGGGCGGGCGGGCGGGCAACAGCCGCGCGGTCGGTTGTTCTGATTAGGCAGATTAGGCAGGGGTGCGAGGGGCCGAGTAGCGCCTTAAACTTGTGTGCGTGTTGTGTTTTCGCCGTACACCCTCACCCGCCCGCCTCAACCCCCCCCCCTGGCAATCCGCGGAGTCTGATAACAAGTCCGGATATGTCCGCCCATTTCCCACGCCCCTCCCCCCCCTCTCCTCTCCCCCCTCCCTCCAAACCCCCACCCACCACTTGTCGCGCCAGGTACTTGACCGCCTGGTGCCGACTGCGCAGCACCAGCCCCACCAACGTGGCCACCAGCACCGACAGCGCGGTGACCCCCACGATGAGGCCCACGCGCCAGCTGGGCCCGAACCCCCCGGCGGGCTCCACGCAGAAGGTCCAGAACATCCAGCCGTACACGTCCACGCGCACGACCTCACACTCCTTGGGATCCGGCAGCTGCGGGATGGGGCGTGGGGTGAGGTGGGGTGCGCGCAGTTGGGTGGGGTGGGGTGAGGTGGGGTGGGGTGCGCGCAGTTGGGTGGGGTGGGGTGAGGTGGGGTGGGGTGCGCGCAGTTGGGTGGGGTGGGGTGAGGTGGGGTGAGGTGGGGTGGGGTGCGCGCAGTTGGGTGGGGTGGGATTGAAGCGATCAAAGCCCACCAGCCCGGACAGCAGTGGGCGGGGTTGGGGTAGGGCAGGCGGTAGGGTGGGGGGTCGGGCATTGAACCAAACGCAATCGCAATTGGGTCGGGCGGTGAACCAAACGCATATGCGCCCTGTGGGCTACGTGGGGGCCCTTGGGTGGGGGCCCTTGGGTGGGGGCCCTTGGGTGGGGGCCCTTGGGTGGGGGCCCTTGGGTGGGGGCCCACCCACCCACGCACCCACCCACCCACCCACGCACCCACCCACCCACCCGCGAGCTCATCGCCAGGTAGGACTGGTTCTCGGCCCGGGGGTCGGGCGCCAGCGTGTACAGCAGGTTGCGTTCCGTAATGAAGCGGAGGGTGGGCTTGATGGTCTTCCAAGCAAAGACCGCCTGCGGTGCGGTGCGGTGCGGCGGGAGGGGAGGGGGGCGACGACCACCGAGGCGAGGTGGGGGACGAGGAACGTGCGGGACGAGGGTAAGGGGGAAAGGGGTTGACAGAAAATTGGTGACATATTCATCCTGCGTTGCTGCTGCCAGAGCAAACGTCCCGTGGGGGGCACGACGGGGTTGGTGGGAGTTTAGATTTATTGGGATTGGCGGGCATGACTGGCTGCATGCGCTGGCTGCCAGAGCTAGAGGGTCAAGGTCACCTGGGAGGGCTATCGGACACTCCCGAAGGCCCCACACGCCAGTACACACGCCATTTGCAAACGGCTGACGGAGCCGAAGCGCAGCAGCCAGCAGGGCAACGTCAAAGAGCAGCAACCGTCGAGCGCACCCTGCGGCCCGCACGGGCGGTTAGTTCCGGTTGGTTGCTGCCAGGAATTCCACGACATACCGTACATCATTCAAACCTATTCGGTTACCGTTGTCAACGGTGCCAACGGTCCGCACCCAGCCCAGCCCACTCGCAGGCCGACCCGTGGGTCCCCCGCGTCCACCGGATCCGCCGTACTGCCGTATACTCACATTGGACCAGCCCCACCACGTCAGGTTGTTGGGGGTGTTGCAGACCTCGGTTGGACAGGCCGAGATTGAGTCTGGGGAAGCGCGAGAGGGCGAATCCGGGCGGGAGGTGGGGAGAGCGGAGACGAGCATCTTTGGCACTTGAGGGACACGGGTCCTCTTTCCGGTCGCCAGAGCGGTCGGCAGAGACCCGCGGGTCTGTCCATCATTCGCCCTCTCCCTAAAACACGCACACACACACACATCCCATCGACACCCCATCCACACCCCGTACAAACCCCGTACACGCCCCGTACAAACCCACACCCTCACCCACACCCCGCCCACGGTGGTGAGAACATCGCAGGTCATGTTGGTTAGTACATGGGCAGTGTTGGTCATGAAGCACACACGCACACACTCCCACACCCCCACACCCAGGCACACTCACTCGGCTGCGGCATGTCCCAGTCCCCCGGCGGCAGGAAGATGCTGTACCGGGTGACGAAGGCGCCCTCCGACAACTCCCCGTCCGAGTACCAGGGGCCCAGCAACACCACCCGCCCGTCCTGGAAGATCGCGTCGATCTCCACCTTGCTACACAGGGGCAGGAGGACGACGGGGAGCAGGAGCAGGAGCAGGAGCAGCAAGGGGAGGAGGACGGGGAGGACGAGGGCGTGGAGGAGGACCGATGAGGGGCGACGGATGGCTTGGGTGTACGGCAGTAGTACGGCAGTAGTACACTGGGTCCGGCAGGGTTTCCTCGTTCCTCCCCGGCTCGTTCTTTCCGCCACGCACGCCGCAATGCAGCCCTGCCTGTCCGGCTTAGTTGTCCCAACGAATAACAAACAATAGCCAACGAAAAAACCGCCCAGCGCATAACCATGAGAACGGGGCAGGGCCGGGCCCTCCTAACCCCGTCGCGCCGCGCTCTCCCTCTCCCCCACTGGCCCCTCGAGGTGCGGCACGTCACCCACAAGCTGCTCCGGTTGGGGTTGAGCATGTCCAGCCCCATATCAAAGTCCTTCAGGATCTTGGGCCACATCTCCGCGGTGATGTTACCCGTCGCGTTCATCCAAGCTGCGACAAGGGGGAGCGGGAGGGAGGGAGGGAGTTAAAAAGAACAGCCCAGACACACCCAGCCCGGCGACAAATATGTACAAACGATTATTACCGGGAGGGAGGGAGGGAGGCAGGGGGGGACAGAGCGGGGAGGGGAGGAGGAGGTTTGATGTCAACAACTTCAAACAGCCAGTGCACAACCAGGCCCAGCCCGGGAGGGAGGGTGGAACAACTACTACGCAACCGATTATTTTTCGCGGTTTCGCTGTCTTAATTGACACAGAGGGTGGAACAGCCGATGAGGGGCACATGCGCGGGGCGAGATGACGGGTGGGGAGGTGATCCATGCAAACATGAAAGATGAGGGTGTGAGGGAGGGCACCCGGCCTCAGGTGGCAGATGACCTGGCGGAGGGGGACAGGCGGGGCGGGGCGACAGCGGGCCGAACGGATCGGATCAAACGCGGCCCGCTGTCCAGCAGGCCACCGCCGCAGCGCGAACAGATCGCGAGGACACCTCGCGCACGGTCCCGCACCGCACCGCACCGCACCGCACGGTCCCGCACCACACCGCACCGCACCGCACCACACCAGATCGCGTCCAAACTGGGCCGGCGCGTGGGTGCGGTGGGGTGGGGTGCGGTGCGGTGCGGGACCGTGCGGGACCGTGCGCGAGGAGGCGCACCTTTGCCGGCCAACCGCCAACCGCCAACGGCCCACAACGACCCACATTGAAGCCCTGTACTAACGCGGGCGCTAACTACACACGCACATGGGCAGCCCCCGCAGCGCGTGCGTCGTACGGCACTCACGCATCGCCATGGATCCTACGATGCCGTACGGACAGAGCTCAACCTGGTAGTACTTGTTGGTCCTGCGGGCCGCCGGGCGTTGCAGGCGCAGGCGGGGAGCGTGGTGTGCCGGCAGTTGTACGGGCATGACAAACACGCGTGGTGGCAAGAACCCGTCGGTCACTCGCCAGCCCGGTGTGGTTCCGGAGCGTATTCCTCGACTCCCTTGTTTTTGTGTGTGTTGATTGATGAGAATGTGTTCGTTGGCTGTCAACGAAGAGTTACGGTGACATGCTGCAAGCACCCAACCCCGCATACACCACCCGGCGTCCTCCCTTGGCGGTGCAACCTGCCCGCCACCGCCACTGCCCTCCCCGACAACTGCCACCGCCCTTCCCGGGTGACGCTACCGCCCCAGTCTCCCTTTGCCAGTCTCCCACCACACAGGTTTTCGGCTCCTGACCCGCCCCGCGGAGCCCCAGTGCTCCAAGGCCTCCCACCACCCCACCGCACCCCACCACTCACTGATAGATAGCATCCGAGAAGACAGGAAAGCTCTCATTCACTGTGGGCCAGTGCGGTTGCTGCGCGGGGAGGGCATTCCAAGGGGCGGGGCGGGGCGGGGGTACAGGAAATTGGTAAACATTTTCAAACGGGGCGGGGCGGGGCGGGGGGGAACACCGGGTCCATGGCCGGGTCCATGGGCGGGTCCAGGGGCGGGTCTAGGGGATCGGGGATCGTAGGGCCCACGAGGTCAGACGTCCCCACATGACGCACGCAAAAGCAACCAACCCGGCGTGCGGCCGCTGTGCGAACAAAAAGGACGCTGGAGCTCCTGCAGCCGTGCAGTAGCCACCAGGAATCAAGGATCATTCCACAGGCGCGAGCCCCACGGCCTGCCTGCCTGTGTGCGTGTGTGTGGTGGTGGGGGGGGGCCGGGGGGGCGGTTTCGCTGTCTTTATTGACAATAAGGGGGGCCGGGGGGCAACTGTCTCCATCCGCACAAGCTCCGGCGCCACACAGGCCGCACACCGTTCCCCCGATGTATGCGTGGGCGCACGCCTCAACCGTTGTTGGTTGTTCGCCCAACCGTCCCCAACCGCTCGTTAACCATCAAAACCGACCAGATGTACGAGGTTCGCCAGGCTCATCATGGGGGACATCAGGTGGTCCAGGACCGTCTCGATGGCGCGGGCGGAGGACCGGGCCACGTCCGCGGCCGCTCGCCGCGCGTCCTGGTTGACGGACCGGGCGTACAGGATGGCGCCCGTCACGGCTAGCGCCTCGAAGACCACGAACACCGCGAGGGAGATCCACACGTAGCTGGGGATGCGGAAGCGGCAGCACTGGCGGGAGGTGGGAGGGGGTGGCAGACGGCGGAAAGGCCCGGGGGAACAGAGACCGGCGCGCGCGGCGCGGGAGGAAGGGCCGGGGGGGGGGGGGCAGCCCAGAGCATGAGCGGGGGAAAGTGAATTGAACGAATTAACCAAATTACCAAAATTTACATCGCGAGGGGTGGGGGGCATGTGGGGCGTGGGGTGTGAAGCGGGGCGTTGTGCCCCTGGAGGAGGCGATGGGAGGTTGCGGGGGTTGAGAGGGAGCGGGCGAGAGTGGAGGAGGGGGCGGGGCCTCGGTGACCGGCCCGCAGCTCGCAACGGGCCGCGTGTTGGTGCGAAGCGGGGAACGGGCGGGAGCGACGCGGGGCGACCGAAGGGGTGAGTCAGACCATTGTTTGAGCTGCCTTGCTCACAAATGCTGGAAGATGATTTCCGTCTGCAGATTTATCGTGGTAAAGGGCTAGGCTTCCATCCCTGTCCGAGAACAAGGGAGGTCGCCACTTCTTGTTGGACATGGAACTCCTAAGGCAACTCACTCGCGGCCGTGTGACTGGGACCATAGAGGCCTTGCAATCATCTTGCTCCACAGGAGGAGAAGCACTTGAGTCCGAAGGCCGGATAACGGCTTCGTTTTCAGGCTTGGAAGGTGGCGCCGCGTTCGTCATCGACTCGTCAGACTCCCGTTTAAGCTTCCCACCAGCAACCATGGGTGCCGTCTCAAAGTTTGCGACGCTAATGACTGTTGCATCCTCAGTGATTATCCCAACATGGCTACCAGTGACAATGGTGCTTGCACCAGGCAGGGGATCCGCGGTGACATTCATAATAAGTCACAGTTGAATGCAAAAAGGTGCACCTCGTTGAATCTGCTATAAAGGAAGCCTGGGCCGTTGTGAAGGTTAAGTTTTGATTAAATCATACAGTGTCGATTAAGCAATGAGGAATGTGTCCTGATGTTAAGGCTGCACAGGTTTGTCCGAGTCGCAGCTCGCAGGGTTGTCGCACGTGCAAGTACGGCATTCTCAACTCGTAACTCGGGGAAGCCATAACTAGATATGGCAGTCCGAATGTCCGGGAATGTTGTTGCCTTTAGGGCGAATGCTGAAAATAAAGTCATGAATTCCGGTGAGGTCGGTCGAGCTCTCGAGCACAGAGCAAAGAACCTCTTCAAAAGTCAGCTACGAAATTATTTTCGCAAACATATTTTGTCTAATCCACGCCTGAAAACGGGGAAAACGGTGAGTTAGGGCGTGCGGCGTCGTAACGCGGTAAGCAGGTAACCCTTGCTTGGCAACTGGATGCAATTCACTATATTACACTGCACGAGTGCCTCGCTGCAGCAATCAAAAGCGTTGACAGCGCGCAGCACACCGTGGGCTGCCCCGGCCTGCGTCATTCCCGGCCAGCCAGGTATTCAGCATCACACACAGCAGTGTCTAGTCACGTTGGAAGCTTGGATTGAAGTCATCTCGACCCGCAGGCTGCTCTAACAGTGTAATCTTTGCCGTGCGCATTCCCGAAGTTAACACGCCAGCAGTCGCAACGCGGTCCGCTCGGTCCGCTGCGCCCGCAGGGGACAATAGCGCCAGCGGACCACACGGGTCGAGCACGATCCCAAAGGGAGATACGGTGAACAAAGAGCGCCCACGTCTCAGCGCCTTCTCGGCACATTTAGGAGGCCAGGCAGAAGCTGCAACACCACATCAAGACATCATGTGTGCCAAGGCTGCGCCGCAAGAGTTACCCGGAGTAAACCACCCTGCCACACAACGCCATTCATGTCGTCGCCCGTAGCCCCGTACCGCTTCCGGAAGCGCCCATGTCTCGGAACGTCTCCCCACGTCTCCCAAGGTTCCAACTTGTTCCACGCACCTGTTCCATGTCTCATTACCCCTCATTACCGAACAGACAGACCAAGACGTCGGGTACTGGTTTCTGAATCCTGCTGCACACATGGACGGGTCCCGGGGGACATCTGCACTCGACAAAGCACCGACGGGTTAAGCACACGTACTCGTGCTTTTACACGTACCGGGGGGGAACCCCGCCCAGCATGGCGCCGCTGATATGCACCCAGCGACGCACGGCGGGTAGAGCTCGATGAGACGATGATGCGCCTAGGAGCTATCGGGGCCCGTTGGACCACCCGGTCGGGAGTAAGAGCCCACCTTGTAACGGTTATAAACACGGCCCCCTAAGTTCCACGAAACGGCCCCAACCCTTCCACGCCCCTTCCACGCCCCTTCCACGCCGGTGTCTTAGGGTGGAGCTGACGCCCGGTGGAGCTGACGCCCGGTGGAGCTATCGATAGGTTTGGGCGTTTTTTTCGGCCCGTTGGGACCGTACGGCCAGGCCCCTGATGGTGACTCGCGAGCCCCCGTGGCCCTCCAAGACTACGGGCCACCGCTGGAGGGCCACCGCTGGAGACGTGACCCCGCCTTGGTTGCGGTGGTGGTTCGCTAATGGGGGCGCCCTTGTGGCTAACTCCTCCTGAGCGGGCTTTATCCCTTGCCATGGTTGGTTCTCAGGAACGGGGTGGTTCCCTGGTAGTGTGGGCCCGGGGAGTGTTTCGGTGCACTTGTGGAGCCTGTCCGGAGCGCCATGGTGGCGCCAGTTCGTTTAGGTTGTGTATGGTGAGGAAGCCTCGGCTGTCGCCGTTGACTGTCACCGATGACCCCCGCGGGGTCCGCTGTAACATCCTTAATGATAAGGGTGTCATCCAACGGAGCGCTGGCACCCCTGGGGCCGTGGGTCGTTGAAAATCTGCTTTAGTTTACTGGAGTCGTTGTGGGTTCGCCGCGCCAAAGCAAGGCCCGGCATTCTGGCCGAAGATGAAGCGTGTTTGCGCATGTCGTACATACGTCCGTACGTACATAGGACGTACATTTCGTGAAGTCACGGGAACAGCAAGCTCGTCTCTCTTGCACTCCCTGCTGCGGGGCATCTCATTTATAGGCGCGATCCCTCTCATGTTTCCCACGGATCGGCTCCTAACCCACGGCCCCTACGACAGCTGCTGGTAGTTGGCGGTTGTACCTGCGGGGCGTTGAGATAGTGAGACCTGTACGGCAACCAGGGACGAACATGTGATGCTCATGTGAAGCTTTGATTACACCCAGAAACGTACAAGCCACGAAAAACCTAACTGATGGCGCAACGCACCCAGCCCGATAGGAACTGGGCCGAGCGCAATAGACACCCACTTTCCAGGATCCAGGAATCTGAATCCGCCCTAACCTTCAGCGGAAGGCGGGCCTGAGTGCTGAGTCTGAGTCTGGCAACTAAAGCCCGAAATATAGTGTACTTCAATGGAGTATAAATCTGGGCTGTGGCAATGCATCTTGGATCCATGCGCGCGCCATGTACGGCTGTACGACTGGAGCCAAGCGGCTTCAGCTGAACCCGAGACCTCTGGCAGCTGGAGTCTGCAGCTCCAGGTTGCCAGCAGGGCACTACAGCAGGCCACGCACGGGCGAGGAACGCGCCGCCATCCGACGTCCACATTCTCACCCAGGCGGCGTTTGATTGAGTCGATGCAGGTGGGTAGCTGTCAGGGATCTGCCTCCCCCGTCCATCACAGCCACGTTTGCAACTTTGTACCGTATCGTATCACGTGTGTGTACGAATCCAACTCCTTGGCCGCCAGGCCGACTCGCCTCATGAGTCATGACCACCACAGGCAACCAGGCGCCTGTCCCTTGACACCCCGACACCCAGCAAATTCTCCGCATCGCCCTCGATCTTCTCGGCCACAGGAAGAGAACCGGGCCGCGCTGGCACGCCGCAGGCGCCCCGGGGCCCACCACATGTAAGACGTAACCGACGGCTGACAGCCACAGAAACACAATCGGTTAGTCCTGTCCGCCTGCACGGAAAATTAACACAGCTTCTTGCGCATGCCCATCGCATCGCTGCCCTGGCAGACTCAAAAGGAAAGCCGCCTTAGAGGGGTGCATATACTGCTTATGCAGGGCGCCGTCGGCGACGACGAGCGCTGCGGAGCGCAAACCGATACGTTAGTGTGATCACAATTGAGTCCTAGGTAATGCCGTCGAAGGGCCTCTGATGACGGCAGAGCTCAGCAATAGCGCAGCAGCGGCGAGCGGTGAGGCCGCGATGGTTCGAACCCCAAGTGGCCCACCCATCAGTTGAGATTCACCGCGGCCGCCGAAAGGTTTGCCGGTCTATAATCCTGACGGGGTTTGGCCGGCCGCCAAGGAATGCCAAGGGAGCCAGGGTGCCCTGCCAGGGAAAGGGCGATGCGGCCCCCACAGGCCACAGCAGGCGGCACGCCGCGAGCAGGCCCAGGCCCGCTCAAGGCGCAACGACCTGATGTAGACGAGAAGGCGAGGGGACGGTGCCAACATGCCCAGCAACGCAGCAGGCCGGGAGATACCGACTTGTGCCGCGACGTCTCTCTTTCAAGGCGAACGAACGCCCCGGCGCCCCGGGAAGAACAGACGCTACTCGCATCGCGAAACACAGCACACACGCACAGCACACACGCACATATGTGTCTGCAGGTTATTATGGTAAGTATATTGGGTCGGGCGGTTTCCTTGCTAAACACACGTTTGTCAGCACACATGTCACTTAACCCACGATCCTCCATTCTCGCGGCTCTAGGGATATTACCCTTGGGAAACACCTGAACACCCAAGTCATGTGCATCGGTCACTCATCACCGTCCTCAACTTCCAACCGTCAACCGACCAACTGCCTAACCGATCCAATAAACCCGCGGGGTTGCCGATGTCCCGCTGGCAGGGTGGTCCGCTCGTCGCCCTATCCACTGGCCGGATAAAATCGTGAAGTCAAACGTCCGATTACACTGAGTGGGTTCACGAGGTGCATATTAGTGCTTGAGAATAATTATCGGATGAAAGAAAAAGTCGAATGACATGCCACGACGGCGCCAGTCAGACCTACGACGGCACTAAGCCGAAGGCTTTGTGGGCTCACAAACATCAAACGCCCCTGTGAGAGGAAGGGGGGGTCCCCGCCCGATGCCAGAGGCCCCAGGGCAGGCAGCCCGCAGGCGCCGGGCTGGGGTGCGCACGTGCGCAAAGTTGCGCAAAGTCACAGTGCAAAAATGCCTTTGGTGCGCGGTGCCGGTTCGTTCTCACCAGTTCGCGATTCGGCCACCAGAACCACAAGGCACCCCGCGCACAAGTGCATTTAGTGCATTTCAGCCTTTTGTTTTGGCCCCGGCAGCGAAACGCAACCCGTCATACATCGCAAGTAAGGCCTCGTCGTGAAGTTGTACATGCACACACACGTTTGCGGCGGGTTGCATTTCTAAACACACAAGTTTGGGCGGGGTTCTTCTCTACACACGCACACATCATCACCACGCGCAGGCAGGGGCGGCTTGGCGGCACACATGCATTTTCCGGGCTTAGCTACGCCCCTCGCATGTCACGCACTCCTGCTCAGCCTTGCCTACGAACATACACGAACACACGGCGCATTCGGGCTGATTTCCATGCTTTAGACACAAACACACACACGCACGCACGCTTGTCCGTTATGCAAGGGCGGTGCACGGCCGTCCAAAGAAAGCAACACACGGCCAATCCGTGAACGAGCACAATTCATGGCCGTGCCAAGGCATAACGTGCCAAGGCATAACGTACGCATAACGCACGCAGTGTGTACTTGCACCAAAGCACACACGTGCGCGAACGCCTGAACAACATATCCGCACGTGCACAAAGAGCTCGTTCGTGTGTCACGCACAGGTGACGCCCACGCCCGCGCGTCCACACCCCCACCACACGCGAGCGTCCTAACCCTTGGCTCGTTTCTCTCCCTTGAAGTAAGTGTTTCCGAATCCGAACTGCCGGACGGCGGCTTGCCACATTTGCCGGCATCGTGCTGCAGACGACCAAGTAAGGGGGGGCTGGCGGACGGCGCCGTTCCCCACACAAACCGGGGGCCGGGGAAAGGCGCATGCAGCACGGATAAGGAGGAGAATCTAGGCAGGGTAGCTGCACGCCACCGACGAGCTGCAAGCCGGAGGCCGGAGCCGAGCCGGCGGGGAGTAGATGGAGGCACCCGATGGAGACGGGCGGAGAGGGCTTCAGGGTTGCTAGAAGGCACCAAGCCACGGTCTGACCGCCCCCTGGAAGTCCCCGACGGCCCGCCTCGGCACACATACCAACACACACACACACATTATGGTAGGTATTTTGGTCCTTAGTTTGGGTCGCGCGGGGCCTCTTATCGACACACACACACAAACACACACACAGCCATGTAGGAGGCAGCACCCATGCCCGACGGAGCTGCTCGCGCCACACCCGAATCTTCAACCATCACTTTTGGGGCATTTACTTCGAAGGACATCGGACATCGGATGCAGTTTTTGCGTACACCGCAAACATGCTCCCGCGTGTGATCAGCAGCGTCCCCGCCGTGACCCCATCATCGGAGCGACGGTCCACGCACCAACCAACACCCTCCCAAACACACCAACCGACAACCTATTCAGTACACAAACCGACACCCTCCTGAACACGCCAACCGACATCCTCCTAAGCACACCAACCGACAACCTATTCAGTACACAAACCGACACCCTCCTAAACACACCAACCGAGACCGTACGCGCCCACGCGCCCACTGCCCGCACATCTAACTGTCCTTCCACCCACCCGCGCGCGCTGGGCAGCAACAGCCTTGCCTCCCACCTGGCTCTTCCCCACATCCGTCTGTCCGTCCGTGCGTGCGTCCGTCCGCGGGTGCGGCGCCGCCGCGATACCGCAGTGAGACAACACAGTACCCTACAGTGCTCGCAATGCCGCAAGTAGTGCAATCGCGCCTCCCAAGAAGGCGCCGCAGGAGGCCCGCCTCGTGTCAGCAGGTTTCGACCGACGGACCACCACTCAGCACTTCGATGTACGGCAGCGTGGAGGCCACTTTACGCAAGCTCACGACGACGACGACGACGACGACATTGCATGCCCGCCAAATTCCCATGTGGCATCACCATCATTACCACCACCATCACCACCACCATCGTCAGCATCATTGTCATCAGCATCAACACCACCATTGATCAGTAGCATCACCAACATCAACACCAACGACGCCGGCGGCCCGCATCCACAGATCCATCTGACCTAGTCAACGGCCACGGGGCCCGCTTTCAGTGCTCGACTCGTGTCTCTCCACATTGGCCACCTTACCCTAACCCGGGCGCTTGGCGCCATATTGCGCCTGACCGCCGCAACCCGCCCCCGCATGCATGACCTCTGCCCTGACCTGGCTCGGTCCGCATTTCTTTCTGCTCACACGGGTTGCATTTCTAAACACCTCTTGTTGCCGCTTAACACGACGCTCCATGAACCCATCGATGGATCCGCGCGCGCGCCGAGCGGATGACATCACATCACACGGCGCATCCGGGCGCATGGCGCATTAAGAGCATTGGACGACAGAACGGGACATTTCCCCTACTTTTTAAACTTGGAAAAAAACGTTGAACGCGTGGTCCCGACCCAGAACACCGCAAAGATAATCATAGATAGATTATAAATGAATCAAGAGTTACCGGTACATGGGGACACCACGCAAGCGTGTTGCGGACCCCGGCGCTTGTCGTCCACCCACCCTAGCCCCAGGTAGACCACCACACCTCGTCGCGGGCGGCCGGTCCACACCGTCCGGGTGACTGGGAAGCGGCGGCCCAGCGCCGCCTGGGTGACTGGAACCGGAACCCTAGACGCCGCCCGGGCGACCAGGAGTCGGCAGCCCGACGCCCGCCGCGGGTGAGCGAGCTCAGCCCCTCATGCACTGGATCAGCTCCACCGGCGCCGACACGCCCTTGAGCGCCACCTTGCCCAGACTGATACCCACCAGCCCACCGATGGACGACTCGCACTCGCTGGACGAGTCGGCGCCGTCGCCGTCGCCGTCGCCGGCGGCGGAGTCGCGGTTGGGGCCGCTCTCGAGGCAGCCCCGCCAGCAGGCGTCGGTGCACACCACCTGCCCCGCGGCCGCCTTGCCGGCCACGCGCGAGGCGCGGTTCATGACCTTGCCGCGGTAGCCCAGGCGGCCGGAGGCCTCGTTGAGGGAGTGGGAGGCCAGCCCCGTGTCGAGACCCACCTGAGGGAAGTGGTGGGGGTGTGGGGATGTGGGGAAGAGGACAAAAGCGTGGCGTGGCGTGGCGGGGGCGGGGGCGGGCCAGGGCGGGACGGGGCCGGTGGAGGAGGGGCGCAGGTGCGGGCATGCGGCGGGAAGTGACACGGGCGGTGCGCGTTGAAAAGGATGCCCAGCGCCATATTCGGGATCCGGGTGCCCGCATCCCCTGGTCCCTAGGGGTTGGGATCTATCTGACCTCGGGGAGGCAACGAACAACGGACCGGGTGCAGGCAGCAACAGTTCATCGTTGCAACAGTTCATCGTTGCAACAGTTCATCGTTGCAACGCAACACGCAGGACACTGGAGAGCGGAGCAACACCCTGGGGACCCGTTGCGCCGCGCACGCCCCCTCCCCTTCTCCTACTCGGCATATCAGGCGAAACTAGAGCCTAGAGCCACCTGCGCAGCTCGGCGCTGCCGGCCGCTCACCTTGATCCTCAGGCCCCGCTCCAGGACCCGCCGCGTGGTCGCCATCGCCCCCAGCCGCGCCATGCTGGGCGCCCGGGCCAGCATGTGCCGCATGCTCCGCCGCGGTTCCGGCGGCCGCGACGACACCCCCTCGTCGCCTCCGCAGCCGCCGGCGCCGCACCCCTCCACGCCGCTGTCCACACCACCGCCGCCACCGCCGCCACCGCCCCCGATGTTTCCACCGTTGACGCTCTCCCGGGCGCGTTCCAGGGGGGTCAGGAGACCAGGCAGGTCCTCGCCGTCGACATCTCGCAGCGCGTCACTGCGCGCCAGCCCCACCGACAGCACCTCCTCGCACAGCCAATGGCTCAGCAGCTCCGGCTCCCAGTTCTGATCCGGGGAGGGGAGGCGCCGGCGAGGCGCGGGGGGCGGGGAACGGGGACGGCAAGCGGGGGTCGGGGACGGCAAGGGTGGGGTCGGGGACGGCAAGCGGGGAGACACCCCAGTCCCAAGCACCCCTCCTCCAAGACCCAGCCCAGCCCGCCCAGCACTCCTCCCCCAGCCGGCACAGCCCCGGCACCCCGCACGCCGGTCGCCGTCCCTCACCAGCTTCTTGAGCCCCGCCACGCAGTCCAGCGCCCACTCCACCGCCGCGGGGGGCGACCCGAACGCCGCCAGCACCAGCCCGTTCCCGCCCTCCACCAGGTAGCCCCCCTTGGAGCCCAGCAGGCGGTACACCAGGCGCTGGAACTGGTCCAGGGCGCGGGTGGCGGGCCCCGCCAGCTCCGTCAGCAGCGTGGATGCGCCCACGACGTACTGATTGGGGCGGCGGAGGGCGGAGGGCGTCGGAGGAGGGCAGATAAGGGCGTCGGAGGAGGGCGTAGGAGGAGGGCAGAGGAGGGCGTAGGAGGAGGGCAGAGGAGGGCGTAGGAGGGCAGAGGAGGGCGTAGGAGGAGGGCAGAGGAGGGCGTAGGAGGAGGGCAGAGGAGGGCGGAGGAGGAGGGCAGAGGAGGGCGGAGGAGGACACCGGGGGTCATTTCAAGAGACACAACGGGAAGTAGCCACAGCCCGGAGAGGAGGCAGGGGGAGGCAAGGGACAGCGAGGTCGGTTTCGGGGCAGGCCGGGCAGGGCGTTGAGTTCGGGGCTCAGCGCGTCGTGGACTGTGGTCGAGATCGGAACGTTGTTGGTTTCTGAACAAGTTCGAAGCAGGAGGACGATTTCACGGCAAGGCTACCAGAAAGCCCCCGACCCAACTCAGCTCAACCCAGCGCACGCCCGTACCCGAGTCCTTTCCCACGCCTCGGCCTTCCCCAAACACCGTCGCCGCCGCCGCCGCCGCAGCGGCGGCACCAGCATAGGCACCAACAGACCCCCGCCGGCGTGCCGTGCACAGCTGCAGCTACAGCTACACACGTACCATGAAGGCCACGGTGACGCAGCCGATGGGCGCCGCCAGGCTGCTCAGCTGCACCACCCGCTTGCTGACCAGGCCGCTGGACAGCGCCAACCGACACACCAGCGCGGACGGCACCGCCTGGTACAGCGCCGTGCCCTCCGCCGGACCCCCCTCCCTCGCCTCCGCCTCCAGCGCTGCCTCCTCCATCGCGTCCGCCGCCACAGAGAACCGCACGCCGCTGCCGTTCCGCAGTCCCGCCCCTGCGCCCCCCGCCGACGCCGACGACGGGCGGCCCTGCTGCTTGCCCGCCGTCGACGAAGATGGCGGCAGCGGCTTCATCATGACGTGGTGCCCGCCGTACAGCACCAACGCGTCCAGGGCGCGGCCGGGCATGAGCTTGCCGCCGCCGGGGCCCAGAGCCGCGACGCCGTGGCGCAGGCGGGCGAAGGCCTGGGAGGAGAGGACCACCATGCCGCCCGGCGCGGCGTCGATGGTGCACTTGGTGGCCTCCGCGAAGGGACCTGGCGCGCGGTGGAGCACCGTTTGGGGGTAAATTGAGGAAAAGAAATAAACCCTAGAAAGACAAGCCCAGGGACACCAGAAAAATCGCATACCTACGTGGCGAGGTACGCCGGTGGCGTCGATTTCGGGGGGAATACCGTAAAATGCAGGGGTGGACCAACTGGGGACGTTCCCTGGTGGCACGGCACATCCCCGCAATACGGTAGGCCCGTCCGCGCACCTTCGTACTTGAAGGCGCTGGCCACCTTGTTGAAGACGATGTGCTGCGGGTCGTCCAGCCCGGTGTGCAGCCCCATGCGCACCCGCAGGCCGCGGTACGCCAGCACGCCCACGCGGCCCGAGGGGAGCACCACCAGCGGGCCCTGCGGCAGGTGCCGAAGAAGCGAGAGAAGCGGGGGGCCGGGCACCCGCGGGGCTCTCTGCGTCGGTCTGGAGGCGCCGCGGCAAGGGCCACAGCCGGGCCCTGGTACGGCGTGCGGGGGCCTGGGACAGCGTGTGGGGGGGCCTGGTACGGCGTGTGGGGCCCTGGGACAGCGTGTGGGGGGGCCTGGTACGGCGTGTGGGGGGGCCTGGTACGGCGTGTGGGACGGTAGGGCGCCAACCGAGCAAGGGTCAACGAGCCATCGGAGCCCGGTGTGGGGGTACCCGCAGTCCCGAATCCACCTTCACACCCACCCACCCACCTTGAGCGCCTGGCCGCCGAACACCGAGGCGGGAGCGTCGCACGGCGCGAGCACCGGGAACGCCGCCTGCAGCGCCGCGCTCCAGAAGCTGCTCGGCGGTATCACCCAGGGCGCCACCGCCGCCTCGCGCAGCGTCGGCAGCAGCGGCGAGAAGCCGCCGCCGCCGCCGCGGTCGGCGCGCGCCGCGAACAGCCGACTGCCGCCGCTGCTGGAGTCGAGCGGGCTGCTGAGCATGGCCGCCAGGCTCGCGACGCCGCGAGGGCCGCCGCCGCCGCCGCCGATGAGCTCGCCGCCGGACGGCACAGCCGGCGCTCCGCACACGGCGACGCTCTTGGTCGGGAGCAGATCCGACAGGGATCCCGAGGTGAGCGGCCCGCCGACTTCCCCGCTCAGAGAGCGGCTCGCGGTCGACGCCGCGATGGCGGCGGCGGCGGGCCCGCCGGCGCCGCCAAACGGCCCGTGGCGCAGGTACCCCGCGTCGATGCTGCGGCCGCGGCCTGGCACTCGTGCCAGGTTGCCGCTGTGCACGGACGAGTCACCCCCGAGGTCTTGCGCGCTGCTGCTGCGCCCACCGCCGACGGATGACAAGGCCGGGTACAGCCCGCTCGGCAGCTGCAGCAGCGGCAGCTGCGACGCTGACGGCAGCGGCGAGACCGTGGCGCTTCGCAGCAAGGCGCCCCGGACGCGCGCCGCGATGCCGGCGAACAGGGACGTCGCGCCGACGGAGTTGGTGCGGCCCGCGATGCGGCGGCCGTCGCCCGCCAGGACGCCCACCTGTTGCGCCGCCTCACCGTCCCGTGGGTCTACAAGTACGATCTCGGCGTCCGGATGCTCCAGCAGCTCCTGGGGCCACTCCTGGAGCATCAGATCCACCTGAGTGCGCACAACCACGGAAGATGTACGATGTGTACGGGTTGTGTACGGTGTGTACGACAGACGCGTGGATCTTCGCACATGAGAACGTGAGGCAGGCTCTGGGGTGATCAGGCGTCGATCGACGGGCGCTGATGCGGTCCGTCGAAGCCGATACGGTAAGAGGTACGACACGGCAGGAGCAGGCGGCTGCGCGCGTGCTGGACGATGGCTGTTCGAACCCCGTGGACGTCAATTTCAGGGCGCGCGGCGGCCGCGTGCCGTGCGCCAACGACTCCTCCAGGAAGGGGCCCCGCCCGGAAACATTCGCCAGTGACGCCGCCCTGGTGCTGATGGTTGGGGCCGAGGGTCTTCCACGGCCTCTGCCGCTGCCTCGCTCGAGTGCCACTCATCCCGTCATCCGTGCCGCTGAGTGGAACCGTGCCGTGCTGTGCCGCTGCGTCTGTGCCGCTGAGTGGAACCGTGCCGTGCTGTGCCGCTGCGTCTGTGCCGCTGAGTGGAACCGTGCCGTGCTGTGCCGCTGCGTCCGTGCCGCTGAGTGGAACCCTCCGTGCCGTTCCGTGCCGCTGCGTCCGTGCCGCTGAGTGGAACCCTCCGTGCCGTTCCGTGCCGCTGCCGCCCACCTGACACGTCGCTGCGAAGGATACCGCCATAGTCGGCTCCGCGAACGCCAGAATGAACGAGTCGCCCTCTGCGCTCCTCGCAGCGTGCAGGGATCCCCGGCAGGCCGGCAGCACGGAGGAGTACGGCATGTACGGCGGCGAGGGTACGACACATCGGCGGCAGTCAGTGCGGACGGGGGTGCGCTGCGCAACCGGCGCCAGCCGGATTAAACCAAACACGCTCACCGACCAACAGAATCGACACCACGCGTCACCAACCCTACTCAACAGTGCCCGTACCCGGGGGGTGGCGACGGGGGGAAGAGGTGGGCAGTGCGAAGCGCAGGGTGGCGGGCGAGGGGCGCGGCGCGGGGGAGGGTCTGAGGGGCAAGGCTGGGCGCGGGGGACGACCCTGCGACGGGGACAGGGCCACGCGCGCGACGGGCATGCCCCATGCCCCATTCGGGACCAAGCCCGGGCGCTCACCTGTGCCGCTCTCGTACCCGTCGTACCGCGGCAGGAGCCGCCGGAAGGTGCTGTGGTGCAGTTTCAGCGCCAAGTCCATCACGTCCTCCGGCAGCTGCTCCCAAAGGACCGTGCTGTTCTGGACGTCTGCGGGGCAGCAGCAACAGCAGCACATCCCGTAATGGCAGGCCGACGTGCCGACGTGCCGGCAGCGTACGGCGTACGGTTTTGGCGCCTGGCGGACTCTAGAGGACGCGCATGCGCAGAGGCGGGGCAACCCAAGTGACCCACGGGTCATGGAGGCATGGCCCTTTCCCCTCCACGTCTGTTGACCATGTGCCCCTGCCCTGCCATGGGCAGGGACATGGTTAGAGAGTGGGTCAGAGGGACACGGGTAGGCTCCTCCGCTGTGCCCTCCCCCTTCCGCTGTCCCGCTCGCCCTAAACTCCCCGACCACCTCTCATTCACTGGCCCGCCTGACCTAACCCATTCACTCGACCGCCGACGCTCCCCGCGAACCCACCCACCGCTGATCAACAGGGTCGTGTCCGGCCCCGCCCGCGGCGCCCGCACCCGACCCATCAGGTCGCGATGGCGTTCCCGTCGCCGCCGCCACAGCACCCGCGCCACCAGCCCCAGCACCGCCAGGAGCCCCAGCACCGAGCCCGCCACCACCAGCGCCACCATGGCGTTAGAGAGGTGCCCCGAGCTGGTCGCGGACGCTGCGCCTGCGAGGGACGCACGTTAGGAGGGACGCCGGGGAGGGACGCACGCGATTTGGGGAGGGAACATACGGCCGGGGAGGGACGGACGTATAATCTTGTCAAGAAAGGAGATGGGCGACGCCGGGGCGCCGGACGGGGTGACTGAATGGTGAAAGTAAAGGCGAGCCACCGCCTGAGTTTGCGAGAGAAAACGAAGGGTAAGGAGCGCCGAGCGGCACGCGACGCGGTACCTGAATATTCACGAAACCCGCAATCGAAACCCGCAAACCCCATTATTTTTTTAACCCAAACCAAAAGCGCCGACGCGCACGCGTCCATACCGTCCCCTGCATCGCGCGCTGCTACCCTGTCGTGTCTCCTCGTCCGTGTCATCGCGCGCGTCTAGGGGTTTCAGGGTTTAGCCCTGTCGTACTGTTTCGTACTGCGTCGCCTGTTGCTCCGTATTATACTGTGTCGTACTCACTGCTCGGGACGCGGGCGTCCACGATCTGCGCCTTCCTGGTGGCGCCGATGGCCGCCTCGTATTTGGAGCGCAGTTCCCCGACTGAGTAGGCGCCGTCGACCAGCTGCACCAGTCGCACCAACAGGGTAGCCGCCGATTCGATGTCGGACTGGGGCGGCCGCAGCGCTAGCGCCGAGTGGCCGAGCGCCCACTTATACCTGCATCGGAACGGCGCACCGAGAGCGGCGACGGGCAACTATGTACATCGACGAGGCCTTGAAAGGAGGAGGATCAGGAAAGCGAGCATGAAAAGACCAGCGTGCAGCACGCGAGAAACGATGACTTGCACGGGCTTGTACGGCAACACACAGTCGGTCACCTGTACGACAAGGTACAGCACCCCACACTGCCTCACCAGTTAATCATCGAAGGCGACGGCGGGTCGGTTGCCAGGTTGGGGGAGTTGATTGCGTGCCAGAGCGCTTGCAGGTACGACTTGGCGGCGGCAGAGTCGAAGCCGGCGTCGGTGTACGGCGTGAGCGCCGCCGCCGGTATGGCGCCGCCGTTGCCACCGATACCCACCCACCAGGGCGTTGACGCGAAAGTGCTGCCCTCAAAGGTGATGGCCGTCGTGGCGCCGCCGCTGGCGCTGGTGACGTTGCCGCTGGTGACGTTGCCGCTGGTGACGTTGCCGCTGGTGACGTTGCCGCTGGTGCCATTGACGCTGCCAGCGCTAGAGCTCTGACTCGTCGTGTTGGTGCTGGTGCTGTTGATGTTACTGGCGGCGGCGGCGGCGGCGGTGTCCGTGCCGTTGGCGGTGCCGCTTAGCGTCGCCAACGCCTGCCGTACAATGTCGATGGTGCCTTGCCGTACTGACCACACCGCATCCAGCTGCGCCGTAAAGTTGCTCGCGATTCGCGACATGTCTTTCGCCAGGTTTGCGAGCCCGAAGCCTTCAGTCCACAACAGGGAGTATGCAGTACAACAAGGTCCGTCAACGTACGACGGGTACGGAACACGGCAGGGCCCACAGGTAAGGACGACCTCGCGCCTAAACGGGTTGCGGCCGCTCGCTCGACAGTTTCATGTCGCCGTACAAGGTAAAATCGTACGGCAATGCATGCAGTCTCGCTTACTTACTTTCGTAATCGATGTACAAGAAGTAGGCCAGCATGGCGGAGTACGGCGCGCGATTGATAGTCGACGCCGCCGCCACCGCCGCCGCCGTGACCGCATTCGCGGCCGCCGCCGCCTTCACGGCGGCGGCCGCCGCCGCCTCCAGCCGCACCGCCTCTGCGTTGCCGCACTTGGCGGCGGCGCTGCGCGCCGCCTTCACCACCGCTGACGCCTGTCCGGCGGAGGTCAAGTACAGCACGTCATGGTTGGCGCTGACGCTGCAGGCGCCCGCGGCAACGGCGGCGGCGGAGGTGCACGGCAGCAGCGTCCCGCCTGTCGACAGCGTGTTGGCGGTTACGCTACCTGGGCTGCCACTGCTGGTGCTACTGCCGCTGCCAGTGCTGATACTGACATTCACAGCGCTGCTGCTGCTGTTGTTCACGCCTGCGGTGGATGTGTTTCCCACTGCGGCGAGCGCCGTCGTGTTCGCAATCACGACCGAGCTAGAGCCAGGCAGCGGCGCCACTCGCAGCGCCCCCGGTGCCGTCAGCGGCAGGCCGCCCCGCGCCATCCACGTAAACGCCACGTCCCACTCGACAGTCATCAGGCACTGCCCGTCCGCAAACCACGGACTGAACGCCTTGCAATAGTTGAACGACCCTGCCGCACTGTCGTACTCGGGTGCGTTGTACTCCAGCAGCCTCCGCAAGAGATCCAGGGCGTACCGCCACCCCGTGCTGTTCACCAGCGGCGCGACCGTCGACAGCGGCGCGTTGAGGTCGAACAGGTAGCCCTGGCGGGTGCCCTCGGTCTGCATGACGCTGGCGGCGATGGCCGCCAGCACGTCGCCCAACCGGCCGCAGGTGACGTCGGTGGTGATGCAGAGCCCGTACGTCGGCAGCGACGCCGACGACGACGACGAGGCCGACGAGGCTGACGACGAGGCACCCGAGGTTGCGCTGGCGGCGCGGCGCGCCGCCGCATGTGCCTTGAGCACCGCCAGGAGGCTGTCCCAGTCAGCCGGCGGGTCGGCCGAGCTGACCTGGCCGGCGTCGTACATGGTCGCCAGTACGTCCGCCCGGTAGAAGAGCAGCAGGAAGGTACGGGGGAAGAGGGGTCCCTGCGGGTTACCCTTGTCCACGCAGGCGTTCTCCGTGACCATCGTGGCGCCATCCACCTGCGCGGTATCGCGCAGCGGGGGGTATTGAGCTCCGGGGAGGTGCGATCTGGGGCGTTCTGGGGCGTCCTGGATTTGCGGATTTGGGTTTCGACCCCTGGTGGGGAGGTTAGGGTTTTAACCCCGTTTGTTGGCGCGTGACATCGAGCGACCGGGAGGCACGCAGACATTTCTTTTCCAGCAGCAGCAGCAGTTGCAGCCCCGACCAGACTGCTGTTGCGGGCTCCGAGCTGCCGGCAGCTTGTATCGCCTACCAGCGTGCTCGTCTACCAGAGCTCCAGAGCTCACCCCAACGTGCCCACCCGTTCCCGACACCGCAATCGGCGGCGGGCACGCCACGCTTCAAGCCCGAAACACTCACGAGGGAGGACAACGCGAAGCCCGACATGTCCGAGCTCAGGATTATGAAATCTTTGTCCACGTAGTTGCTGATGTTGGATGAAGTCGTCACGGCGGCGGGTAGGGGCAGCACGTCCGGTTGCATCACCTCGAAGTGCGTGAAGGACGAGGCGGTCGCGTTGTTGTCCCTGAGCTGCACCAGGCAGTCGACCATCATCCCGTTCAACCTGCGACACCGCAGCCCCGCACAGCGCCAGACACATGCCTTGGGGTCCCTGGTGGGGTCCTGACGTGGGTTCGGAATCGGGTCCTGATGCGGGTTCTGAATTGCAGGCAGGCAGGCAGGCAGGCAGCTGGCTCGACTGCCCTGCCGCGACGGCAGACCTGCCCGCGGCCGTACATCCGGCGGCAAGTCCGAGACCGTGACCCCACACCACCGCAAAACCTCCCAGAGAAACCCGCCCAGCCCTCCCGCACGACGACGTGCCTAGGATACCCCTGAGGATTCTCCAACGGACTTTGCAGCGCAGTTTGAATTCGCCTACCAATTTCCTCTACCCCCACTCCCCGCCGTCGCCCGCCTCACCATGACGGGTACTGCGTCCAGGTCACGGCCTGAGTCAATTGTGCAGATCAGCAGGCGCCATGCAGGGGAAGCGGCGGGGGCAGGAGGGAGCACAGCGTGGGTTCGGGTGCAAAAAGCGGTGGCGGTGTACAGAGCGGTTCACACATGCGACAGGGATGACGGGAAGGCGATGGCGGTGACGGTGTGTTCATCGGGGCCTACATAATCAGCTGCGGTCCAGGGCGGATCCGTGGCGTCGAGACCCGCAACGTCGCAGTGAAGGTAGGACGAACAACTTTAAGGTAGGTACGGGTTTGTACATAATAGACAAAACTGGTTGGTGCACTCGAGGGCACATGAACATATTCCGATGAGCCTTTGGTTACCGCCCATGCCCCCCCATCCAAGTATGTGTCGCGGGCCTGGCCAGTGCATGGGCAGTTTTCTGTTAAGTCCTCATCCCCTCCAAGTCCTGTGCATCCTGGTCCTGCCTACAGCTGCCAGTCATCCCGCCCCTGCATCCGCTCCTCCTTGTGCGTCAGCACGGCATCAGCCAGGTAGCAGCAGGCCGGGTGCCCGTGGGATGGTTCACGAATCCCATGCATGGCCCCTGCCCATACGGTCGCCGCGCACTGCTCCCTCGTAAGGGAAACCGTCAAGCCGCTGGGTTGCCGCATAGCCGTCAGAGCTGCTGGTGCCGCGTCAGCCGTCTGGGAGCCGGCCCGGGCGTGAGGGCAGCAGACGGATGGGGTGGGCTCCGGTCCGCGGCGCGGTGGCGACGCGCCGTCCGCTACCTGATTGTCCGCACACCCCTATCGGGCTCCCAGCCATGGGGGTACGCGCTGCTGCGACCCCAGGGCCCGGGCCGCGATGTATGCTACCTGTGCGGGTCGCGCGTGCTATGTGGCAAAGCTCGGGGCCCTCTGGCTGCAGTGACGCTGGCGCGGGCCCTATGGCCCATGAGGCGCGACCCTGCGCGACGGGCTCGGGCGCGCGGGCCCTATGCGGCCCTCATACCACACCGCCGTGTCTGAAATGCCCTGAATGCGCCGGGGTTTCTCAGTGCGGCCCGGAGCCTCTTGAATCACTTGCCCGGACGATTGTATGCTTGTTGTTGGCGATCATGCTTTCCTGATAGCTATCAGCCCAGTAATATGTGCGGACGTACGCGAAAAGCTTCGCGTGGCCTTACCAAGGTGTCGTAGGAGGAGGTTGACGTAGAGTTACACCGCTGGTCAGCAGCGAGGACGCCCTTGACGATTTCCACGAACTGTTCTTGCAACACAGACGCATTTGATGCTGCACCCCTCCAAGTCCTGCATGGCCCGCACGGTGGTTTGGTTGACCACAACCAGCACTGACCAAAAAGACTTTCACAGGTAGGCTATGCAGCAGCATGGTAAGTTAGAACTGTAGAAACAGCAAAGGAACGCAAGGACTGCTGGTCTGGTCTGTCAAGCGACAGTGGTCTTGCCATAACATTGCCTAGGCCGCTTACGTGTTTGGAGCAACCAATGACTCAGAAATTGCTTCCGCGCAGGCTGCACTGAAATTTGTCGCCGACTGCAGAAGTCCGCGGCTCCATGGACGGCTGATACGCAGCTCGGTGTGCACAGGCGCGACAGCAAGGAAAGCCGCCAGAACAATAACGCTGATTAGATTCATGAAGCCTGGAACCTCTCGCCGTCATTCGGGAAGCTGCACAAAAAGTTCAGAAGGCTTCATAGGGATGAAACTCTACCCGTGGACCGCTGTGTTGCCTAAGTACAAATTGTAAGCTGAAATTTTGTATCGCAAGCAAAGTGCACACACCCGCATTGTTGCAATCGCGAATCGCCGGAAATCGTCGAAGATAGGTATGACCTGTCCTGCGTTAGATGCGTGTTTCCGTTTAGTCATTACTTCCATGATCTCACAACTGTCCCAAGCCGGGCGCCTAGTGTCCTGCTGAGGTTGGTAACACCTAAATCGACTTATGAATTGTGGGGAAGTGACTTCAACGTCACCCAGACCTCAAGCAAGGCACAAACGAGTAATCTTTACATCACGTATACAAGAACAGCACACTTTATGCAGGGACATAGCTAATGCGAACGCCGCCTGAGGCGGTTGGTGCCACCTGCGGTGAAGTGAATACGGCTTCCGACCTCGTAACTGACTCCATCAAGCTCCAAAGTATATTATATAAAATTAAAAGCGGTTTCACATGGATGGATTAAGCCCTGATTAACCCAGTCGACGGGTAGGCAACGGGAGGCTGCCAAGCTTGCCTTCATCAAATTCTCTGCGGTTTCACAGTTAAATGCAGTCTGGCTCCATGACATCGTATATATTCAGATTAGTGCCGTTTCAAACGACAACGAGTCTCATCCCGTGACGGCAGGTTACAGTAGGCCAGGAGGCAGTTCCACGATATGAAAGTGATCACAACATCGTATGCTTGCCATGTCTGATATCTCTCAGCCTCATTCTGTTGCAGGATATCGTTCTTAAATCGCCTGGAAGAATTCGCCCGCCTAAGTTCGTACACGCAATGCACATCCTATTTCGGCAATCGTGCATCCAAGTAACGTGTCAACTTATGTATGTTTAAAACATGCTAATTAGTAAGACGTGGGTCCTTATGAGTGACAGCTGGTGATAGGCTGCTGCCCCTTCCCTCGTCACCTGACAGCAAAAGGGAGGGGAAGAAAGAGGAGGAAAGGCGGAGAGGAGAGGGGAGGGAGGAGGAAGAGAAGGGAGGGAGAAGGACGAGGAGGGAAGGAGAGAAGTTTGGATAAATAGGTTACACAGGCGGGGGGCGCAGCCCCCGGGAAAAATTTTGGAGTTTCGCCCTGACACTAAAATTGATTAAGTCCTTATCACCTAACTCTGTATTGAACCATCCCTCTTTCATTGCATGGCGGCTGCACGGGGTTTGATAGGGATTCGGTAAGGGGTGGGAGTGGTGGTCTGGTTCACCAACATTGGTAAACCGCCTGCAAAACGACTCTTGGTCCGTCACCAATATCAACAATCACGAAAACATTTCAAGCGTTCTTTTCAGCCGTCCCCAATTCAAGCATCACCAAAACTTAGAGGCACTACGATGCATAAGGATCCAGGGAAGTTTTCCGGGCAGCCGGGCAGCCTGCCAGCCTATTTGCGTTGCTGACTATTCCTCGAGCGCCCTCACCTGCCTCGACTGCGCATGACACGGCGTGGCCAAGGCCTGCGCGATGACGTACCAAACGAGGAACGAGAACAGGGACTCCGTACAAGGTCAAGCGATAACCCGACATGGTGGAGAACAACATGAGGAAGATTGATGCAATACTGCCCTGTTCTGGATTTTATTGCAGTGAGTATCGGTGTGAGTTGACTACTCGAGACGAGCAACGAGCATAGAGATAGGCAGTGTCTTGCAATCGAACTGCTGAAGTGCATGGAAGCATGTGTACGGCATGGGACGAGACCAATCAGTCTGGATTCCCGTTATCGCTTCGTGCGAGTATGTTTTGCATAACTGCCAATAGTATTCAATTGTACTGAGAGGGTTGTCCCGCTGCTGGGACAGTGCCCTCGGAGGCTCACCCCGCCCGTCAGCAACGCGGCGCCAGCACTGTTACATATGGGGGTTGTGTGGGCGGCTCAGCCGCCAGCACTTGGTGCAACACAGGTGCGCTGTTGATGCTAGCGGCCGCTAGTGCAACTTAACAACTGGTTTGGTGTTAGGAGGGGGTCTCGACTGGAGGTTCGGTGAACGTTAGTATGGTTGAAGCGGGTAGCGTCTCAACTGCTGGGACGCACTACGGCAGTATGCGCCAAATGAAAGATTGGATTGAGCTCGTTTTCCTTATCGAGAAGCCGCCCTGCGTCGACTGAGTGTTTTTCAGGAAATTCTAACGCTAGTAAACGCTGAGGAGGCTGCGACTCTTGGTTGGGGGTCACGACAGTTGATTGGGCATTGGAGACTGCAGCCGTATCGATTGTGTACAGATGATGAAGGCACGGTCGAGCCAATTCGCAACGTCCAGAAGGCAGACCGAGTGCGCGCAGCACCATCGTCACAGGTGTCTTCTAGGCGCAAGCACCATGAATGAATGAACGTTACAGCGGACCCCAAAGGGATCACCGGTGTATACCAGGGCAAGCCCCAGCAGGCCCCACCGCCAAGGCGGCAGGACACCTCCACACCTCAACGCCGCACCCAAAAACACACCGGGCCATGACCCCACCCAGCCAGACACCGAAGCAAGCAGAGGCGCGCAGCGGGGCAACACTACCAAAGGGATAGGCACAGCAGAGGGCAAGAAGTGGATAAAGCCAAGCACAGGGGAGGTCGCCCACACAGGCACCCCATCACCCAGCTACCACCATCCTGAGGCACCCAAACGCTGTACCCTCTCGAGGTCTTGGAAGACCCACGCCTGGCTCGTGACACTGCCCAGCGACCGCTAGTGGAGTAGCCCGCATCAGAAGAAATACCTAGGCCAAGCAATAATATACCAACGGGAGGTAACGGTGCGTTCGCTTTACCTTAAGAGATTCGCATTGTGTTTAGCAAGGAGGGCTTACCCCTGCTGACCTCTGGGAGCTTCACGTTTCGTGCGCAGGTGTGGGGTCAACACCGGTTAACAGGCTCCGGTTCCCAGCGCCTTGAATGTGTGGGCACAGGAATCCGAGTCACGGAGCACCCACATGCTTGGTCACGATTTGTACGACGCTGTACGTTATATGGTGAACCTGCGGGAGGTGCCTGCCAGTTCAAAGATGAGCACGATTCCGGCGCACGATTCCGACCACTGTGTTAGCCCATAAGCGGTGAACCCGGGTGCATCCGGTTTCAATACACGGCAGCTCCATGACTGGCAGGCAGCGTTTCGGGACGGCTGTAAGGACGAAACCAGGAACGTCAAAACATAATTGCATGCGATCTCTTCTTGGGTCCGCTGCAACGTTCATTCATTCATGTGACAGCCAGTGATAGTGGAATGACCTGGACGGATACCCCAACCGCAGCGAAAATGAGCGATCAAGCCAGCTGGACGATCTGTCACCTGATTGCCGGATGCGCGGTCAGCGGCCGCAAGATGAGCCGTAGAGGTTCAGCCGTCGCTACATATGAGTGTACTGGGGTTACTAACATTCAGATGTTACAATCAAAAGCCGTTCGTTTGGGACAAGATGCCGACCAGGCGCCGTTGCCAGGCATGCGGCATGTGACGCGCCTCTGATACCCTCCCATGTGTACGTGCCTCACTGTTTTGCGGCACACACGTAAAATTGCGGTCGCAGGCCCCAACAGGCATGGCATCCGGGACCTCCCAATCCCTTCGCGCCAACTCCCCCGCTGATGCCCTGCCGCAAACCCCAGGAGCTCAAACAGTCTCATGGCCCACGCAACGCGAACAGACGCCCGCATACCGATACCGAACCCCAATCACGAGCACGGCCACATAGCAGACACCCGCTGTAATCCAGAGTGATCCACCAACGTCAGGAGACGTCCGGCCTATCACCCAACTCAAACGCGCCGCCAGGTGCCGGCATCGCATTCCCTGCGACAACCCCCCTCCCCCAGCCAAGCTGGCCACTCGTGTACAGTTCACCGGGAAGCCCACCCGACTCCCTGCAAGCCCTCTTTGATGCACGTGTCCCGCCGTCCGAGCGGCCGGACCCACAGGTCGTGCTGCAACGGTCCGGTTGTGTCAAGTCAATCCGTTCCGCCATAACATATCCAGGCCATATCTGGATGCGGTGCTCATCGGGTATCACCCTAGAGGGACACGACAGTCAACCCTGTAGCATGTGTCTTTACCGGTAAGCCGGCAGTAGCCAAAGTACCTTATCGACGGGTTCTGGGGCATAGGCGCAACAACTGGACGCAACGACTGGAGATCGGTAAGAAAGACCGCCGCAGCAACACTGCATGGTCGCACCACCCGCACGGGCAGACGCGCCCACGAGAATTTCAATATTTTTACCGCCGTGGTAGGTGCTGCTATACCTAAACTCCCCAACCTGGCCTTGCTCCTGTCCTCCGCCTCGGCTGTATTGTATTTAGCCGCCGTTTTAACCCTGCCGTGGTTGACGTAGCCGCGCTATGCCTTCCATCCGCTGCGGCCCCCTGCTGCCCCACGCCTCCGTGCCGACGCCGGCTCCCCTTCCACTGGACACCGCTCACGACACCTGGATCTTCGTCGGCTGATCTGGTAACGTCTGGTACACTGGCAGCGCCACCGAGTCCGCCGTCTTCACGAACACGCCCTGGATGTTCGCCCACTTCTTTGGCACGTGCTCCGCCGCGCTGCACAGCGCTGCGACGACGTTCTCCACCACCTGCTCCGCGGTCATGTCGCTGCGGCCGACCTTGATGTTGATGCTCGTGCCGCTGCCCTTGAAGAGGTAGGTGCACGAGCAGGCCTTCTTGATTTCGGCCGCCCAGTTGGCCCTGCGCAGGTCGATCGGGATGGGCTGCTGCTTCTTGCGGAAGAAGCTCTTGCCGATCAGCTTCGGCAGTGCGGGCAGGATGCGGTCGTCCGCGAGGAAGAGGTCGTACGATTTTCGAAGCTTGCGCTTGGCCTCGTACGATTCGTACTTGGTACGGAGCTTTGTCGTACCAATGATCTTGGCGACGCCACCGTTCTTCTCAAGCTTGGCGAGCTTCTTCTTCGCCTCCTTGCCGCCCTGCCCGTCGGGCGTGTCTTTGACAAAGAGGCAAATCTCCTGGCCTTCCGTGGTGTAGAGGGGATGCGGCAGCGGCAGCGGAACTGGCTTATCTTTACGCGGCTGCATGGACATCTTTTTGAGGGCCAGTTGGAGGTAAACGACTTCCTCCTCGTCGAACAACGCGTTGGATTTGTCCTTTTGTTGACCCACAAACTTGAGCAGGGACTGCACCGCCTTCTTGAGCTGCGTCAGGTGGGACACCAGCAGGGGCAAGGGTTTGCTCAAGACTCATCCACATGAGGCCATTTGAGCTTGGAGCTCATTCAAGGACGGCTTGATTGCGTGTCGTCACATGCTCGGCGCGGGGGCTGCGCGTGTATGCCTTGGCGGCAACTCCCAGGGCGGCGACAGCGAAACCCAAAACCACTTGGCGGCACACGCGCGTCCGCAGGGCAAGCCGATAACATGCTTGCTGCAGAGTCCAACAAACGCACCTGCTGCGGCTTCCATCCTGGTAATTTCACGTCGCCGGCAGTCTTGGAAGTGCTTGCCGGCGGCGCCGAACGGTCCACCGCTTGTGACATAACAAATTCTTATGACTGCTCAATGTATTATGATGTCCAGATGATATAAGGAACAAGCTAAGTGGACTTTCTTGCGTTGGTTACAACGCTGGCGGCGAATATTACCAATGAAAAATACTTGGCATCAATTAGGCCATGCTTGTGCGGTCAGTGCAGGTTGCCTACATGTTTCCGACAAGCAAAGTCTAACGAGAAAATGTACGACAACCGTTCATCAACGAGCGAATGACGTTCACTCGAAGAATAGCCGAATGCCGCAGTGCATTTGGCGCAAGCGCATGCTGATTGATTTCTTGTGCGAGTCTGCAAAGGCACCGGCAGAGAACAAAAATGCAGCTCGCCCTGGGACAGAAGGCGCCGACCGCACGATGCTCGGGCGCGAGAGTTGCTCAATTGTGCCCTTTGAGGCCGGCTGGGGCGCGCGTTGCAAGGCTGGCAGGTGAGGGCAATCGTGCGAGCGCCGGGTTCCTCGCGTGTGGCCAGCCTCAAAACGCGACGGGGCCATTCTGCGTTCATCCGCCCTGCAGTGAAGTCCCAAGCTGTTGCTGCTGCGCCTGAGAAGAAGTTGAAGGCTTCAGACGTCAATGCTGTGGGCCTGAAAGATGTTCCACTGCGGTCGCTCTTTCCTGATGAGCCCAAGTCCCCTGCACCTGTAAGTTTCAGGAGAATCTTGATTGAATCTGATGTTTGATCTTCAAATTTCATCAAGATTTGCCATTTCTTGTGGTATTTGAGGTGTGGGCTGGCAACATGGCCGAGTCGTCGATAGTGACGGGCTGCCTTTGGATTCTTGTCCCAACACACTAATCGTTGTCGTCACTACATGACGGATGCAATTGAAGTTACAAACAGCGTCGGTTCGCCTGCACGGCTTGCGTCGGTTACATCTTCGTCAGCCGTGCGACCAACTGTATCTCCATCAGATCAAGTAACCCCCTCGGTGTCGCGTTATATAACCTCTCCAGGGTGCGCCTAAGCTGAAGGTGGCCATCGTAGGCGGCGGTCTGGCGGGCCTGTCCACCGCCGTCGAGCTGCTGGACCAGGGGTAAGCCCGACAGGGCGGGTTGTGCGCATTAAGCGATCGTGGACAGGCCTGAAGCATATAATGCACGGCTCTGGAGACCGGATTTGACCTCGTAGATTCAGGGGTCTCAATACGGCTGCAAGCGGCAGAAAGCTGCCTGGCAAGTCTTTCTTCGGCGCCTTGAGAGGTTGGGGGTGAGCCGCACCACAGCGCCGTGCCAGGTCGGTGTCGTACCAGCGGTGGTGGTCGCAGCACTCAAACAGCTGTCGGGTGATGGTCCGAAGGTCCCACGGCTAGCGTCCGCGGCTGCGACCGCGACACACTTGTTGCCACGGCGTCTGAGTGGCAGTCCAGTCCAGATCTCGACCCATATCGAAATTCCAGCGGACGTCGGTGATCATTCGCGGCCGGCTGGACTGGTCTTTCTTGAAGCTAGCGGAAAGGCTAGCATACAGCGGCTCCCGGCCATCTCGAAGTCATTCCAGCCCGCGTGCTCCCTCTCCGCAAGTCCAGCACGGAACAGCCAGTGAGCTGAGGACGTACCCGTGGAGCCCTGAGGATGTCCTGGTTGTGCCCGGGATTGTTTCTGGATTGTTCCTGAGTTAGGTTTTCGATTTTAACCCCTGCGTCACATCTGCACTTGGGTCCGCGACGCACGGATTCCGACGCGTTGGATACTGTGGCGGGGAGGGGGCCCAGCAGCGCGATCCGGAGGTAGAGCTGGAAAGCAGCTGCTCAGGAACTTCGTCATCTTGCTAGTCGACCCCGTCGCCTGCCTCGGCTGGAAGGGTTTGCCCGGGAGCTTGACACATCCTGCCAGTCGACCCCGTCGCCTGCCTCAGCACGCGACCCACATGGCTGTAGACAGACATTGCTTTCTCCGAACCCCACAGCTTCCTGATACCCCTCCCTGAAACCGCTCCCTGTTCCCGTTTGTTGCCCGCGCACCTGCCCGCGCACCCTGTTCGCGCACCTCGAAGATACGAGGTGGACATCTACGAGGGACGCCAGTGGATCGGCGGCAAGGTGGCGTCGTACGTGGACAAGAACGGGAACCACATTGAGGTGCGACCCGTCTCAATCAACCTGCACTGCACCGGAGGCCCGCGGGATGCGAATGCGGTGCGGAGCAGCAGCGCGGGGCGCCCGGGGGGGGGGAGCGCAGGGGCATAGGGCCGGCGACGTGGGGCGCCCCGTGTGCTGGCGACCAGGCGGGGGATGTCCCGCGGATCGAAGCGGGCGAAAAGGGAGGGAACAGTCGGGGGCCAAGGGAGGGAACAGGGGGGGGCAAGGAGCGTGGGAAGGGTTGGGATGAGCACGTCTTGCACTCACCGTCATGAGTTTTAATGGCTGCCGGAAGGGCGGAAGGAGGCCTGGAAAAAGCCGCCGCCCCGTTGAGTTTCAGGAGGCCATTGGGGGAGTGGGGGCGAATGGGTGGGTGAGTTGGGACAGTGCTTCGGGCGCTTGGGAGGTGCACTCCCGACGGACGGACAGGGCGAGCCGTCGCTGGGCAAGGGCGGGGCATGCATGCGGGGGCAAGGGCGAGGCGGACGGCATGCCATGATGAGGCCATGCGGAGGCGGTGAGAGGAGCTGTATGCTGGCGATTTACGGGCAGCTGGGGGCTGCAAAGCGGTCCATGGTCGGACAGGCCCAGCAGCCAAAGGGCGTGCGCTCTGGTGTCATGGTTTGGGGGGCCCTGCCGTGGGGCCGCGGGTTAGGTCGCCACATACACACGCACGCACGCACGCACACACACACGCGCGTACACATACACAAGTTGTTTTGGATCGGGCGGGGTTCTTGAAAACATACACATCTATGCGCAGAGGGCGGGGAAGGGGGCAACTCCAAGGTGCAGCCACGCCGCTTGCATGTCGCGCACTTAGCCTCAATACCGAAGAATCACGCACATCATGCACACAACACACTTTCCTACATACCCACATGGAATGTGTGATCTTCAGCCGACCTTGGTCCGTTGAACCCCTGGGTAGCAACCGGAGGCCTGTGCTGGCGGACGGCGGCCACTCGGCCCGGCCCGGTCCGACGCACCCTTCAGGAGCAGTACCCCCAGTGCCCCCAGTCGCACCAGTGCCCAACCCACGCTGCTCCAACCGCCCGCGTCGCTCGCGTTCCCCACCACCGCCCAACCCCCAGCAGCGCAGTTTGAAGATGTCCTGGTACAGGTGATGCTTCACCGGACTTTTGCTCTGGCAGCAGCGCAGTTTGGAAATGTCTTATGCCAATGTCCTATGCACCGCCCTGCGCCCTGTCCCCCCCCTTCCCCCGCAGATGGGTCTCCACGTGTTCTTCGGCTGCTACTTCAACCTCTTCCGTCTGATGGCCAAGTGCGGGGTGCTGGAGAACCTGCTGGTCAAGGTGGGCGGCGGGGCGGGGCGGGGGGGGGGGCAGGGGGCCGAACGAAGCAGCGAACGAAGCAGCGGTTTGGAGGAGGGGGATGTGCAGCGAGTCTGCCTGCAAGGGGCCGGGACCTGGGATACGGAGGGCGTGGGATGGGGTTGCGCTTGCGCGTGTGTGTGTGTGTGGGTGTACGGGTGGGAGGACTGGGCCCTGAGAAGAGAGGAGCCCAGCGCAACAGGCGATGTAGATGATGACACCCGGAACGCGGATAGTGTGTTTCGATAAAAGACCCGCCCGACCCAAACCAAGCACCAATAGTGTGTATGTGTGTGTTTGGGACAACAGCGAGGGGCGGGCCGGTGTTGGCCCTCCTGATGGAACGCTCGGGCATGATTCCCTCTCCCTGTGGAAGTTCTTCTGGAGGGGTTAAGCTCCATGGGTAGGTTTCCCTAAAAGCTCTTGAAAGCTCTTGAAGGACGGACGGTCTGCCAGGGGTCATCCTCGAGCAGTGGTGGAGCACGAAGGTGGTCGGGTCCGGATTTGGGAGCCTGCGGCTCGTTGGTGTGATGGGGCGAAGCCGTTTCATCAAAGCGTCCGCAGACCTGGCAACCTGGTCCCCGTCCCGTTGAGACCCACGGGTCGTTGAAACCAGGGATCCGGGAGGTCATCGCGAGCAGCCCCAGATCGCGACCCCCATGGGCGAGGCGTCGCGGGGCGTCGAGGGGCCCCCAGGGTCCCTTGGCGTGAGGGGGGTTGACGGCGACGGCCCTGTCTGTAGGGGGCGCCAGCCCTGTGTGTAGGGGCCGCCAGCCCTGTCTGTTCAACACCCGCTGTCGTCCGGATCCGCATCCCGAATCTGGTTCCCCTCTCCACCCCCAGGAGCACACCCACACGTTCTGCAACAACGACGGTGACGTGCGCGAGCTGGACTTCCGCTTCTACGTCAACGGCATGAAGGTCGGGGCGCCCTTCCACGGTGAGCCGTCGGGCCGGCGACGGCGGGGATGGGGGCCAGGTCGCCTTGGGCTGTAGGCCTCCTCAGCAGCATCCCTCTGAATGCGGACGTGGGTTCATCAACCCATCGGGTGTCAAGACGGCAGGTCCCTTCTTGATTTCCACAAATATCCGCTTGATGTCCACAACATACCCATGGCTCGGGCGGGTTTCTTTCGCTAAACACCCGCACGGCCACGCTCCAGGTATCTGACGCCGCCATCCCTCTCACCACCCCACCCGCCCCACCCCGAATATGTCTTCCAATTTCCCATACCCCACCCCGCCGTCTATCAATGCCCTCTATTAAATCGCACCCACCCCGCCGTGCCCCCAAACCCTCTCGCAGGCCTGAAGGCCTTCTTCACCACCCCCCAGCTGGAGCCGCTCGACAAGGTGGCCAACAGCCTGGCGCTGGGCACCTCGCCCATCGTGAGGGCGCTGATCGATCCGGAGGGCGGCATGAAGGACATCCGCGACTTGGACGGCGTGTCCTTCACGCAGTGGTTCACCAGCCACGGCGGCTCCATGAACTCCATCAAGCGCATGTGGGACCCCATCGGTGAGCCACCCCGCCGGCCTGCCGGCCTGCCTGTCAGCCTGTATGTGAGCCAGCCAGGCCGCCAGCCAGGCCGCCAGCCAGGCCGCCAGCCAGGCCGCCAGTCAGGCAGCCAGTGGTCGAGGGGCCAACAGGCGCTGGACGTAGGCTTCCGGGGTCCGGGTGCACCTTGATTGATTGTGAAGCGACTGCGGGCAGCCCAGCAACCGGGGGGAGCCCCATCCCCGCAGCCCCCGCCCATGTCAGTCCTACACCACCACCTTCCTACTTTACACTCGCCTCCCGCGTCCCTTTCGCCCCGCCCCGATCCCCGCAGCCTACGCCCTGGGCTTCCTGGACTGCGACCACATCTCGGCGCGCTGCATGCTCACCATCTTCCAGTTCTTCGCCACCAAGACGGACGCCTCGGTGCTGCGCATGCTCAACGGCTCGCCCGCGGAGCGGCTGCTCAAGCCCATCGCCGACTACATCACCGCCAAGGGCGGCCGCATCCACACGCGGTCGGGCTGCAAGTGAGCGAGGCGGCGCGGCAGCTCTGCGGGGCTTCGGGGCGGGGCGGGGCGGGGTTTCGGGCGAGGTTTGGGGTAGGGTAAGGCAGGGTGAAGTTTCGGGTGAGGTTTGGGGCAGGGTGAGGCCGTGGCGGGGCCAGGAGTTTGGTACAGGACGTACGGCGGCAGGGGTGGCGCGTCAGGGAGGCCTTGAGTGCAAGGCCGAGTTGCCAAGGCAAGGCAAGGCAAGGCAGAGTACGGACCTGAGAGGCACGATAGCCCTACACGCCAGCGCCTTATTGAATCGCCCGTACGGCATGACGTAAGAAAGCAAGTCTAGCAACCGCCTGCTTGTGACATCTCTTGTTGACTCATCGCGTGACGGGTGGGGACGTGACGGGTGGGGACGTCCCACCGTCTTCCGCTCACAGGGAGGTGCTGTACGAGAAGGCGGCTGACGGCACCACGCGCGTCACTGGCCTGAAGGTCGGACCCATGGGTCGCGAGCGGCTGATCACCGCTGACGCGTACGTGGCGGCGCTCGACGTGCCCGGCATCAAGATGCTGCTGCCGCCCGCCTGGCGGTCGCACACCCAGTTCGACGCGATCTACAAGCTGGTGGGCGTGCCCGTCATTACCGTGCAGCTGCGGTACGACGGCTGGGTCACGGAGATGAAGGTACGGCGGCGTCGAGTCTCGACAACCGGGGTGCGAGGGGGCACCGTCGACCCACGGGTCGCCTGCCTGGACGTACACGGTCAGCGCACCTATTGCGTTAGGCGGTACCAGCAGTCCAGCACCGTATGACGGGCATTACCTTGGCGAGCGTTCACTCATCTTATTGGCACTCCTGCCCTGCCTGCCTACGAACGCGCACACGCACACACTCTCCCTCCTGTGTTGCCCTGCCTGCCCACGAACACACACGCAGGACGCCGCCCGCGTGCGCGACCTGCGCTCCCCCGCCGGTCTGGACAACCTGCTCTACTCGGCGGACACGTACTTCTCCTGCTTCGCCGACCTGGCGCTCACCAGCCCGGTCGAGTACTTCAAGGAGGGCGAGGGCAGCCTCATGCAGGTCAGGCTGGCTGGGGGAGGGGAGGCTGGGGCCGGGGTGAGAGGGGGCGGCGCTGTCTTGATTAGCAAAAAGGGGCGGCGGGAAGGACCACCGCGCGCTGGCAGCAGTGCCACGCTGCCGTAGTGGCGGCGAGGCAGCGTCTGAGGGGCACAGGCTCATCGAGGTGGCGTGTGCTCTCCTGGACTCGGCTGCTGTTGAGGAGGAGGGAGGAGGAAGACTCGGCCGGGGAGAGGGGGTCCGGCCAGGTGTGTGACACCGTTTTGGCAGCCGGTCGGCAGCAGGACGCAAGCCCTACTGCCCACCTGCGCACCTAACTCAACCCAACGACGAAACCGGGCCGGAATTCCCGTCATCGCTCCCCCGCGTTTATACGCTGATAGCCTCCCCTTGATACTTACCACCCCTCGTCTGCCGCCCGCCCGCCCGGCACCCAACGTCACCCGTGGGGGCGCAGTGCGTCATCACGCCGGCAGCGCCGTACATGTCTTGGACGAACGAGGCCATCGCGGCTGAGACAGACCGCCAGGTGCGGCAGCTCTTCCCGTCGGCCCGCGGCCTCAAGTGCACTTGGCACTCGATTGTGAAGATCGGCCAGTCGCTGTACGAGGAGGCTCCAGGGATGGACGTGTACCGGCCCGACCAGAAGACCCCCATCCCCAACTTCTTCTTGGCGGGATCCTACACCAAGCAGGTAACGACGGACGGACGGACGGACGGACGGGCGGGAAGACGGGCGGACGGGCGGGAAGACGGGCGGACGGTGGTGGGCGTCGCTGTGTTGGGTACTACCTGGAGAAGTGGTGATATGTGCCGAGCCATGGCGTTGGTTATGATGAGGTGGTGACTACTATGGGGGCGTTAGTGGTTCGTGTTAAAGCAGCGAAGGAGCTCCCGCGAACCACTGCGTTGTGTTGTCTGGCACCGAAGACCGCCAGAAGCGACGCGAGAACATGATGGGTATGTACCGTGACCACAGCTTCAATATGTTGCCGATTCCCTGTACCCCGCTTACCTTCCTAACCCTGTTGCTCCCCCTGCAGGACTACATCGACTCGATGGAGGGCGCCACCCTGTCCGGCCGGCAGTGCGCGTACTCGATCCTGGAGGCCGCCCCGGGCATCGCCGCCGCCGCCAAGGCCGCCAAGCCGGTGCCCGCCGGGGCCGCCGCGTAAGAGCATGAGAGGCGACGTCAACGCGAAGCATCACGAACAGCTGAGGAGAGCTGCGCAGCAGTAGCTCCTTCTTAAAGAGATGGCGACGTCTCGCGGGGTGATCCATGTTCTGTGCACGGGTAGGTATGTACGGACATGTACGGCATGTACGGCATGTACAGCAAACGAGGCCGGGGAGGCGTGGGCGGAGTGACATCTGTGGAGCTGTCCAGGGTCGGTTGGGTTTACATGGTAACATCCGAACGGACGTGGAGCACGTTCACGCGACGATGGTTACATGTCTGGAGCGACAGAGCATTGAAGGAACGGCGCGACGGCCGTTTGTTGGAGGAGGCGCGGAGTGCCTTGCAAGTTGAGGAGGCCCGGAGTGCCTCGCACGTGACGGTGTGAGAACCTGAGTCTCATGTGGGGTTGCTACTATCATCACCGCGCTATTGGGTTGCTTGTCGCACCGTTGCGGGACCTGCGGGATCCGCAGAGGGAGCCCACAGGCCCGTCTCGCGTGTCGCGGCGGCGATTTACCGTTGCGGGAGGCCTCAAGAGGGCAAGTGAGCAGCTGGATGGAATGCATGAACGGGGCGGGTGTTGGCGTCTTCACTTCCCCACCGCAACCTCATTACCCAAAATATACGATAACCCTACCCTAAACCAGCCGGCGCGTGCGAGTGTGCGCGCGCGATACCGTGCCTCGATGGGCCGTCGCCTCGTCGGCCTCGCATACCCTCGGCAGTGTGGGCCGCGGCGGTGGGGGCCTTGCCATTGAGCAGGTCAGTACGCTACGAGAGGCAACGAGTGCAGCGGACCAGAGTGGTGTTCCCCGGGGTCGTCTGTTTTTGCAGAAGAATTCCGTTGTTGGAGGTGCGGCGGGAGACGTAGGACGCTGTCATTGTGGGCGACGTCCCCATGGGGTTGGAGCATGGCCGGTGCGGCGAGGTGTCCACCGGGGATCTTGACGTGGGGCGGCCCAAGGAGGCTGAACCACACGAATGCATACACAGGTTCTGACTCAGTTCTTACCGGTTGACAAGGAGGGAGAGAGGGAGAGAGGAGAGAGGGGGCTCGAGCGGGCGAGAAGGATCGCGGACACGCCGTATAAAAGTGTACAGGAGCGGATCAGCACGTAAGGGCGGCCCAGGGTGAGGTGGACGTGAGCAGCATCTGATTGATATCGTACCGTCGGATGGGGCTGCAGAGTATTCCCCGGGGTTGGAGGGAACCGATGGGGGCGTTGCGGTGTGGCGTTGAGGAGTGTCGTTCCGTTGCAGCCACTTGGCTCCACTTCGGAGCCCCGTGGTGGTTTCGGAGGTAGGGATCCGGACACCGCGGAAGACGGACCTCAGCCTCGAAATTCGAGGGCCCCACCATCGCAACAAACACGGACATTTTCTCAAAGCGCAATTTTCCAAGACTCGCTTTGTCCTTGTTGTGGTGGGGTTCGGGCTGCGGCGATGCGCGCTGGGCTATCCGAGCGAGAGGCGGTGGTACCCGCGCGTTTGAACTGCAATACTACAGTGAAGACGGGTCTGGGAGAAGCCGGAGCGTGTCTGTGGAATGGTCCAGTCGTTTTAATCCATCCTTGTGGTGCGATGTGCTCCCGCCACCGCTCTGCCATTGTGTTTGGATGCCGCCGCATGCCTGCTGTGTGCTTTCTCCGTTCCGCCAGCGAAGGCGAAAAGCCCGGAGTTCCGAGCCGTCATCGGCGTCATCCCATGAGGCAGTCGACAGTTTTACCGTTAAACCCTCCGGCGGCATCTGAGCGCAGAGTTAGCACGGTGCCGTACAGTGCAGATGCCAGTACAACGGCCACAGAAGCATGTCCAGCCACCATTCACCGTTCGTTGTGCTTCGCGATGATGAACCACGGCCCGTCTCCGCAGTCCACACGCCTCCTAGTTGACTCCTGCCTAGCCATGAACCCGTCAGCTCACCGCACACCATCCCAGCAGTAACATCAGCGCACAATCCCCGGGCGCCGCCTCGACCCTTGGACCGCCGTTTAAGGCGGTGCCCTTCCCCATTGGTCACATGAAAGCGTCCCGCTGCCCCCACTTCAAAACTCCACGACCTGCGGCGCCTCGTCGCCCGGCCGCGCCACCACCACCGCAGCCGCCCGACCGATGAGCAGCCCGTGCCCGACCAAGCCCGCCACCTGGCCGACCTCCTCCGCAACCTTGTCGTACGGCTGGTCTTCGCCGTACAGTTTGAGGCCCTCGTAGAACCGCACGTCCACGATGGTGTGGCCCTGCGGGGTGGATGTACGGGATGTACGGCAAATTGAGCTCTCCAGAGACACAAATGGAAGACCAAGAAGATCGACTACGCCTGGCAGCGCCCAGTGCCCGGACTACGACAGCCTCACCCTAAACCCTACACACGCGGCACGAGCGCACAGACTGTAAGACTGTGCGGCATGCGTCGTGGCCTGCCGTACCTGGGGGCTTATGTACGGATGGTCGCCGCCTCTAGGGTTCTCGGGCTGTCCGGAGAAGGACCTCCGCCTGCAGGCACCGACCCATGGGTCCATCGAGTTGGGCATGGACGGCACCGCCAGGGCCCCTGCAACCACCCCTGCAGCGCAGCCCACCCCTCCTGCTGCTGCCCAAGGCTGCCCGGCTTGGTGAGTCCCCCGGCATCTCCGTACACCGTCCTGGGTGCAGCCGGCGTCGCTACCCCCTGGGCTGGCGGAGCTGAGTGCCGGGAGCGCATACACGATGTCGCACTCAGCTCAGCTCCATCGTGACGGGATTTTTTAACCTGGTACAGTTTCTGAGCGCTAGCGGCCTCAAGTACCGTATCTTTGATTCAATGGCAGTCACGTCCCAGGTGCTGGTCGGGGGTCTCTGGCCGCCGGTCTAGCTATCACACCGGCATCGGCCCGTAACTCGTCGGGACCCTATGTACGGCGCCCAGTGTACGGCACTTACCACAGCTCCGCATCCCCCAGGAATATGTCGTCCAGCTCCTCCGCCTGCTCCTCCCACCTGTCGGCGTCCAACCAAACCGGCAGCACCCCGCCCAGCCGCCCAACCACCTGCACCGACAGCGGCACCGAGAGCAGCCGGCAGCATCAGCAGCAGGGACGGTCTTCCGGTGGTGCGGGGGACAGCCCGCGTCGGTGACGTTTTGCGTTTCGCTGTATTTCGCTGACTCGATCCGTGTTCCTTGATTTCTTTTCACAAGGGGGACACCCGACACGCGGGGTTGCGCCTCCTCCCCTGGAGCACTGCACCCACCCTGGAGGACTCCGTCATGAGGACCAGCTTGGGGCCGCCAGGGGTCAGGACGGCAAGGAGGCGGGGGATCTGCGCGGGGCGGGGGCCGTGGGACGTGTCAAGCGGGAGGAGGAGCCCCCACACCCCAGCCGGGTGTGCATCGGGGACTGCATAAGCACCAGCAAGCACCAAGCTCCCATCCTAGGGGGCAAATCATGCGCCCAAAGCACACTACAGCACCTCCAGCTGCGGAAGGCTGACACGATGTCATTTTCAAACCCGGCGTGATGCCGGGCCCAGCTCCACTCCGACCCCTTTGGGGCCCACTCGGGGGAACCCTGCTCCGCGCCCGGGCTGCGGCTACGGCAGAGTGTCTAGTGTACGGAAAGTACGGATCTGCCGTGATGTGACTGCCAGCAGAAGCCCCCAGCTGCCTCCAGCGCGGTCGGGTTCCACTTACGTCGGGTTGCTGGGGCTCGGAGGCGCACCCCACCAGCGCGGCGTTGGCTCCCAGATCGATCTGGTCCACGTCCGCGACCACCAACGAGGCCTGCAGGTCAAGGCCCGGCCCAGCCCGTGGGTCACAGCCACACAGTACAGTGCAGTACAGTACCGTGCAGTACCGTACAGTACAGTACAGTACAGCACATCAACACATAAAGACGGAGTCGGAGCCGCAGCCAGAGTCGCAGTCGCAGTCGCGTTGAAGCGCAGTCGCAGCACAGCACACAACAACTCACGCACAGCTGGCTGAGAACGGACATACCTCGACAGCCCGGCCCTCCGAAACCAGCGGTAGGCCGTGGAAGGCCGCCTCGTGAGCCGCCACGTCACACACCGGGACGCCCACCACACCCTGGGGCCAGAGACGCAGGGAGGGAGGGAGGGAGGGAGGGAGGGAGGGAGGGAGGGAGGGAGGGAGGGAGGGAGGGAGGGAGGGAGGGAGGGGGAGGGAGGGAGGGAGGGAGGGAGGGAGGGAGGGAGGGAGGGAGGGAGGGAGGGGGGGGGGGGGGGGGGGGGGGGGGGGGGGGGGGGGGGGGGGGGGGGGGGGGAGGGGGGAGGGAGGAGGGAGGGAGGGAGGGAGGGAGGGAGGGAGGGAGGGAGGGAGGGAGGGAGGGAGGGAGGGAGGGAGGGAGGGAGGGAGGGAGGGAGGAGGGAGGGAGGAGGGAGGGGGGGGGGGGGGGGGGGGGGGGGGGGGGGGGGGGGGGGGGGGGGGGGGGGGGGGGGGGGGGGGGGGGGGGGGGGGGGGGAGGGAGGGAGGGAGGGGAGGGAGGGGGAGGGAGGGAGGGAGGGAGGGAGGGAGCGACGACGAGCCGCCGGTGGGTCCGCTGTGGGTCGGCGGCCTGACGGACGGCCTGACGGACCGGGCGGGGCGGCTCTCCAGGCTCGGCGCGTCCGCGACTGGACAATGCAGGATGCTGTTGGGGAGCTCACGCGCCTGAGATCTGGAGGCCTCTGCCAGTTGCAGGCAGTTTGGGGCTTAGTCGCAGGCGGAGGCGGAGGAGACGGAGGGGGGGCAAGGCATCTGGTCTGTGCCCCAAGGTGCGACGTCCCGAGGCCGTCTCGCCAGCAGCGCCGCGTAATGTACGACCATCGATGATCGATCGAGGCGTGGACATCCTCTGACCCTTGTGTCGGCGTTCCTCACAGTCGCGCATCGCGCTCCTGACCCATGGGTCCTATCCACCCACCCATGGGTCGCGCCATGGGATCGGAGCCACCCAGGAGCCACCCCAGGGTTATGGACGTATCCTCCGACCCATGGGACTTGTCCCAGATACCGTATCACTCCTAACCGACCCCGGCCAGGGCCCTACCTGGAGGCTCCCGACCGCCAGCCGCCGCCCCACCTCCTCGATCACCAGGTTCGTCTGCGGCGGCGGCGGGACCCAGGGTATGACCGGTACATGACGCGGTACATTGGATAGTTGGGTGGCTGGGTAGTTGGGTAGTTGCGTAGTACGGCAGAGAGAGAGGTCCTGACAGCGCCGATTCACCGATTTTTCACGCCGTGGGGCTGGATGAGGAACATCACCACACCCTACAACTTCCCCCCCGTATGGCTGCACCTGCCACCTGTGGCACCCATGGGTCGGCGGTCGGCTGCGGGTCGGCCGTACCAGCATCCACCCACCATCTCGCCCGGGCCCAGGGCCAGCAGCGTGCCGTCACGGATGAAGCGGTCCACGCAGGCCCTCGCCGCCGCCCTGCGGTGGTGCGTGGTGCGTGGTGACCCCGGACGTGATTGACTGATCGTGATGGAACAGGTGGCGGGAACAGCACTTTGACGGCCGGGGGGGACGTCACACAGCTTCTACAACGCCTAACGGCAAACGCCCAACATGCATCTGCTTTTGTCTAACTTGCTGCACAACAAACTCGCCGACCGACTGGGTGCACGTCAAATCCAGTTGAGATGGCGCGGGAGGTGGCGGCCAAGATCGTGTGATGGCGATGGGACAGGTGGCAGTACCGCGAGCTGGCGGCGTGCAGGTTGGGTCGTGACCAGAGATGTGCGAGGCGGCAACCGGGGTTTGCGCAGCGCCGCCGACAGCCAGTTCCGGCACCACCACGTGTAAGCCGCGGAAGCAATGGCGGGACATGGCATGGCTGGCAGTTTCATGGCAGCAGCTGCAGCTGCAGCCGCCACAGCTGCATCTGATGTGGCGGCTGCAGCTGCAAAGCTGGCGTGGCATGGTTGAGTGCATCACGGAGGTCGATTCAGGAGAAGCTGGGTTCAGGGATTGGACTCATACCGTTTGGACTCGGCCACTGCACTTGGTTTGCTGCATTTCACCACCGTCGTTACGCGAGCGCGGTGGAGCCTGCACGCGTTGAGGGGGGTCATGGCAGCGGAGGCATCCACCATTGAAAGAGAGTGGATTTCGGAATGGCTCTAGATGGAAGCACCTGAGCGACAGGGGGATGTTTTTGTTCATGTGCGACCTGTCGAGGGTCCCCGACCGCTGGTGAAGCAGTACGGTGCGGCAGCGTGCGGCGCACTTTGGTCTTCACTCCAAGCGTCACCAAGCGCATCCTATTGAATTTCGTATAACTTGGTCGCTTACTTGCTATTACATCAATAAATGACCGCACCTGTGCCTGCTCCCACCATCCCGATGAGTACAGCGCTGCGATCGCTGCAACTGCAGCATTTTATATGTTACAGTATTGTTCGATGGAGGACGACTGGAGTTTTTCTTTTGATCGCCGAACGTACACGAAGTTACAAGGTTGCACCGGTGCAAAATGCCGCAAGTAAACAGCAAATCACTGTAAAGGGAATTCCATACAACTGGTCAGTCTCGTAGTTTATACGCCTATATGAACTGCCACTAAACCTTCTCAGTCGCCAGCTGTTTCCATTTTGCTTGCATCTCCCGTACCTCGTCCGCGCATCTGCATTTTAAGTCTCCTGTTCACTGGATTCTCGTTGGAAGTCTGTAAAGGAAGCATCGATGAAGGAGAACAGCGGTTTATCATTTGCTAAACAAATGGAGGCATTGTGTCATGTTCGAGCGTCGCGAGCTGTCACCAGCCGTCACCAGCGGCGGTTTACCAGCCAGCCCGCGACGAATCATACCACCACTTCAGCCACACGCGCATCTGTCCGTTTCCGCCACATGTGTCAGGCGCGGCCTCGGTGTCCCCCTCAATACCATCCCGTAGAGAGAGGCCCGAGGAAGCACCCCGGAGCACTGCCCTGCCCGGCCCTGCTTTCAACCAGTCGCGAATGCTGCGTCGGTCTGCACCTGACAGCATCCATGACGTGCGCTGCCGCGCCGTCTGACAGATCGTCCGCTCATCCCGTCGTGAGCGAGTCCAGGCAAGTCGCTTACATAGACCAGGGGTCGACCACTTGTTACCACCAGGCAGTAAGATCAACCCTGGACCGTCTCGGTCTGTCTTATCCATTCATAACTTGTGAGTGTGCAGTGGTTGTGATACGGGTAGTCTGTTCATGGGGGAGAAAGGCAGGGCATGGATGCTGCCGGGTTTTGCAAGAACAGGCAAGAACAACCTAACTCTGCCCTCGGACCAGCGCCGACCTGCCGAAGTTGTAACACGGTATCACATGAGCCCCTACCTCCGAATTACGCCCAGCCGCGTCGACGTTGTATCACCAACTGCACTTAGTGCTCACGACAGGTCTAGGAACGTTCAGGGAGCCTTCACGCAGAAGATACTTAGGTGGGTAATCCTGCGGCCATAATTTTGTTTAAGACCTTCGATTCGCGCAGGAACCTGCGTCGGCTGACAAATATCTTTTGTGTTCCGTACTAGAAACGGTTTTATAGTCACCACAACTCCGTTTTGCAGTTTAAGAGCCATAAATTGTGTTTAATAACACTCAAACTTCACATCAAGCTGTACTGTGTTGGAAATATTGGCTGGAACTGTGGTGAACTACCGCAGACTGCTTTCCAAAATAACCGAGTCCAGAACGCGAACCAGATGCATGCGCCGCAGAGGCGGCGGCCAGCCGCGGCGGCCTCACCTTCCTGCCGAACGTCGCAACAACTTAAGAGCAATTGCTGATTCGAGAGAACCGCGCGACGATGATCCTCTCGAACAAGAGAAACTCAACCGCGTGCTGAAGGTGGAGTAGCCGCTGCAGCCTGGGCCGGGGCTGTGTATGGGCGTTGGGGGCTAGGCGAAGGGGGCCTACCTGGGGAACGGGTGCACGGATCGGGGGAGGGATGCGTCGTTCCGCACATTCGGACAGGTGGCAGGAAAGGGCAGTAAGCGTCGACGAACCCAGGCTAGTCCATCACACGTGTACTCAAGAGGATCGCGCGCATGTGTATTTAGAGAAGAGCGCGCATGCGTGTGTGCGTGTCTGCATGTGTGCGCGTGTTCTTTTGTGTTTGAAGGTAACTGAGCCATGTTCTTCGGCAGGCAAGGCATGAGTGCATGTCATGCAACGGGCACAGTTAAGCCCGGAAATTACCCGTATGCCACACACGCGCTCCTTCCCAGCCCTGAAGTACCGTACACCAATAGATAGGTAACTGGTAAGGCCGCGGGCGGTTGATGTGCCGGCGGCAAAGCTTCGTCGACGGGCACCTGTCGGCAGGCTCTCTGACGCTGGGCTGGGCTGGGCTGGGCTGGCCTGATGCATGTATGTCGTGTTTGCCCGGCGGTGTTGCCCGGCGGTGTGGGTGCGCTTCCCAGGACCCTAGACACACGCCGCAACGGTGTCAGTCCGCGCGGCGCTGACCGGATCAAAAACCCATTTGCGGGCCAAACGCCTGTAGTCAGCAGCGGGTTTGTAAAGAGCTGGAGTACGGCAGGGGTGGTGTGAGACCAGAGGCATGTACGCATTGAAACTGGCGGCAGTGGCGGGAGTGGCAGCAGTAGATATCGCAGCAGGCCGGGAAACCCTGTGACCTGCGGCAGGAGCCTAGTCTGCCCTTCGGTGGCACCAGGGTAGGTTAAGAGTGCGTGACATGGAAGGGATACAATTCGGGCGCCTGACATGCATGTGCCTGTGTACATATGAAATAATACTAGTAAGAGGGTGCTCAGGGGCTGAGGATGGCCAGGTCGCTGCCCGAACTGTCAACTGCGGACTGAGAGAGCTGCAGGGGGGCATCTCGATCATTGCGAAAATGGCCCTGGTGCCGAAGTATGGATCGATGGCGGAGGGGCCCCGGACACCAGGCGGGTGCGATGTAGGGCAGCGAAACAGGCCCAGTCGATAGACCTTGCGTTATTGATGAGGAGTGGTAGTCTGAAGGCCATCGTCAGGAGTCGTCCTGAGATTGCTAGCGTAGGGGCGTAGGCTTGCTGGATAAACGCGGATAACAGTGTGGCGTGTGCTGGGATTGGTCAAGGCGAAGAGCCGAGTGCGGAATGCGGTATGACATGGAGTTCAGTATCGACCAGGAGGACCGTTTGCGGGACAGGCATGGCCGGCGGTAGCTGGAGGAGGCAGGGTGCGTGTCCCATGGCCCGGGTCCTACTCGCCCCGCTCGCGCATGTAGCCAGCGTTGTGTTGAAGGGGCAATGGCACTTTTCGCATTCGCACAGAATGTACACATCGTAGTCGACCCCCCCTTTAGCTGGGCTGTTTTTCTTTTTTTCTTCTTAAACCCCCTTTAGCGTCGGCTACGGAGGGGAGTAGAGATGTACGACTGACGCACTGACCCTGACTTGCCAACGGCCAACCGAACAGCAAATTTTCATGGTCCATGCCATTCATTTATACAGGATATGGTTCTACATGTGACTTCACCACCGGGCTGCTGACGGACTACAGTGCACAACGGGACTGAAAGACAGTTACTTTTGTTATTGCCTGTTTGTCCGTATCTGCTGTAACATTGTTGACATACTTTTGAATTGTAAATAGCTCAGTGCTATTCCTTATCCTTGGCTTTTGGGGCCCATATCAGCGCCGCCGGCAAGAACCTAGTCAATGAGTCCCAAGCGCGAAAGGGAGGATGGTGGCAAAGAAGGCAAGCCCCAAAAGGGAAGACCGCCAAAGGAGGTAAACTTTGCGTAATGTCGCTTGACTGCCGCGTCTGTCTTTCCGTCACTTTGAAGTGATTGGCGCCGCAGGAGGTTACCCATCCGCGCAAGCGATTCTTCCGGGCCAGGGCGCACAGCAATCCGTTGAACGTCGCCGATTTTGATGTGCCGACACGTCCCGAAGAGTTTGATTGGTACGACAAACGGCCTCTGAAGTTGCTCCAACTACCGTTTTGCCGGACATATCATCAGGTTCTCGTCCGGCCACTCCTTGCCCCGCCAGGTCCGAGCACTATCCGGAGTTTATGCAGGACTGGAGGGAGCGACAGCAGCAGCAGTCGAACCAGCAGGACGCAGGAGAGGGTGCGGGGCCGTCCTCCTCAGAACCGCCCGCGGTGCGCTTCGTGGACATTGGCTGCGGCTTTGGTGGCCTGCTGGTAAAGTACGTTCACGGATTGCTACTGGGTTTGTTCTGACTTTGAAACGTCGATTGCTGGCCGGTTGCTCCGTCCTCCGGTGGAGTCCAGAGGCGGTTTGACGGCAATTGACCCATGGGTCACGCCGGAGCAGACGGGAGGGATCATGGGCTGGGTCCTTGCCGCCGGGCGACATGCCGTGCGACCGCCTGCGCTTGTCGGCCCGGCTTTAATCACACGAAGGGCGTTGCTCGCGTCCAAGCCGCCACAGCCCTGACACGCGCTTGCAGCCCCTCCCTGCCTGTCACACATTGTTGAGGCACCGGGGATGCATACCTCCCTCCCGAGCCCCGCCTCTGCGTTTGCAGTCAGCTTCACCCTCCTTTCGTTGCATACCCTCCTCCCCGGTCCCTCCCCGTCCCCGCTCCGAGGTTCTGGCACTGCCAATGCCGTCAACGGATCCTTGCTCTGGCAACCAGCGCAAATTGTATCAGACTACCGTTTCCCGCAACTACTCCCCTCCCCGGATTGTGCGACAGGCTGTCAACCATCTACCCGGACACGTTGATGTTGGGAATGGAGATCCGGGATAAAGTGTCCGCCTACGTGCGGGAGCGCATCGGTGTGTGTGTGTGGGGGGGGCGCTGGCGGGTGGGGTGGGGTGGGGTATGCTTGTGCATCGGTGGGTGGGTGGGCGGGCGGGTGGGGTATGCTTGTGCATCAGTGGGTGGGTGGGCGGGCGGGTGAGTGGGCGGCTGGGTGAGGTATGCTTGCGCGCCCATTAGTGGCTGTGGATCGAGACTGTAGGCCTAGCTGTGAGAAGTAAGATGGATAGATGCAAGCAAAAAACATGTATACAACAGTCAATTCATCTGCGGGGTGCGTGCGTGATGTTGACCCGGGGGCGTTTGGACCGGGGGGCCTTTGGGCCGGGGGCATGCGGCAGACATCCGCGACCAGCGTCGGGGATGAGAAGCGGGCCGGTGGGGGCCGCTAGGAGGCGTCCGCCGCGACCCGGAGTGGGAACAAGGCCGACCCTGAAAGCAGGAAGCATCAGGGCACGAGTAGTGAGTAATGGAATCACGTTGCAGTGGGTCCCGCACATCATCGGGCACGGAGTGTGTCAAGTTGGCCGGTTGGTTGGTTGGAATCGTCGGCGGTTGTGGTTGCCCGTGGTATGGTCCCGCTGCCCTCAAGCTGCCCCTCCCGCCGTCCGCTCCCCCCGGCGCGCCCCTCCTGCCCGCCGCCGCGCAGCCGCGCTGCGTCGAGACCACCCGGGCTCGTACCGCAACGCTTCCGTGATCCGCACCAACTCCATGAAGTACCTCCCGAACTACTTCAAGCAGGGTCAGCTCACCAAGATGTTCTTCTTGTTCCCGGTGAGAGGATGGGGGGAGGTCACGAAAGGAGAGAGGGGATGTCGTTGGGGGTTTTGGGGGGCCCAATCAACCTCTGGAGGAACCCGGACACACCCAGCATCCGGTTGGGGGGCCCAGGGCCAGGGCAGGGAGGCAAGGGCCAGGGTACGGCTGTGCACGGGATCTGCCCGCACTGGAAGCTGGATGATGATCTGGGTCGGCGTTGCCGCTGGCGGCGCTCTACCCGGGAGCGGTTTAATTCGACATCCACGACAAAGACTATTTTGGTCGAGCCGCGCGTTGTGGAGATGCTCGTCCAGAGCCGCAGAGCCCCCCCCCACCCGACGAGGCTGCCCGCGACTTCCTCATCCTCATCCTTATCTGCGGGTCGGGTCGGGTCGCACCTGGGTTGCCCCGGGGATGCCGAGTCGGTCGAGCCGGGATGGGCTGCGTGTGTGCTCTCCTGTGTGACCTCGCACGGGTGGAGGCTCGCTTGTGTTCGGGGTGATTGCGCTGCGGGTCGTTATCCTGCGCTTTTTTAATCACTGAGGGTTTTACGAAACGCGGTTTCGCTGGGAACCAGCTAGATGGCCTCGCCGCGTGCAGCTGAAATGCTACAATTGGACGGGCGCTGCCTGCCGAGAGTATCACGAGTCGGTGGCGATTTTGATCGGTTAGATTGCATTTGTTTTTGTCCTGATGCTGGTCTCCGGCTCTCGCCGTGTTCGGAAACCCAAACCCCAAGACCTCAACCACACGCGGCCTTGGGCACCCACCACGGCGCGTGGCCCGTGGCCTGCAGGACCCCCACTTCAAGGCTGCCAACCACCGACGCCGCATCATCAACACCCACCTGCTGACCGAGTACGCTCATTTGCTCGCCCCGGGGGGCTGGCTCTACACCATCAGCGACGTGCCGGAGCTGGGGGAGTGGATGGTGGGTCTCGACTTCACATGTCTGCTTCCAAGCATTGTTGCACCAACCCGCGTTATCGTCTGCGGCCAGGCCGTGATGCTTCCTTTGCCTGATTCCTCCCTTTCTTTTTTCAATTTAACCCCTGCCTGACTCCTGCCTGACTCCTGCCTGACCGTTCCCTCACCGTGCTGCTCGCCGCCTAGCACGGCACCTAACCCGCAACCCCTCCCTTCGCCCCCTGCGGCCCTGCACCAACCTGGACACCAACCTGGGCTCCAACCTGGGCTCCAACGGTCCTAACGGTGCAGAAAGCCAAGCTGGACGCGCATCCGCTGTTCGAGCGGGTCAGTGAGGAGGAGCTGGAGGCGGACCCGGCCGCCGGGCTGCTGGCGCAGAGCAGCGAGGAGGGGCAGAAGGTCGCCCGCAACGGAGGAGCCACCTACCGGAACGTGTACCGCCGGCTACCCGCGCCGCGGCACGTGTCGGCGGAGGCGCAGGCGCAGGTCGAGCCGGCGGCGGCGGCGGCTGGGGAGGTGGCCGCGTAGCGCGGTGCGAGTTGGCGGTCCTGGCTGGGGAGGGCGACAAGGGGGACGAGGGAGTTGCCCCGCGCGTGGATCAGCCGGAGCGGTGGAGGGACCGGCAGGTGCCGCTGCCGGGGTGTGGATATCTGTAGGGCGCTTCCGGTGAACCCTTGGACTTGCCTTGTGCAGGACGAGTCTGCGAGCTGTCACTCGACTTGAGGTGGGGCGATCTAGGGGATTGTCAGCAGAGATATCAATGCGCGAGGCAGGGTGCGGATCCTGGGACCGGTGTCCCGTCCGGCGTGTGTCGGGCATGTGTGCCCGTTGACGGCTTGAGGCTGGTCGCGGAGGTCGAGGTGAGATGGAGGAGATGGAGTCTCCAGCGGAGACGCCATGTGCGCTTTGGGCCTAGAAGAGCCTTTCAGGTTGTGCACGGTACACGGGCACCGCACATCGGTTCCACGACAACGCACTGACAACGCACCGGCTCTGCCTTGAAGCCCAGCCGCGTGCAAGGGGTTGGCGTCGGAACGGTCTGCGGTTTGACCTGAAAGCCGCTGTTGTTCAGCATAGCCACAGTAAGCAGTCTGCGTACAGTTGATTGCGAGCGGGGACTTTTCCAGGAATGCCCGTACGAAGACTCTAGCGGCTCCAGTAGGATGTTACATGTAGAGCAACGCCAAACGTGCTTCACCAAGATCCACCAATGGGACGGAGGCGATACCGTCAGTAACATCGTGACCTACCGGTAGCGTTCAACTCACCAGTCTTGTTCCGAAATGTACACGCAGCTACGGCGTCATTCACTAAGTTTTCTGCGACCGGTTTTGATTAAAATTATGGAGACGTCTGAATTTGTTAGTACGCCATTACAAGTTCCGATGCCTGCAAGTCGATGATTCCGGACCGTTTCATGCCGAGCGCTGGTTTCAGAAACGGCATCTAGCGGGCAATATCGTACCAGAGGCACGATTGCTAAAGCTTTACTTTGCAAACAATCATGTTTTATGGGTGTGCACATCAAGCTGCATGTACAGCACAGCGCCCTCAGCGCGCTGACGACGCTGGTTGTTTGTGACACAGCTTCCAAAGCCACCATGACGGCAAATTCCATGAGCAAAGGCATACATTGCGTATTGCATGATAGCTCTGCACCTGAGGAGCACAGGAGGTGGGAAGTTGTCGTGCGCGCCGGTTCGTACGCGTTTTGAAGTCGGTCACTGCGTCGTAACTCAACGCCAGGGTCGATGCAAGCGGTCCGGCAATTGGATGATGAACTTCATTATGTAGCATGCTCGGTGGCACACCTTATTTCGTAGCTGCAAGCACAAGCCAAACTGACCGACGTATAAAGCCTTTATTATGGGCGGGGCCAACCATTATGCAAAAATAACAGAAAAAATTTTGGGCCTTGGCACTCAAAATGCCGCTCTACTGTATGTTCATGCAGCTACCTGATAGATAACTCGCTGAGACAAGATGATGCTTCACCTTAGGCTGATGCAAACGATACTATGGGTGATGTTGCTGCTTCCGTGGTTGTTCAGCACACGAGCTGTTGACGTCGCGCAACTGCGGAGCTGCTTGGACACCTTTGCAAACAATACACAATTACTGTGAGGCGGGGCTGACAGCAGAGAAAATTGCCTCAAATCCGATGGCCTGTCCAATGTGCGGTGCACGTCTCGTCGCGTGGTGCAAGGTCTTGTAAAGTGCACGGTTGGCTGGTCCATCGTTGATTGATTTGTCAACGCTACCTTCATGACGTCGATTGTATGCACGTCCTGTGGTATAATTCCGGCAGGGATGATGTGTGTCAGGATTCTGACACCGCCGCGGCGCTGACACAAGTGGTGCGCGAGCACTTTGGCAGCTGCTTGAAAGAAGATTTGATGCGTGTGAGTGCATATCTTTGCCAGGGGGACCTGGTATGTGCGGCCCAGACCGTGTGAATGGTGGGGTTGCTGTTTTCCCCGGGTCTTCCCGGAGCATGCCGCGTGCCTGGGGCTTTGCAGGCTTGAGCACAATTATGCTGGCCGTTCGGTGCCACATTATCTGCATGTGGACCTCCTGACCACAAACCCCCATGTGGGTTCCTCTTTCTTGCTCATCCTGATGTCGTTGATCCCGTGTTATCGGCTCCTCCTTTCATGCACACCCTCGCCGGCATGGATCTGGCCACCCATCCCCTGTGTCCCCCCGCCGATGACCCCCCATCATCCGCCTCGGCGGCCTCACGCGCACCCAGGACCTGCGCATCACAGTTCCAAACGCGTCGCTGCTACCAGCGCTGCAACGGCACGCAGCCACGTTTCAGAACAGATACAACATCTCGGTGGGTCGACCGTACGTGCTGTACAAGATCCGACATGTATCCGTTCCCGCGCGGGGGCTGCGGGCTGCTTGCTCTATAACATATACACTTATCCGCGGGTTCGCCCACCCATTGACTATTTCCGCCGCCGGCCACAGAGCCTCCAGGCTCCAAGATGCAATCGCATGTTCAGTCAGTGGGAAGGCTGCAGGATCATTATTCGATGGCGTCATGCACGCCTCCCTTCCCCCTTGGGAGGCTGTCGACCCACGTAGATCAAGAAGCATCAGCCACGCCACCACGTCGGGGCCCTCTTCACAACACAACCTTTCTACCGTAACGCACGCCCCAAGCTCGTACCGTGACCAGGGCCCCTGCTGTCGTCGTTGGCATCGACGCTTTACCTATGCGCTCGCGGCCCCCGTGCGGGCCACTCTCCCGCATACCACGTGCGGGCCACTCTCCCGCATCGACGGGTCGCATCTGGAGCACCGACCATCGAAGCCCCTGCCACCGCTGCCGTCCGCATCTGTCTTCTCGTTCGTACAGGTCCAGCTCAATGTGCTGAACACGTTTGAGATAGCCCAGGAGGTCCGCGGGGAGGCGCAACAGCAACTCCAGGTGATTGCTGTGCGCGTCGGGTCCTTTTCGTGACGTGTGCAGGGTGGGCATTGTGTATGAGTTGCAAGGCGAGCATGTGGGATGCTGAAGTGGGGCTAAAGCATTTTGGGGGTTGAGGGAGAGGAGGGGGGGGGAACCGGTCGGCATAGCCGTAAGCTGCGAGAGGCATGCAGCGCCGCTGGGATTGCAAATCACCTAACTGCATTGAATGTAATTTTTAAGAGTTCCAAGCGAGGCGAGGTGTGGCAGGGCAAAGCGTGGAGCTGTTGAGCGGTGTGTTGAGGGTGGTTGCGGGCATCGGTTACACAGGTGATGGCTTGACCCATTGAACCTACGTGTACCACCCCCGGAGGGGTAGACCCGACGGGTCATGGCGTGCCCCTCCCCTCTCTGGGAAGGTCGATGTGGCTTAGGGGCGTGGCCGGATGCGGGCGACGTGCGGATGCCTTCCGCAGGCTTCGGCTGTCTCCGATAACGCCAACCATATCTCACCACAACTCTTCGATTCGTAAATGTTTCCATCCATCCATCCATCCATCCATCCATCCATCCATCCATCCATCCATCCATCCATGAATGCCATCATTCACTGGCAATCTCGGCCACCGCAGGGCTACAGCGACGGCTGGATCGTGGATCCCTCAATAACCGGTGAGGCCCCCCCGGCGAGGGACCGAAAGGGAACCCGCGAAGCAGAGACGCCCCGTACTAGAAGCCACGTACTGACGGCAATACGCACTGGGGCTGCTCCGGGGTACAAGGACCGGGGCAACGACGGGAGGGTGACGGCTTACGGCGTATTGGATGGGGCGCAGGAGGGGCGGAACTGGGTTCCGGGTAACGGCCTCCGGGAGGGCGGCGGAGCAGTGCCGTGGCCCGCGGATGGATGATGCTTACAATCCGATATCAGTGTTGAGAATGTCAGAGTGTAATCTTCGTATCTATGAAAGAGAAAGCCATCGTTGTTGCGACTCTCGCGTGAGTCGGGCATACATCCGGGGGGTTGCCCGGCCCAACCTCTTGCACCAGCACCATGAACTGTTGGTGGCGGGGCGTGAACCCAAATCACATATTCCCTGGAACACCCCTCCAGACACCCTAGACCGCCCACCCGTTGCCCCTGGTTCCGAGCGGAAGGCATGAGCCTGCCGTATCCGCCACCCTCACTCACCTCGTCCCGTCCCGCTCCGAAACCCTCATGAACCGCGGTCATGAAGGCGACTTGCAGGCCGCCGGCGCGCTGGCCAACCTGACCGGCCTTGTCTTCGAGGACCAGGACCTCGCTTGGTCGGATGTGGCCAAATTCTTCCGCGTCGTGTCCGCCTACTTCGACAAGCAGATCGTGGGTGTGCCGCTGGATGGAGACCTGCTGCTCATGTACTACAGGTGAGTGTATAAGAAGAAACACCGAGCCGCGAGAACAGGAGGGTGTGTGCGTATGGGTTCAGCCAGGAAACCCGCTCGACCCGAATATGTTGATGTGCGTGTGTGCAAATGCACGGGGGCCGCGAGGATGCGCTGATCTGACTTAAGGTTTGGAGACTGGGTCGTGCGGCTCCAGGGGGTGGACGTCCCCTGAAGGGCGTACGGCAGCGTGCGTGGAATGCAAGGAGCGTGACTGCGCCGCGAGAATTCCCGTGTACGAAGACTTCGCGAACTTCGCGCTTGAGGCTGTCCTGGGAAAACCGAGCCGCGAGACATGCGGAGCCCAGCCCGACAGACGTTTGCTGATGGAGAATAAGCGCAGTTTTGGAATTGGAACTTCCAACAACCGTTGGCGATAATCGTGTGTTATCGGCGATCGCTGTCCGGGTCGGCCGCAGCTCCAGCAACCCGATCTTAGGATGAGCGGTACTGGGTGGGTCATCCCCCATACGTAACCTGCTTTACGTCATGCCACCTGTCCTCGGCACGCAGACGCGACCTCTTCGAGTCGTACAACCTGTCCGTACCTGTCACCTGGGAAGAGTTTGCCAACTTGGCCCAGTCCATGAATGGCACCGACACAGACGGCGACGGGGTGGGCGACCTTTGGGGCGTGTGCCTGGACAATTCGATGGCCACGTGCAAGTCGCTATGGATCCTGACTGCCGTACTGGCACCGTACGTGCAGTACAGGGGTACCTCCCAGGTGCGGCACCCCGACACGATGTGTTTGGCTGCCTGGCTTGGCCGTGTTGGCGATGCCGGCATAACTCCTGGTTAAAAGTAGCACATCCGTGTGTGCACGAAACTTTGGCACTGCCCTGGCACGCGCTTGCCCTTATTTCCCCGCCCCCGTACTATAGGAATGTCTACCAATCTCCAATGACCCCCACCCCTACCCCGCCGCCCCTGCCCCTGTCCCCCAGGGTGTGTACATCGACCCGGTCACCATGAAGCCGTTGATTGACAACGCGGCCATGACGAGAGCCGTGGAGCTCTACCGCCGCCTCTTCGCGTGAGTCTGTGGTGTCCGGTGTCTGGGACTGTGGGTCCCCTCACCCGGCCTCCTTACAGTCTTCGCTGGTCGGTGTCCCCCCTCTCTGGGTTGCCTCCTCTCCGGGTTGCCACCTCCCCAGGTTTTCACCTCTCTGGGTTGCCTCCTCTACTTCAGGTTCCCTGCTGAGCTCCTGGCATTAGCCCCTGGCTTCACGTTTCGGGACCTCGGCGTTGGTCCTGACCTTCCCTGGGGTCCCCATCCGCTGCCTCCGAACATGTGCTGACTGATGATGTCCAGAGGCAGGCGGCAGCGAAACGATCTTCACAACAGAGAGATCTGACGATAGAGTGGTTGTCACTCATCGAGCTCAAGTCTCCAATCCCTTGTTGTGGCGCCCTGTTTCTGGCCCGCCCGTCCGTATCGTCCGCCGTCTGTCCCCCCGTCGCAGCGTCGAGCCCCGACCCGACGGCTGTTTTGTCACAAACCCCGTCTTCAACAACGGCAGCTGCCTGATGACCATCAACTTCGGTGAGCGCACACCGCCAGGATTCCCTCGCATACGCCTCTTTCCGTCTTGCCGGACGTCTTGGCCCCCCTACGTGTTGCCGCAACCGCCCTCAGTTACGGCATCAGTGGTGATGGGGGACTCAATGTCGCGTCCCTGCGCGGCCTTTGACAGCTGGCATACCGTTTGAGTCACGAGCTACATTCCCATTCCGGTGGCGCAGCACTGCCGTGACGTCACACACACACACACACACACACATCGCGCGCCGCCGCCTGCACCCCTAAACCCCGCCCGCGCCCCCCCGCGCTCAACCCCCGTCGGTTTCTGTGCCCTTCAGGCGACCAGTTCAAGGCCAGTGCGCAGGTCAACGCCAGTAATGCGAACGGCCGGCGAGTCAACGGCACGAGACTGGGGGTGAGCCGGCTCCCTGGAGCAGCGGAGGTGCTCAATCGCACCACCGGCAACCTGATGCCCTGTACGGACACCCTGTGTCCGTACGCGCAGCGGGTAAGGCGGTCCGTACCTGTACGGCACGCGCGGCGGGGTTCGGACGGGTCCGTTTGCGGTACAACCCGCGTCCGTGCCCCACGTGTCGTGTCTCTTCCCAGGGCGTCATTGGGTGATTGTGCACGGGGCAAAGGTGCGAGGGCGGGTCAGCATGTCATGTCATGTCATGCCATGCCGTGGCATGCCATGGCATGTCATGTCACGTGATGTCACGTGATGTGCACCTCACGTGACCCTAGCCACTCATCCCGCCACTCATCCCGCCACTCACCCCGCCTGAAGCCGCGACGGAGGTGGCGGATCCCTTCGGGACTGCCTCTTGAGGCCAAGCATCCCCTCACATGCGCCTGTCCAGGCCGGCAACCCGAACACCCCCCATCTGGGCAGGTTTCCTCATCATCCGCCATCGCTGACCCAGTAACTCACCCGTCTCACCCGTTTCTTCGGTCGCGCGGGCGTCAAGTGTGTCGTTGCGCTGCATCCCTGCCTCCACTCGATTCACACTCGACCAGGTGCGCTTGGCCAACGGCAGCAGCGCCTGGGTTAACTACGCGCCCTTCAGCGCCTTCGGCGGCTGGACGGGCATGGTGAACGCGCGGACCACGGTGGCCTACCAGGTCTGGGCCTTCAAGTTCTTCGCCCTGGTCTCGCAGGTACGGCATAATACTGTACACGTGTACGGCACTGGAAGGGGGTAACTAGACAGGCAGGCGCCAGGGCGGCCCCTGTTCTTTGCTCTGGCAGTCAGTGACGGAAATCATAGTCGCGATCACAGTCGCCAACGTCGCGATCGGTCGTTGCCAACGGCCCCTCCTCGCAGCCGGCAAACAGTCTGAATGACGTCCTGGACCCGGCGAGTGGCATCGACCCCTACCGCACCAGTCAGCTGCTGCCGTCTTCGGAGAATCTGGCGCTGTGGGGCGCCAGCGGGTACGACACCAACGTCACGCTGTCGTACTTGCTGGCGACTGGCGAGGCGCTCAACTATGACAACATGGTGCTCGACATCCGCCTCCAGTGAGTCCATGCTCGTTAGGGCTGCCGTCAACGCTATGCATGTTGTTGTTATTGTTGTTGGTGGTGGTGTTGGTGGTGGTGGTAATGATGGCGGTGGTGGTGGTGGTGATGGTGGTGGTGGCATTGGTGGGTAATGGATCGTTGCCGCGCGCGCGCGGCTCATTGACTTTCATGAGGCGGTCCCTGCGCCGCTCGGACCCGGCTTGGCCCGTGCGCGGTCTGCGGTTTGGGCCGCTGCCTCCCACAAACCGCTGATGCTGCGATCCCATCGGCAAGCTTGTGTGTCTGCCCCTGCCTGCTGACTCCCGCTGGCCGCTACCCTGACCCAGGAACGCGGTCGCCGCCACAACGCAATGACAAGACCTGCGCCGCACCACGCCTGCCATCTCCACCTGCTCTCCGCCACACGTTGTTCCTTCATCGTAGTTGCGTTTCAACCCCCAGTATCTCCCTAGCAACTCATTACATCCCGCTTCCAATCATCTCTCCTGCACGCGCCTCGCCAAACCCTCGTGCCAGCAGGAACATGGCCGATGTGACTCGCGCCGTCATGACGGGCATCGCCGACAACACCACCTGGCTGCAGCAGCCCGTGGCGCAGGTGCTGGCGGCGGGGCAACTGATGATGGAGAGCGTGCTGAACCGCAGCGGCCTGAACGGCCTGAAGGCGCTGCAGCAGCAGTACTGGCAGCTGATAGGATACACGGGCGGCAGCAGCCTGGGGTTCAACAAACCCGACTCGAGGTCCGCGCCTGCAGGTGTGTGGCCCTGTGTGTATAATGAAACTGAGCCGCATGCCCGTGTGTTTTGTGGGGGGACGTCGGCTGTGGAGGGGCGGCAGGGTGCTTCGCAAGTCGGGTCCCGAACCACGAGCGGCACGGAGTCAAGGCATTCCGATGTGCATCTACCGCACCATGCTGCAGCGCCCTGTGCGGCACTACACGCTACATGCGCAGCGCAGCGCGGCAGGGCAGGGCACGCGTGTTATTGCATAAGCAGGCAGCGTTCGTGGCATGCAACCATGCAAGGGCCATGATTAAGCCGGGGAAACGCTCTTACGCCCGCCTGCGTTAATAATGCTCACTCGCAGCCCGGTGAGAATTACACGTGTGTTTAACAAGAAGCCCACCCATTACACGTGTGTGTAAGTGCATTCATTATATTGTATAGCGAAGCAAGGGCATGCCGGTGTCGTGGTGTGCCGCTTGCGCTGCCCCCACCTGTCCCAGCGCTGCGCGATGCCCTGCCCATTCCCTGCCGCGCTTCTCACCCGCTCCCTCTGCTCCCGCTGTGTCCCCTCCCGGGCTGCAGGCGGGGGCGGTCTGAGCACCCAGACCACGATAGAACTGGCCGTGCTCATCCCCGTGGGGGCGGTGCTGCTGTCCGCGTTGGTGGGCTTTCTAGTATGGCGCCGCATGACGGGCCACCGCAACCTGCTGTACGGCGCCATCAAGGCGCCCATGGCGGGCTCACAGACCACGTTGCTGATCACCGACATCCAGGTGTGCCGGGCTAACCCCCCTCACGTTCTGTCTGCCCGGTAGTGCGTTGCCGGCCATCCAAAATCGCCGACCAGCCCCTTTTTGTGTCAACCACGACAGCGAAACCGCAAAGAACATCCGTCTGTCGGGCTATAACTCAGTCCTCCTCGCCTTCCCCCAACCCCCGAGCAGGACTCCACGTCATTGTGGGAGGCCCTGCCGGATGACGTGATGGATACGGCACTGAAAACGCACCACACTGTGGTACGGCAGGCGCTGACGAAGTACGGTGGCTACGAGAGCGCGACGGAGGGTGAGTGGGCTCGTCGGCACTACACAGGACAGGGCCCGGCCGGGCCGGCCGCACTCCCTTGTCGGCCACGACCTTCCTCCTCGGGCCTGTGCCTAGCCCCTCTCACATTGATGATTGGTGCGATGCAAGTTCATAGTTAAGATGTCCAAGCCCATAAATTTCGCTTTTTGATGCCCACGTTTGCCTTCATCCGGGTGTTATGTCTGCAAGCGGAGTTGACTGCCCGCCCTCATGGCATCCCTCGGCCTGCCTGCCTGCCGCAATGAGCCAGCTCCCCCCCCCTGCTACGTCCACCTCAGGCGACTCGTTCATCCTGGCCTTCCACTCCGCGGAGACAGCCCTGGCGTGCGCCATGAGGTAAGGGCGCGGAAGCGGACGAGGGATGGGATGGGCGCGGAAGCGGGGATCGCGCGGCGTGCATCGGAAATATGTCCTGCATGCTTACGTCGAAATATTCGTATGTCGTCCGAATGCGTCTGAAAAAGCACGGTCACGAGGGGCGATGGTCACGAGGGGCGATGGTCACGAGGGGCGATGGTCACGAGGGGCGATGGTCACGAGGGGCGATGGTCACGAGGGGCGATGGTCACGAGGGGCGATGGTCACGAGGGGCGATGGTCACGAGGGGCGATGGTCACGAGGGGCGATGGTCACGAGGGGCGATGGTCACGAGGGGCGATGGTCACGAGGGGCGATGGTCACGAGGGGCGATGGTCACGAGGGGCGATGGTCACGAGGGGCGATGGTCACGAGGGGCGATGGTCACGAGGGGCGATGGTCACGAGGGGCGATGGTCACGAGGGGCGATGGTCACGAGGGATGAGCAGTCCGCCAAGGCATCTTCCCAACTTCGTCGTCGTGTACAACACCTGATGGGACCTGGATCCTGTGCGTGACGACACATCGCGGATCGTGCAGGATCCAAACGGATCTGCTGGCAGCCCCCTGGCCGCCCGCCCTCCTCCGCTGCGCCGAGTGCCCCTCCGCGGCGGAGGTCTGGGTGGCGCCGGCGCGCGGCAGCTACCTGCACTCCGCCCTCGTGGAGATGCTCTCCGGCGCGAGCTGCGAGCTCAAGAAGGGCCGCCGCCGGCCCTTCTGCGTGGTCCGGTCCTGTCTCAGCGGCGGCCGAGCCGCGGCCACCGCCGCCGCCGCGGCCGCGGACAATGAGCTCGCTGGGGGCAGCTCCGCCGCCGCGGCGCAGGCGCGTGGCGGCGGCGCCGGCGGCGTCCGGCGCTGGTGGGGCTCGCAGCGCCACACCCCCGGGTCCCTTTCCGAGAATCACAGCCGCCACCTGGGGGGCAGCAGCCGAGGTTCGGTCGGCAAATGGGAGATGGGCGGGGTGCTTGGGCCGGCGATGATCGGGAGCAGGGGCCCGTCGGAGGGGCAGACGGAGAGCGTGGGCGCGCTGCCGCCGGCGGGATCGCCGCAGTATTACAAGCGGCTCAGTTCTCTGAGGTGAGACTTAAGTGTCCCTCGTGTGCCGGCACCGAAAGAGCGCGAAGCATCCCTACCCCTATATGGCCGTACTGCGCACGGTGTGGCCCAAATATTGTTCTCATATAGGCTCGCATAGAAACGCGGCGTGTGTTGTCCCCGCTCTGGGTTGCTTGCAGCGGACTGGCAGACGACGACTCGGCGGCTCTGGGTAGTCCCACTTGGAGCGGCTACCCCGAGGTAAGGCGTACGGTATGTAGTGCAGCACGTCGGTCGCCTGCGCGTCATCGGGGGGAGGTCAGGGGCGGGGACGGGGACGGGGACGGGGCCGGGGGCGTCCGCGCGTGTCGCAACAGGAGAGCTCAAACGGGGCACGACACAGGTTTTCCTTCCGAGCCAAGCCCACCTACTGCCGCCGCGCGACGTGTTGGGTGAGGCGACCCACCACGCGCGCTGCGTGTCCTTGTGCCCATCGGCTGGACATTGATGAGCGTGTTGACGCGCGCGCGAGCATGCCACGACCACAACATCGCCCCGGCCTGACCGGAGTCGTTCTGGGCTTGTTTTCGGTTTAAACCCCTCAGTGGCCTCTCAGCGCCGCGATGTGCGCTCGCTCTTGCTCTCTCTCCCCCTCTGGTCACACACACACGCGCACAGGGGTACCTGCCCCATGGTGTGTCTCAGCAGGGCGGCGGCGGCGACGACGCCTCACGCAGCCGTGGAATGATTGCGGCCATCTCAAGGTACGTACGGCACAGTACGTACGGCGTGTGCGGCAAGCTGCAAGTCGTCAGGGCCATAGCCCGCGGGGCCTCGCCGGGATCCTTTGAGCTGCATGCCGTGTGCACAGTTGCTGACACTCGAAACGAGTGTGCAGTTCAGCCTGAACTGCACAATCGCGCCGTGCATAGGGCCCAACCAGGCGCAGGGCCACGCGTGCAGCCCTGAAGTGTTCAGAGGGCTGCACGCGCGGCCCTGCACCTTGTTGGGCCCTATGCGTGCACACATAACCTTTCGGGCGGGTTTGAATTACACCGCCTTTCCCACGAGCACGTCCATTCCCTGGCAGTCAGCCCCGTTCATCCTGGCGTGGCAATGTCCCATTCCCACTCCCTTGGCCCTCTTCCTTGGCCTTCTCCCTCCCTTGGCTCGCCTCTGAACCGTTCGGCAGCATGATTGCGAACATGGTCTCCCTAGGCCGGCGACTCCCCCCGCAGCAGAGCCCGCACCAGTCCAATCCGCAGCTGTCCAGCCAGCAGCTGCTGCTGGGCCTCTCCATGACCGACAAATCGGTGAGCTCACGGCGGTGCTGGGACCCCCCGGCGCGGACCCCCCTCCCCCGTGGCGGACCCCCCCCTTCCCCTGCGGCGGACCCTCCTCCCGCAGTATCAATATGTCTACCAATTTCCTCTGCCCTCCCCGTGCATGGGCTCCCCTCACCTGCGTCACCACGTCCAGCTGCCGCCGTTGGTGGTCGGTACTGCACGCCCGCGCCAGTTGCCCTCATTGCTCGTCTTGACAACTTCTGGTCCTGTCCTCGGTCAGGTCCAAATGACACAACGTCCCATTGTTGTCGTTATGTTGATTGATGAATACATAGGGGTGCTGCTGTTGCTGTTGTTTCTCGGTGTCCCGCCTACACCTAGCTCGCAAGCCACCAGGTTTGATGTTTTTCCTACCGGGTCCCGGTGCTTGGGTGTTGGGTTCTTGCCAGGAGCCCCTGGGTCCGAGGAATCAGCAATGGTTTGGCGGCGTGCCCACCGGCGGCGTCAGCGTCGGCGCCGTCGGCGTCGGCACAGTCGGGCCGGACGCGCAGCTGGGTCGCCTGCTTCGCGAGCACATCAAGTCGGTGTGGCTGGTGGTGGTAGACCGGCCGCAGACGCCGCAGGCCGCCAGCCACTTCGGCGCCTGCAGCATGGGACGGAGCACCCTCCGTTGCACCGACACCAGCATCGTTCCAGGCGGGTCGGTGGGCCTCCGAGGGGGCACCGCCACCGGCGCCGTCTCGCGGCGGATCACCGACCTGCAGTTTGGAGCGACAGCGCCCGGAGGCGACGAGACGATGACGGCAGCGGCGCCGGCGCCGGCGCTGAAACCGATGGAGCCGGGCACGGCCGCCGCCGCTGCCGCCTCCGGCGGCAGTGCTCGAAAGTTGACGCTCCCGGTGGTCTCGTTGGAGGTGTCGACGGCGGCGGCGGTGGCGGAGGTGACGGAGCAGCCGTCGCCGGAGGTGCCTTTCAGCAGTGCAGGCGGTGATGCACTGGCGGCGGTGGGCCCGGCAGCAGCGGCGGCGACGGTGGCAGTGACGGGACCGGCGGCGACGCTGACGCCGCCGCGGCCCGGCATGGCATTGCGGCTGCCGCCGTCCGGTAGTTGCCCGTCTGGCAGTAGCCACGACAGCTGCGTGGATCGCGCGACACCGAAACAGCAGCAGCTGCAGCAGCAGTTGCTGCTGCACCAGCAGCACCAGCAACAACAACAACAGCAGCAGACGGTCGTGATCGCAGACGAGACGATGGGGAGTCCCACGTGTCGACTGCAGCCCGTGCGGCATGTCCTGGTGTTTCGCGGGTTGCGAGTGCGGATGGGCATCCACTCCGGCGTCCCGGACTCGTCCCACGTGCTTTACAACCAGGTGGGCGGTTGGTGTCATACAGTGTACGACATGGTACAGTACGGCAGATTCGCGCCTCCGGTGGACTCGCCCAATCATGGTCGCTGCGCAGCCCGTTTTGAAAGAACGCGGAAGAACGCCTCCACAGCACCACGTACGACATACCCCCCAATCAAATGCCGACCAAGGGATCCAACGCACCGTAGGCAATGCGACGGGGGAGCGCACGTCGACTGTGGATTTGGTGGAGTAGCGCTGCCCCCATGAAACATAACACAGGGGCATCTCCAGGGCGTTGCCACGTCCCTTGCATGCGACGCACTCCTGCCTCATCACCCGTGAACAGTTGAACACCGCGCGCGCTCGTGCGCCCGCGCGTGGGGGCCCCTCGCCAGCCACCCGTGTGCGGCTAGCGCAGTTTGTGTTTCTTCAGCAGCCGCTCCTGCCAGGAGCCAACACACGGGCTGTTTCGGCACGCGCGCGCCTCTCCATCACACGACCGCCCTCGCGCAGGCGGAGGCTCGGTACCACTACTCGGGGGGCGGAATGGCGATTGCGCGCGCAGTGCAGGGCGCGGCAGCTGGCGGCCAGGTGGGTGGGAGGGATGGTGGGAGGGAGGGAGGGACCTGCTACCCACGACCCGCTGCTCTGGGGATAGCCCGACTCTGCCGGCCTGTGGTTGGTTGGGCGGTTAGTTGGGTGGTTGGTTGGCTACCATCCTCCTTGCCGCTTCGTTTCTGTCATCGTCGCGCCGTCTCTCGCAGTCGCTGTTTGCGAACGTGGAGTTTGAGCGCAACCCGTAAATACGACAATACACCGTGTATTGGGTCTGAGGGACGGCTCCCGGGATGGGATGAGAGATGGGGGATCTGGCAAATGGCAACGTGATGTGGCAGCGACCTTCACCGCGGGTGCTCCCGGTCGGTCCCGCCCCCCTGACGCCGAACTGACGCAGCACACCTGACGCCGGCCCCCTGACGCCGACCCGCCCCGCAGGTGCTGCTGAGCGACGCCACGTTTGCTTTGGTGCGGGACAGCCGGTACGGCAAGCGGCTGCGCGACGCGGTGGTGAGTCCAGGGGGGGGTTGCAACGGCGGGGCGTCCGTGGGGTCGTGGGGCCGTGTGTGTGCGATGTGATAACATGGGTACCGTTTCAGCTGAGCGAGCGGGTGGTCCAGGGTTCCCCCAGTGCGGTCAGGTGCACCACCCGTGTGGGCTATGTGGACAATGCGGGGTACCCCAGGGGTCTCATGGCGTCGACACGTCCCGCCCGCTGCCCTGCCTGCTGCCCCGCTCGCTGCCCCGCCTGCTGCCCCGCCCGCTGTCCCGCCCGCGTCCCTCTGCTGCAGCTGATCCACGCGGGCGCGCACGTGCTGGACCGCAAGCTGACGGAGCCGCAGCAGCTCTACCAGGCGCTGCCCCGCCAGCTGCTGTGCCGCCTGCCGCTGCAGCCGCCCCTCAAGATCATGTGAGCTGCGCAGCTGCCGCATTTCCCCCTCCCCCCGGTGCTGTGTCATTTGTCACTTCACCTCTGGCTGTGAGGGGACGTCTAGGGTTGGTGGGAGAGAGCGGCTCTTGTGGCCAGCCATCACTCCGCGAGGGCACGTGCCGCCTCCTGCTGTGGCGCACACTTCACCTAACGACCCTGCCCTTCACCTGGTGCTTGCGAACTCTCTCCCCTTGCCTTCCGTCTTCGCGCGTTGTCGGCCTCTTGGCCTGGTCCAACTCGGCAGTGCTCTGCTGCCTGTTGCCGCCTTGTCACCGACCTTGGTTCCTCTCATGACGAGCTATCTCACAGCACCGCCCTCACCTGCTCCTGAACCGCCCCGCGCGGGCGCGCACACCTCCCCTCCCTCGCCCTGAACGTCTACCAATTTCCTATACCCCTCCCCCGCCCTGCGCTGACAGCCGCACGATATCGTCCGGCGCCTTGGACGCGCCGGTAGGACGCGTGGCGGTGGCTTTCCTGTCCGTGGTGGGGGCCGCCACCCTGCAGGCCTGGAACCCGGACGTCATGAGGCGCTCCCTGGAGCTGTTCCAGGACGTGTTTGCGGCGGCCGCGGCGGCCCAGGCAGAGCGGGGCGCCTACGTGGTGAGGGGTGGATGTATACGGGGCTGATGGGGTTGGAAGGGGTGGTAATGGAGGGAGGGTGTCAATGCGGGGGAGGGGGGTGCACTTGCTGGTCCCTTGACTCTTTTGCTGCACCAGTCGGTTCGTGGGTTTTGCGCCGACTTGGGCGCCGTCCTGCGAAGGAGTCAGCGCCGGCTGTACCTGCGGGTATGGAGCCCTTGGTGCCGATAACATGTTCCTCGCCCCTCGCGCCCCTCACTCCTGCACCCCAGGTGGAGTCGACCGGCGGTTTGCTGCTGGCCGCCTTCGCCAGCGCCGCCGACGCGCTGAGCACCTGCCTGGCGGTGCAGTCGGGGCTGCTGCGGGCGGAGTGGCCGCCGGAGCTGCTGGAGCATGAGATGTGCGAACAGGTGCGTTTAATGAGAAGCCCACCCATAACCGCGAACATGTGTGTGTGGCGGGGTTGGGGGGTCGGGCACGCATCCATCGATGGGGCGATGGGGTGCCGGAGGGTTTGTACGAACGGACGGGCAGGGGGCATTGAAGTGGTACGGCAGTCAGATAGGGTGGCGGCTGGAAGCACCAATCGGAACACAGCATCGGGGACGACTTGAAGCGAAGATGGTTCGGCAGGGAAGGAAGCAGTCGGCAACCAGCTGCTGCAGCGCCCTTTCAGACACACCAGGTAGGTATTTGCCGCGGTGCCGTTGCCGACAGCCACGGACCCAGCTGGTCGTTCAGCGATTCCAATAACCAAAGTATAACTGAACCCCGTCGGCATACTAAAACGGTCAAAAGCAAACGGCCTTATCTTATATCTCGGCTGAAGCCACAGTGCCGTCGTAGGCAGGCAAGCAACTAGCGGACGTCAGGTTTGGTAGCCTTTGGTAGCATCGCCTCGCAACTGAACGAAGGAAACGGTCCCCCCCCACTGCTCCTGCCGTCGCCCCTACGGCTCACGTTACCTCCCTCCCTCCTCCTCAGGTCACCATCGCGACACCGCAGGTGGAGGGCACCATCGTGCGAGAGGTCCTGTTCCGGGGACTGCGCGTAAAGGTGGGTGGGTGGGTGCGCAGTCCCCTTGTCGTGACGCGGTTTTAGAGTTTCATGGGTGGTGTGTGTTTGAGGGGGGGTTACCGAAGGCCGTGAGAGCTGTCTGAGGACAATCGAGGGCTGGTTGTGGCGGGATGCCCTCAGCCCTTGGTGAGGGTCTCCGGTTAGACCCTCACCAAGGGAGGGGTGTCGAGGTGGGTATGTTTGGAGCAAAGGTGACTGCAAGTCAGGTGGTTGCGGCCAGAATTGAACAACCAGGGCCCGACGCGCATGTGTCTGGTCCGGCATGAGCTAAGGCGAAGCAGCGCCTGCGCGTGTTCCTGCTTGGCACGGTGGTGAAGCGCGTGCGCTTCTCCGGCGCCGGGTGTTGCGGGGGTGCTCTGTGGTGATAATATATGCATGTGTTGAGAGAGAATTAACGAACCAAACAAAACCAAACTCGGGGACCATTACAAATGTAATGAGTATGCTTGTTCACTGGAAACCGCTAGCTGCAAGACGTAACGCCGGCTGTGTATGTGTGTGTGTGGGGGGGGGGTATCGCAATGGTTGGTTGCATGCAGGCGGGCATCGACTTCGGTCTGGCGAGGGCGGCGCTGAACGGCGCCACGGGCCGCATCGCCTACCGGGGCCGCGTCATGAACCGCGCGGCGCGGATCAACGCCCAGGGCGCCTCGGGCCAGGTGGGTCTCACAGCGCAATGGAGGTTTGCCGGGCCTCGAGGTCGTGCCGCCTCCGCACGTGACATACGGCATCATCACTCACGGCAGGTGCTTCCCCCATGCACAGACTCACAATGTCACAAGCATCTCTAAAACCACATCATGTCCCGCCGCGTCCCGCATCCCTAGATGCCTCCCCCAGTCATCCTGGCGACTAGTCGCGATTCATACAGAGCGGCGGCCACTGCTTCGCCCTGCCGCCACTGCTTCACCCTGCGACCACTGCTTCGCCCTGCGACCACCGCATCGCGCCCGGTTCCTTGCACGCTTGCAGGTGCTCTGCTCCAGCGCCGCGTGGCAAGCCGCCAGCGAGGGCTTGGAGGGCGGGCCGGCTGCCCGCGGCCTCGCCGCGCTCAGTCTGGGGCCCGTCACGCTCAAGGTGAGTGCCGCCGACCCGTGGGTCAGCCCAAGGGATGCGGCTTCCCAAACCCAAACCTGACGCTCCGACGGCACCTCGTGGTGCTGGGTGTCAGGGGGCAGTGATCAGTGGTCACGTACTGAGTGAATCCGTTACAGAGGACCCACGGGGGATACGGTACAGCCGCCGCATGACAAACTGCGGCGGACACACCGTCAAGGAAACCCCACTCACGCCCCTTCCACGCACCGGACAGACGCCGCTGTACGCACCGCCTGTGGCGCGTGAGCCTGCCGCCCGTCAGACGGTCTCGCTCTCCCCGAGTTGACTTCCGCGGCCCCGCGGTCGGAGGACGACATGATGATGCACTCGGCATCAGTTGTCACTCGATCCGCAGGGTGTGTTTCCCAATCATCCGTCTTCTGACGTGTGGCCGGCTGCTGATGCTGATGATGATGATGCTGATGCTGATGCTGCAGGGAATCGGTGAGCCTGTTGAGATACTGGAGGTCCGGCCGCTTGCAGCGGCGCCTCAGACGTGTGGCGCATCGGCGCTGCTGGGGCGTATCGCAATGGCCACACAGATGTCGGAATCATCGACGGTGCGGCCGTCGGCGGCGGTGGCGGCGGCGACGGCGTCGGTGTCTGGCCAGCCGTCGCTGCTTGCAACGAACTCGGCGTGGGATCCGACCGCCAGCCTTCGTCGCTCCGCGACGCTGCCGGGACGTGTTGAGGGCGGCGGCGGCGGCGCCGCCGCCGCCGCCGCGGCGGCAGCCCCTGGCACTGCGGGGCCAGCGGGACCGCCGCCAAAGGTGACCTCCGTAAGCCCGTTCGCCACCTTCACCGGCGGTACGACAAGCACCGGGCCGCAGTCAATGGAGGGAACGACCTTTGCCGTGACGACAGTGTTGCAATCGGAGTCACTGCACGGCGCCGTCGCTGTCGCCGCCGCCGCGGCCGCGGCCGCGGCCGGGGCTACGGACAGCGTCGCGGGGCGCGACGTGCCGATGCCGCTGGCGGCGGCGTCCGAATCCGCGACAGGGTCGGCGCGGCGGAGCTTCAGCGGGCGCGTAAGCCTGCCGCCGCCGCCGCCGCAGCTGCAGGTACAGCGGACGGATGGGTCCTGGTTGCTGCGCGCGAGCAGCCGCCGCAGCCGCGCGGCGAGCCAGCGGCAGGTGATGCGGACCGCAGATGCAGTTCTAGCGTCATCCGTTGATGCGGCGTCTTCGGCGGCCTGCATCGCCCCTCCCTCGACGTTCCAGGTGCGTATGTGTGGGTGGGTGCGACCATCACGCCTGGCAGACCGGCCGGGACAGAGTCACGATGGGCACGAGGGTGATAACTGCAACATTTAATCTGTAACACTTCAACTGATACAGGGTTAACACAATTTGACTTATATAATTACAGAATTAATAGAATATATATGCCGTATACTACCATATATATATATATATATATATATATATATATATATATATATATATATATTATAATAATGCATTGTGTAATACATAATATAACATTATATATTAATATACATAACTCCAGATATTATTGATGCCATTTACCGTGCACCGGCCCAAACATTAATACCGTGCTGCCTCAAATTATTTGCGAGCGTAATTATTTGCGAGGACCGGATATAATTATATTTTGAAGATAGGAACTGTAAGTTGTTTGCGAGGCTTGCTTCCGAATTTTTCTAGGAACTGTAAAGCTTTGCAAGGCACCCTGGCCGTATAACCGGTTTTGCGAGGTTGCTGTGCTCCTCGAGGCGGAACAGAAGCGAACACAGTGCCGTAGGTGGCGCGACCCCGGACCTGTCACAGGCAGGTACAGGCTCGCAGCGTCGACCATCGACCCTGCGTATCCAACGGCATCGGTTCTCGGGGATTCTAGACCCAAACACCTAGCAAATCGTCGGTGCACGGATGAACGTTTTTACGAGAAGTTTTTGCGAGGCTGCCACCGTATTCATCTACAATTCCCAATTATTTGCGAGGTAGAGCTTTGCGAGGTCTTAGATACTCTTGTTTATTCGCAGATAAATAGAGGCAGTACGGCAACTAGATCGTCAGTCGCCCTAAGGAATGCAGAAATGTCGTACGTTCATCGGATAGGTCGTTGCACCCTTTCCGTCTGGCTGCCGTTGCCGGCTACCACCCATCGCCATCCACGACCCGGCCTGTGCAACCCGATCGTCAACTGACCTCCCCTCCTTTCCTCTTCGCGGTCCCATCCATCACCACCACCAGGTCTATCGAGTTGATGCCAGCACGGGCATCGCCGCCCTGGAGGCGCCGCCACTGCCGTCGCCCATTCGCGCGGCCGCTGCCAGCGCGTCACCGTCGCTGTCGTCGCCACCGCCAGCGGTGGCCGTTGAGATGGCGCCGCTGCCGCCGCAGCCCCGGCGCTCCGGTGACGGCGAGTCAGGGGAGCACGTGGGCATGTCCTCGGACGACGGCACCTTTCTTGAGGTGAGCGCCCGGGGCATCCCGCTCTGCTGATGCGCTACCGGACACTGTACGCGGAGGGTCCGGCGGGGTCTCCTTTTTCTCAATAGGTGGTGCTGCGGCCACAGCAGGGGGGTCATAAGAGCGGGCATCTCCGACGTGATTGAATTTGATTCGAAACCCCGCAAATAGGGCCCGCAGAGCCCAGGGGCATTGATTACATCATGCGACCACGGACGATTGCTTATGGTCTTTATTGATGCTCCTGTGGAGCCTTTTTTAGACGCAGTCAGGAGAAGGCTGTCGGGGGGGAAGATGTCGGCGCCATGATTGGTCAAGAGCCTAGACGGATGTGATCCACTCAGTTTGCCAGTAACGGTTAGTACGGCGCGATCCAGATCGGAACTGTGTCTTATTCCAACCGTCCATCGGCACGGTGTGACACCCGGCGCGCGTTACGACCGCTGGCACCAGCTCCCGGTGCATAGCGGCCGCGCGGCCCAAACCAGTGTTGCATTTTGCCGTCCGCACGCACACATGAACACGAAGCGCGATACCATACCGTGTAATCTGTTAAATCTGTTGCTCGGGACGCGTCGTACGAGCGCCGGACAGAACGATGCCGGGAGTGCGTGCGACCCATGGTTCTTTACGATGCGCAGCCCATCTGGCTGGCGAGGACGAGCGCTCCCGTAGCGTGGGCAGGGGAACAAACCCACGGGTCGCTGGGGATTAGAATGGAATGGACATGGATTTGTTTTGTGCAGGGGTGCCTGTTGGGCTGCATTTGGCCCACGTGATGCGATGTTCGGATATGATGCGAAGTGCGTTGGGAGGCGTTGCTAGACGAGCATATTGATTGCGTGCTTCTGGAGCTGGTGGCCTCTGACCCTCGTTCCGTTATGTCGTCAGCGGGGCTGTGGATAGTCCGCGCAGCGGGCAGCTGCACGAGGGGGAGGGCCAAGACGCTTGGAGAGCCTCGGGTACAGATGCAGCCACTTGAACCCATAAAACCCATGAAGTGAGACTTCCGGAGGGGGCAGTTGCAGCCTGGGTGTGTACGGCGTGTGTTCGCTCCCCGTGACGGGCTGTGTACGGCAGCGCCCACAGCATGAGCAGTGCAGCTGAGCTCTCAAGGATGTGGGTTTGTCGATTCTGGGTGGCCAGGGCGTTGCTTTGGCCGCGTCCGCAGGATTGTACTGCAAAACGTAAACTGCGATGAGATGCTTTTCTAGAAGCCGTCCCGTTGATGAACAGGCGGTGCTGCTGCGGCGGCGCAAGGCCGGCGTGATCCTCGTTTGTTCCCAGCGGGGAAGAAAGTAAGGCGAGACATTCTTATTGATTGGTGCGCAAGGTTCCTCTTCAAAAAATGATTGCAGAACCGAAAACGAATTCCTTGAGCCTTCGGTGAGCTTGTGCCGCACACCACGGCCCAGATTGGACTGGATGGCGGCTTCAGTCGCGCCCTTCTGGCTAGGCACCGAGTCCTCTCTTGATCCCAGGGTGCCAATGCCAAGCGGAGCAGCTACCCTTGGCATTTTCGCAAACCGAGGTGGAGGTCTGGGGGTTTAGTTCAGTGCTAGTCATACAGCAGCGTTGTCGGCTGGTAAAGGATGCGGGTCACTGCGGGCGCGCTTGGCGGGACCCGCGCTTGCGCAGGCGTCCACGGTGTTATGTGCTTGGCGTTCACGATTATTTGATCACGTTGATGCCAATCGGCTTGTCTTGGTGATTGTGCCATACGGCCCTGTGCGGAGAGGTACACCGTGTACAACTGCTGTACGTCGTATGTTGCCTTGTCTTCGGGTAATGTTTTAGTAAGAGCCCCTGCGGCTGCGGCTGTATATATGTTCGTTATTGACCGTACGGCTGCGCATGGGCATTGCATTGACGGAGCCCCGAAGCTAAGTTTCAAGGGATGGATGCAGTGCACGAGAATGTTTGGTTCGAAGCGTACGTCGTGCCTGCAGAACGGTCTACGAGGCGTTGACGGTTGGGCGTTGCCGCAATCGGGCACAAGCGCGTGCTTGGGCCATCGTGCTAGGAGGCGCTTGATGTACAGGCCTAAGAGCGTTGGTCATGGTTTCTGGACTGTCCATGTCCCAATGGCGCATCTTGAAGTATACCGGTGCGTACAACACACCTTGCGCAGTGCCTGGTTGGCATACCTTTTGCATTGCATCGCGAAAGGGGTTCTGATATGGATCGGCTTTGAACATCTGCACAGACATTGTGCATGCCGTCACGTGCCGGACTCTTCGTTGCGCGAAAGACTCAGTCCCTTGCATGTGCAGACACTGGGTGGAGGTGTTGGGGTCCTGTGCACCCATCGAGGCGGCTTAAATACATGAGTGATGTTGGTGCATCGACGCTCGGCGACAGCGCCAGCGCGCAGAATGCGCGATGGACGTCGGTCTGTTCTTCGGACGGGAACCCTTGATTTTCTGGGTTGGGTTGGGTCCTACCGTACTTCCTCGCTATGGAATCAGCACTCTCTGAGATTCTAACTTCGAACCGTTGGTCATCGAATACACGTCGTGATCGGAGGCAGCGTTGCGTCGTCATCGATCGGGGCGTGCCGATGGCTGAGTGCCTTCACCTTCATCTGAATGGGCCCCAACGCGCATGCGGACATCTTACACGCCCTTGCAGCTCCAGTCGGCTTGCCTGCAAGGATGTCAGCACTTCATGCCTGTCTGTTGTCTCTAGCTAGGCAGGCACGGCCGCACCGTGCCTGATCACGGGCGCCAGGAAACGATGCGTCACTGCGCAGTACGGCATGCATACCTGGCATTGCCTATCTATCTATCAATCTATCTATCAAAACCATTTAATTTTTCTACTCGAGGGACGCAACATACACGTCCACAACACGTCCGCCAACAACCTGCTGTTAAACTCCGTTTCTACTCATCTCATCCGCATGACGACGACCTCAGTGCGCGCCTGCGCTGCCGGTTATGCGCACGGCTGCGTCCCCGAGCCGAACACGCTACCCTCCCTCGTAACGATACGGTACCAGCATGCCGAGACGTACACCAGCACGCTGCGCAGCGCATCAGCCACCAGTTCAGCCACCGATCAGCCACCAGTCGGCTTTCCTGCTTAACCCGGCTAGCAGGTGCAACAACGCCATGGCACAAGATGTTCCCTGCGACAGGTCAGCATCGCAAATTCGCAATGCGACGGGGCCTTGAGTACCCCGTTATTTTGCACAGTCAGCTACCGCGCTGTGGCTGAAGCCAAACGAGCTCAGTGGCCGCCGCCACACGCCAAGGCCGGAAGCGGCCCTGCGTGCGCCTGTGCCCACCCCAACGCCTCCAGTTGACGCGTGGGCTGATGTTCTTCCCTCACAGAACTGGAACTCCCCGGAGCCACCCGAGTGAGCGATGTGAGGTCGCTCGATACACGCGCACGCACGTCATGCATGGCGGTGATACACGGCCCCGACATCGTCGGAGCCCACAACACAGTTCTCATTCGCAACGCGTCATCCCGAGATGAGGCATTTCTGGGTGCGGGGGAGGGGGGGCCGAGGTGCCTTGCCCGTCGCACCGCTCGTCGTTATGGAGGTCGGCCCAAACGGATGCCCAGTAACACCCGTCCTTAAAGCAGGCTACAGGGGCCTTATGCACATGGCTACGACGCCCCGAGCTCTCCCATCATAACATGAAAAAAACGGTACTTTGACAATACATGAATGTCAAATCCGCCCGGGGACCTCCTGCGGATGTGATGTGCACCCTCCCCGCCCGCCGTGACCTCCACTCCCAGCCACCCACACAGCTGACCCAGGCCTGCTCCTAGAGGTTAACCGTACTCCTACCTGCCTACACAGCTGACGGCGGAAGGCCCCTGTCGCAGAATCCATCGCACCCCCGTCAGCTAATCACACCCCCGCGTGGCAGTGCACATAGCACTCTGCACTGTTTGCCGCGCATGGGACCCCTCACACTTCGGCCCCCAAAGCCTACATGCGATGCGGGACAACTAGCGACATGCATCTCGCACGCGGTAGTGTTATATGCCTCATACCTCATGGAGTTGGCCTCATATCACATGGGTGTGGTACCACCGCTTGGCCTTATATCACATGGGTGTGGTACCACAGGCGTCCGCACGCAACCGCGATCACAAATAACCTGATTGCATAGAGCTCTACGAATGAATTCTGCGCCTGCACCGTGCCTTGCGTGCAATGCTGCTGCGCCCAGACCTACTCCCCCCCAATCGCGTGCGCCGTGTGGGTCCTCCCATGATCCCCTCAGGATGATCTAAGCACGCCCGGACCCGCCGTTGCGCCTCGAAACCGCAGCACCGCCGCGATGCGCACCGAACGACGACTCGCCCGTATCCCCTCCCTCCGCCGCCGCCGTGCTCGCGGAGCGGCCCTCGCGTAAGCCCCCCCGCTCCTGACGCGCGCCGCGTGGCGCCTCAGGCCCGCTCTTGGTCCTGCGCCGACCGTCGGCTTCGCCTGCTGCGGCGGCGCCGCGCCCGCCTCCTCCACCTCCTCCGCCGTCCTTGCTCTGCGCCGCCAGGCGGCTGGGCGGCGCCGGCGGCTGGGCCTGCTTGCCCTGCTGCTGGTTCTGAAACACATCCGGTTGCTGGGACCGGCTGGTGGCAGTGGTGCCGCCCTCCGCGCCGAAGCGGCTTGCGCCGGCGCGGCTGCCACTTCCGCGGCCCCCGACGGCCTGATGGCCCGACGCGCCAGAACCCGCGCCCGCGCCCCCGTTCAGCGACCTGCTCGCCGCCGCCAGCTCCTTGGACGCCTGCATTTCGACCACCACGTGGTCCAGGCACTGCTGCACCTCCTTGGGTCGGCCCAGGGTGGCCAGTAGCCGCAGCTCCTCGGCAGTCAGCCGCCGGACCTGGAGGGCGGGGGTCCGTAGTGCGCCTCCTCAGTACCGATAACCCACTTGTACCATTGATGCTCTCGGGATTGACTCGTACGGAACGCGGGGGTTCCGTCGGGGACGGGGTCCTGGTCGGATGGCGTGGCGCACGCAGAGGAGGCGACCTTGGGGGTACGCCTTTGCAACTACGAGCGGAGAAGGGTGGTTATCACAGGCGTAGGGATTGCGGGGGATTTAAGGGGTTAGGTCTAGGGCGTGCCCGGTGGGACGGTGGGGTGGCCGGGCGTGTCGCCGCGCGTCGGGCATCAGCCAGCTCGAGTAGGAGAGGCCGTCGGGGCGTCGCGAGCGCGTGTCAGGGGTCACCCCCCGGAGGGGTCACGCACCGTCTCTCGCAGCTTGCGCCAGCGGCGGTGCGCCCGACCGCGAGGTCCCGGCAGGTAGATGGGGTCGTGGAAGTTGGACATGGCCTCCTGCGGTGCGGTGCGGTGCGATGAGAGGCACGGGGGCGTGTGGGTGGCAGGACGGAGGAATGACGTACCGTACGGCAATGAGTGCCGTACGGCATGGTCACTGTTTCTCGACAACAGTCTCAGTAACGCCTTCAGTCGATTGTCCATCCATACTTCCATATGCCGTGGCGCGGAGACGTATTGGATAATCCAAATCTAAATTGGATTTGCAAGGTTGGGCCAGAGGGCCGGTGGGATACGGTCAATTCTCCACGCCCTTCGCTGCCCCCTGTTGTGCAGGGTATCACGAACAGTGCCGCAGGCGCTACCACAGTACTCCAACACAAAAGCACAAACTCTAAAACACACCATGCACCGCACCCCACCGCGCACTCACATGCATGTGGAGCCCGGCAAGGAAGCTGGTGTGAGGGAGGTCCAGGCCCGCAAAGAAGGTGAAGATGGTGACCTGCGCGGCAATGGGTTTTATGCGTTATGGTTTCAGAGCCGAAAAGGACATCTGTAAGGGGCACGAGCGAGGGCGGATTGCAGGCACGACCACCGTTGAGTGATCAAGGCGCGCTGGTTCGCCCTGACTCGGTGCCCGACCTCGGCGCCCCTGTCGTGCGACTCGCATCGCGAACTCCTTTAGTACGGCTAGTACATCGCAGACTGGCTAGTAACGCTTCCAGAATTCCAGAGACACCCATACCATAGGGTCCACCCAAGATCATCATTCAACCCATGCGTCCGTATCGTGACCCTCTGAACCTCTCCCGCACCCGCCCTCCGGGAGCCCCCTGACCGCTCCCAAACACCAATACCACACCCGTCCTGCATTGCTCCTGCCTTCGCTACCCTAGACCCTTCCCATCCCTGGGTCTTCCTCCCTTCCCACGCCCTGGTCTCCCGCCATCCGTCCCTCCCCACCTCCCCGCTTTCCCACGCCCTGGTCTCCCGCCATCCCTCCCTCCCCACCTCCAGCTTTCCCAGCGCCAGCACGGTGGTGAGCAGCAGCAGCACGATGCGGTAGACCGCCAGCAGCAGTCCGATGACCAGGTTGGTGATGGACATGATGAAGATGAAGGCCAGCCAGGCGGCGGGGCGGTAGATGTGGTCGCCGTTGGACAGGAAGGCGCTGCCCAGGTAGCCGATCAACACAAACTGCGAACAGCGCGCGGGGACGGGGGTTGGCGACCGACCCCCCCCTCCTGCCCTCATCCCCTGCCCCTACGCCAACCCATCACCAAGCCCACCTCCCCTTGCGAGCCACGCCCTCGCGGCAACCAAGTCCAGCCGCTAGGTCGCGGTCAGCCCCCTGTCAGTCAGCGGCGCAAGTCCCCCTCGGCCCTTTCCCGACTGTGCCGCCGGTCGGCCCGCTCGGTCACGCCACCAAGTGGTTTCAACACCGACAACGCGAGCAGGCCCACCCCACCCCACCCCACCCCACCCCGTCCCACCTTGTTGAGCACAAAGACCGCCACTATGGCCACCAGGTAAAGCCAGATGCGGGGCATCAGGGATTGCCAGGTCCAGGGGTGGGTCACGAACGCCAGGACCACACTCAACAGCACACCCACCTGGGCGGACCGGCGGGGCGCGGGGCCGAGAGGCGACGGGGGGCGCCTCAGATTCAGATTCAGATTCAGATTCAGATTCGGGTGCGGGTGCGGGCGCGGGCGCGGGTGCGGGCACAGGCACTCATTTCGGGGGTCGGTAACTGATTGGCGGTGCCCCACACCCCCACGATACAATACGCCAGACGTCAGGAGTGTGGTAAGCAGATGACCGCAGCCCCAGCGTCGTGGACGCAATGCTGCCGCTCGCTGACACGGCGCGCTGAACTCCATACATCCGCTCATGCGCGCCATCCGCACACCCGACACAACACGCGTGCCTCCCCTCCGCCCCTGACGCGCCCCAAGCGGGCATGTCAGATGTCACCTTGCTGCAGCACCCCAGCGCAGGGTGCCCCAAGTGCTCGTCCTAATCGACCGCATCCCCAGGTCCCTCTCTGCCACCCGTGTGTCTGGGCTGTCTGTTCCCGCTTTCGACTGCCTCCCCACCGGCGCGCACACACGGCACACCCCACCCTCGGTTTGATTTTTCTTTTCTATTTTTATCAACCCTCATCCTCCTACAGGCACAGAATTGCGGACTGACACCCGTCACTTTTGTTGTGATGCTGTGGGCTGGCGCCCCCGGGAAGCGAGCACACCGCAGCCGCGCGCCGCCCACCATGTACAGCTGGATGACGGCGGTGGACATGAGCACACCGAAGAAGAACACCACCAGCGAGATGGGCGCCTCCTTGGCTCGCGTCACCAGCAGCGACTCCTCGCTGCCCATCATCACCTCCTTGCTCGCCAGCGGGGCCACAGCACCCGCGGTGGCGGCGGCGGCGGCAGCGGAGGCGTCCTGGGTGATGGCGCCGCCGGCGCCGGCACCGGCGCCGCCGCCGGCGAAAAGCGAGCGGAAGGCGCGACGCGCGACGCGCATGCGGCGGCCCTGCCGGATGGCGCGCCGGAACGACGCGGCGGTCTGAGGGGCGACAGAGGACAACCCGGGGGAGCGGCCCGTGAGCCACCCCCGGGGGGGGGGAGGTGGAGCGGGGAGGGGGCAGGGAAGTGGGAGGTGTCAGCGGGAAACGGAGACAGGGGGAATGGCAGTACGGTTTCCTGGGCGCGAGACAAGGCGATGGCACGGTGTGAAAAACGAAGCGCGGCGCAACGGCATGAAGGTCCCACTGTAACATCATGAGTGACAGTCGAGGGTTAACACTAAGCGGGGTGCGCGCCGTGTGGAGAACTGGAGGAGAGCGGCGCGAGGCAGGGGCGCAGCTGGGTCGTAATCAGCTGGACCCGGGGGGCGTTCCTGTTGTTGGAATTGATAGTCTGACATCCCGGGCGCTCGACATGTCAGGGCCCGGGTAGTGACAGACTGAGGGATGCGCACCAAGCCGTGTAGCCCACTTGGATTGGACATGGATTGGGCCTCCTCTAAGGGAGTGTGACCCCCAGGGGAGAGACCCGATTGTTGAACCATTTGGGTCGCAGGACAGGGCAGCACCGCACCTGCACCAGGGTCGACAGCCCCAGCAGCAGCCCCAGCGTGAATCCCAGCACCGAGGTCCAGCGGAAGCGCGCAGTTAGGCCCATGCGCCACTTGCTGATCTGCGAGGTGCCAGAAACGGAGGACAGACCCGTGGGTCAGCACGGTATGCTACATCGCGCGACGTGCCCCACGTTGTCCAAGTCGTCAGAACACCAGCAGCCCCTCACCCGCCTTTCCGAGCCCGAGATAAAAGCATTGCAACAACGTCAGCGTTCGAAGGGACAAGAACAAGTGGGGCTCGGAAAGCCTGGGGGAGGGGCGGTCGCGGTGTCTCACGTCGTCCTGTATGGCCAGGCCCTTGGTGAGGTACTGCGACGTGATGTTGATGGTGTTGTACATGACGAAGACGGTGGCGTTGATGCCGCGGTACGCCGCCACCTGCTGCCGGGTGAAGACGCGCAGCTTGCGGTTGATGCCGTCCACCACTCCGCCCACCGTGGAGTTGAAGTTGGCCAGGATGACGGCGGTCAGCTCTGCGGGAGTGCACCGCAAAACAACACGCGGGGGAGGCGCGGGGCTTGGGCAGCAGACTTGCACGCGCCGGAAGAAGGGGTTGTCGGAGCCCCGCGTGGGTGACGATCAACCCCAACCGACCCCGACCCCACCCGCGTCTCCAATCACCAGAGGCGCCGTGCACGCCAGCAACACCATACGGTCAGTGCCGCAGAGCCATACGGTCAGTGCCGCAGAGCCATACGGTCAGTGCCGCAGAGCCATACGGTCAGTGCCGCAGAGCCATACGGTCAGTGCCGCAGAGCCATACGGTCAGTGCCGCAGAGCCATACGGTCAGTGCCGCAGAGCCATACGGTCAGTGCCGCAGAGCCATACGGTCAGTGCCGCAGAGCCATACGGTCAGTGCCGCAGAGCCATACGGTCAGTGCCGCAGAGCCATACGGTCAGTGCCGCAGAGCCATACGGTCAGTGCCGCAGAGCCATACGGTCAGTGCCGCAGAGCCATACGGTCAGTGCCGCAGAGCCATACGGTCAGTGCCGCAGAGCCATACGGTCAGTGCCGCAGAGCCATACGGTCAGTGCCGCAGAGCCATACGGTCAGTGCCGCAGAGCCATACGGTCAGTGCCGCAGAGCCATACGGTCAGTGCCGCAGAGCCATACGGTCAGTGCCGCAGAGCCATACGGTCAGTGCCGCAGAGCCATACGGTCAGTGCCGCAGAGCCATACGGTCAGTGCCGCAGAGCCATACGGTCAGTGCCGCAGAGCCATACGGTCAGTGCCGCAGAGCCATACGGTCAGTGCCGCAGAGCCATACGGTCAGTGCCGCAGAGCCATACGGTCAGTGCCGCAGAGCCATACGGTCAGTGCCGCAGAGCCATACGGTCAGTGCCGCAGAGCCATAAGTCCTTATCTTCCCCGTACCTTCGCTCCGTGTCAACATAAGCTTTGGCTTTCACCGATGACCCGCGGGGTCCGCTGTAAGATCCTTATAATTAAATCACGACCCGTACGGCCAATCACGACACACAGGTCATACACCGATGACAGGGTGTATCCTGTCCCTCGCTTCTCTTTCCGGCCGCCCCCGCCCCCGCCCCCGCCCCCGCCCCCGTCCCCGTTCCCGTCCCCGCCCGGGCGCTCACTTCCTGTGATCTGGTCTGCCATCGTCGGGTCGCCGCCCTCTTGTTCCACGGCGTTCGTCAAGGAGCTGTTGACGTTCCCCAGCAGCGTGTCCACGGCGCCGCTGCTGTAGGCCTGCGAGCAGACAGCCACCGCCGCAGCCACACCCACATGCCCACATCCCACAGTCACGCGGCTGGAGGGACTCGAACCCCACGACATGATTTCAACATAAGATTACAGCGGGGTCTTCGGTGCCATATGATCATTAATCGCGATCACCCGATAGCAATGCCCTGACACATCGGGCGATGGGCGTCAGGCAGGCCCCTGGGATGCCTCTCTAACCTCCCCCCTGGCCTCCTCCAACTCAGCCAGCCAGGCCGCCAGCCAGCCAGGCCGCCAGGCCGCCGCTTATGAGCCCACCTGCTCCAGTATCGCCTTCTTGTCCAGCATGATCCACTGCGTGCCCGTGACCCCCCCGTTGGCGTCCACGGTGACCCCGATCATGCCCGCGAAGGCGGCCAGCAGGTCGTCGCGCCCCACCAGGATCGTGTTCAGCGCGTCGCGCACCGCCTCCTGCTGCCGCACGCTCAGCAGCCGGGTCACGAACTTGAGGTACCTGCGGGGAAGTCCGGCGGGCGGGGAGGAGGAAGCCGTGCAAGCACACATACAAACTAGGGAGGATTGTACATACGAGGCAGATGAGGCCGAGAAGGGGCCGAGAGGGGGCCGAGAGGGGGCCGAGAAGGGGCCGAGAAGGGGCCGAGAAGGGGCCATAGACGGGCAGAGAAGAGGCCATAGAGAAGGCAGAGAAAGGCAGCGAGGGGCAGCGAAGGCGCAGGAGGTAGGAAGAGGTGGAGGCGACACCGCATGTTGTCCGTCCGGGACTCACTTGCCCAGTATGGAGGTGAAACACGACCCCGGGTCCTGCACGCAGTCCGCCAGGTGGTCCGACCAGGCCAGGGCGCGCCCGTAGTGGAAGATGACCATGTAGGCCGACACCAGCAGCGCGGCCAGCAGCCAGGCGGGGTACCTGCACGGCCGCGTCCACACACATACACACCCGGGGAGGGGCTGTGGAGGGGCTGTGGAGGGGCTGGTAACGTAAGCTATTTTGCCTGCCTACGACCACGCCAGGGGCTGTGGAGGGGCTGTTAACGTCAGCTGTCTTGCCTGCCCAAGACAAAGCCAGGGGCTGAAGGAGGGAACGCGGCGAAGGAGAGCCCCAGCGGTGGGCCGCATGCGTGGGGTGTAAATCACAAGCAGGCGGACAGGCCAAACGTCGCTCGAGACATAAGACTGGAAGTCGAGATGGGTGGGCTCGCGATTCCTGCTGCTGTGTCAGGGCCTCGGCAGTCCCTGGCGCTTGCTGTATGCCATAGCATGTTCAGGCCGCGCTCACATTTCTCGGGCGGGTTTAGATCTTTCCTAAACACACTCTTCGAGTCAGCTGTTTGTACAGGGGTGCCGATCAGGAGGAGACTCCCGGTGTCGTCCCCCGCTTCTGCAAAAAGCGCTTTTCGGGACCGAAGCCCCCCTCCCCCCAAGCGCCCCCCGGGTCGAGCCGCGGCGAGTCGGGTCCGTGCCTGTGGTCGTGAGAGCGAGTCACGTGTACGTTGCAGTGGTGTCGCCCTTCAGCAGGCGGGTGGTGTCAGTGGTGGTGCGAGCGAAGGGCAAGTGGCCATTCGGCTGACCCTAGGTTCCCTCCTTCCACAGCACCCGGTGCAGCGACCGCGCACGTGTGTGCAGCCGCACAGCGGATTCGTGATAATGCGGTCCGGTAAGTACCTGAAGCCCCCGCTCTCTCTCACGCCCCGCCACAGCCGAGTCACCGGCTTCAAAGCCACAGACAGCACCCCGCGAACGCCACCGGCGCCGCCACCGCCCTCCGCCGCGGCGCCTTTCTTCTTGCCGCCGCCGCCGCCGCCCTTGTCGTCACTGCTGCAGCTGCTGCTGTCACTGGTCAGGTCCGTGTCCAGGGCGTCGCTGTCAGCGTCGAAGTCTGCCGCGGCGGCGGCGTCGCGCAGCCGCGCTAAGACGTCTTTGTCTGTCCGCAGCTCGGGCCGCGGGAGCGACTGCATCCGAACGGCCGTGCGGGCGGCGGTGGCGCGCTGCACCGGCAAGCTGGTGGCGCGGCTGATGTGGTGGCGGGGAGCGCCTGCAGACTGCGCCGCCGGCGCCGCGGTGGTGGGCTGCGACGACACCAGCGCCCCCCCTGCTGAACCCGATGCCACGGCTGAACCCGGACCCGAGGCCGTCCTGGGCGCCGAGCCCTGCAATGTCGGCGGTTGGCATTAAAATGCGGTGCAAACCGGCATCATTTAAACTCTGCGCGAGGCGGAACGGTCACGTTGAGGAACGTTCACGTTGGCCGGGTCCGTGGAATCGGAGCAGGGCCGGGCGACTGGAAGGCGCCACACAGGAGCACTGCGGTACCAGCGGCCACCAGCAACGTGCCCGAGGTACATACACGTAGGCCGCCGCCGGAACCCCACAGCGTCGGTGACCGGTAAGGCCCCGCAAAGGTTGTTCGCGTGTTGGGAAAGCAGAGCTTCAGCCGGCCGCAGTGCAAGTGTAACTGTTTCGCTGCTGCAAAGGGCGCGACAAGGAGTCTTACGGCGCTGAGTTTGGGCGTCTCGCCGTATTCCTTTCTACCGTACCGCACAATCGCACCGTGTGCTTGTGCTCCTCGTATTCTCTCATGCAGTACGTACGGCTGTACGGAGTACTGAGCAGATTTCCTGGGACGCGGCTACAGCGCAGGGCGGCTCGCCAGCCGCTGCATCAGCCTACCTTGCGACCGCCTGCGGGCCCCGCGCCGGACTCGGACGCTGGCTCCGCGACCGGCGCTTGCGGCGCCGCCGTCCGCTGCCCGCCGTACGGACGCTTGTGGTACGGCACACCCACAGGGTCGTCCCCGCCGTACAGTCGCCGGATGCGCTCGGACTCGCCCGTGTGCCCGACGGCCTGCGCCGTCAGCTCAATCGCTGCGCCGCCACCGCCGTCAGGGGGGCTCGAGCTCCGCCCAAGGCTCGCGGACAGCAGCCGCCGTGACGATGACGGCCGGCCGCCATCCCTGGAGCTCTCCTCGTCATCCACCTCCTCCACGCTGCGACGGCCCCGCCGTCGCGCAAGCGCCCGCGACGAGATGGCTGCGCCGGAGGTCGACGATTCCGACCCGCTGTCCTCCACGGCCTCCCCAATCGGTTGCGGGCCCACGGGCTCGTCCAGCAGCAGCCGTCGCCGCGGCCGCGAAGTCTCAACATTGGCCGCACCGCTGCCGTCGGCAGCGGCGGCGCTGCCGCCGGGCCGCCGCGCCTCCCCCTCGCCGACCTCATCGTCGTCTTCCTCGGGGGCCACAGCAGCGGCGTGGCGTTGGCGGCGGCGGTTCGTCCGCCGATCCGTCCTGCGGCCCGGCGGCGGCGGCGACAGCGCGTCCGTCTCGCTGTCGTCGGGCCCCTCCGCCGCCGCCGCGGCCACCACAACGCCACCGCCGGCCGCTTTGGTACTCCGACTGCCCTTGCCGCCCGAAGCGCGTGCCCCACTCCCACTGCCTCCCACCCCCTCTTCGGGGTCCCAATCCTCGCCCTCAGCCCCGCCGCCGCTGCCTGATAGCCGCGTGGCTCGTGGCCGCCCATGGCTCCGCCGGCTGGAGCTCCTGCGGACGAGCTGAGGGCGGCGGCGCCGCCCGGCCGCAGACTCCGCATCGAGATCGCGGGAGTCCTCAAGGTCGGCCGACGTGAGGCGGCCCCCGACGGCGACCGCGTTCAGCGGTACCTCCGGCTCTAGCCTCGCCGCCGCGTCCTGCTGGTGCTGCAGCTCCTCATACAGCTTGCGCGGCGCCTGGCCAGCGGACCGCTCCCTGTGCCGCTTGACGTCCAGGTAGAACTCACCGCCGGCGGCGCCGCCAGCGGCGCTGCCGTAGCCCGACTTCAACTGCCGCCAGCCGCTGCCGTCGCCGTCGACCAGCTCCGCGATGAGTGCCTTCTCATCCGCGCCGCCGCTGGAGGAGGAGCCCCCGCGGTCTGCCGCCACTGCTGAGGAGGCGACGGCGCCGTTCCCCGCGTGCCGGGCCGCCTTCGCAGCCGCCGCTGCGGCTGCCTCGGTGGTCTCGGTGCGGGCGGTCTTGGCGGCCACGTAGGCGTTGTACACCGCCCGGTTGTGTTGATCATGGCGCTTGAAGAAGATGACGCCCTGCGTTCACGAGGCTCCCACGTTTAGCTCAGCCGCTTGTATGTTTGGTTGGTGACTGGCATCGATTGCGCATACCGTGTTATTGGCATGAACTCCTTCCTGGTAGGGTTCTGTTTCGGCTACTTGGTCTGCCGTGCTTTCGATTGAAATGCACCGCCGCCCACACACCCGCTCACACACTCCACCGCCCACACACCCGCCCACACAGTCCACCACCGACATAGCCGCCCACACCGTCCACCACCGACACAGCCGGCCACACAGCCACACGCGCACCTGCATCACGTTGGCCCCCACCAGGTTGACGATGTGGAAGACGGCCAGCGGCAGGTAGGGCCAGGAGGGGTCCAGGTAGTGCCACTGCGCCAGCAGGCTCACCAGCTGCAGCAGCACCAGCAGGTCCAGAAGGAGCGTGAAGAAACCGGACACGCACACCTGCACACGATAGTACCTGCGTGTGGGGGAAACGGAAGGGGCGGTCCCAGGTGTTGTGGGGTTAAAGGAAAACGGGCAGACGTCCTGAAGCGTTACCGGGTATGGTGGGGTATAGGAAATTGGTAGACTAATTCATAGTGCGCTGCTGCCACCCGGTATGGTGGGGGGATCCGCGGGAGGGGCCGGGTTGGGCGGGCCTGGGAGCGGCAAGTTGGAAACGGGGCAAGGATTAAGAGGGCTCATGTTGGAGCCGTCCTTCTCAAAAAGCGGATCTGAAGCAAGCGTGATCCATGACGAGCCAGCCGACGTGGGCGACGCAACCATGCGATGAGCAATTCAGGTGCGGACAGGATTACGATAGGTTGGCGCAGACTCGGTGACGCGGCTGCCCGATGAGGTCCGCGCGAGGCGGGCGGCCCGGGTAGGGAGTTATGCTGGTCATGGTGGCGCACTACCGCACCTGTTCACGGGGGAGTTGTAGTTGGCAAGCATGGAGAGGTAGCCCAGGGTGCCCATGAAGGAGGAGAAGATCACAATCTGGGGCGGAGGGCGTGACGGGGAGGGAGGGAGAGGCGGGGAGCAACAGTGGTTAGGTAGAAGTAAGGCGGCGTGAGTGGTACGGTACGATACTACGGTAGTTGGATAGGCCGCCGACACCCACAAGCCCTCATCCCTACATAATTGATGAAATTTCAAGCTGACTGTGGGCCGATATGCAATGGCGGCCGCCCGCTTTCTCTTGTGCGCGCGCCCGGAAGCACCACGGGACACTGTTGACCCAGTTGCCAATGACACGGCCCATGCCCATGCCCACACACTCACGTCGAAGAAGTACTGCAGGGTGGCCAGCGCCGTGCCGGTCTTGGAGATTTGCAGCGCCAGCGGCGGCACGAAATGCTCCAGGGGCGGTCGCACGGCGGGCGCGTACACCGCCTGGGCGATGGACAGCGCCACGGTGCTGATCACGGCGACCTGAGTGAGGAGAAAGGAAGCGCCGTAGAGGATTAGAGGATTAACCTTCGGTTCCCTGGCCCCTCTGGCCCCAGCTTTGGTTCCCTGGCCCGTTAGGCCGCAGCTTCGATTCCCTGGCCCCTCCGGCCCCAGCGTCGGCTCCCTGCCCCCGTGCCTCCTCACCTGCAGCCACCTGGACTGTCCATCCGAGTAGTGCACCGTGATCACAGCGTACAGCAGGTGCTTGCGCAGCCGCAGGACCGGCTCCACCACCACCGCCACGTGCCGGTTCAGGTGCCAGCGCCGGGCGGAGTGCGAGTGCAGCCCGGGCTTCAGCGGCTTCATGGCCTTGTTGTCCTTGCCGCGCAGCTTGCTGCGAGCAAGTGAGGGATGGCCAGGGGCGGCAGGCAAGGCACAAGGAAGGAACCAACTTGATCCGGCAGACAGGAGAGGAGGCTCAGGCGCAGGTAGGGACGTTGAACGAGGGAAGGGAGAAGCGGCGGGTGAGAGGAAGGACGAGGCGGAATGCCCGTCTGTGACGAAGAATCCCTTCCGGGCGAGCGGGGGCGAGATGCGGTTGACGAAGGGTTGGACGGCCGCGCGGCGTGCGGTGCTGTGAAGTCGCTCCGCGATTCTACCGCGATTGCGAGGAGCGGCGTCTCCAAAGGGCCCGCCCCTGAAAGCCCCCCCTCCCCGCAATTGACCCGAGAGCGCGCGTATTCCGTGGGACTTGCCGTATCCCGTGCACCAGCAGTCGAAAAGGGAACTCCAGGAAAAGTCGATACAGGGAGGGTAGCAGCAGGAACACCAGGAGCCAGCCGAAGAGCAGCGCCGAGAAGATCATGATCTGGCAGGGCGGGCGGACAAAACAAACAAGACAGCGACGACGGGGGGGCCCTCATGAGTGCGGAGCTGACAACAGCCGGAGCTGACCGCGCAGCCGCGCAGCGCAAAGCGCCATGCAACTATCCATCAGCCGCGGCCCCGCTGCTTACGGTATGCGTTTGCGCGAGATCAGGCAGTGCACATGAGCCCCACATGAGCCCCACATGAGCCCCACATGTGCCCCACATGAGCCCCACATGAGCCCCACATGAGCCCCACATGAGCCCCACATGACCCCACATGAGCCCCACATGAGCCCCACATGTGCCCCACATGTGCCCCACATGAGCCCCACATGAGCCCCACATGAGCCCCACATGAGCCCCACATGTGCCCCACATGAGCCCCACATGAGCCCCACATGAGCCCCACATGAGCCCCACATGAGCCCCACATGAGCCCCACATGTGCCCCACATGAGCCCCACATGAGCCCCACATGAGCCCCACATGTGCCCCACATGTGCCCCACATGTGCCCCACATGAGCCCCACATGAGCCCCACATGAGCCCCACATGAGCCCCACATGAGCCCCACATGTGCCCCACATGTGCCCCACATGAGCCCCACATGAGCCCCACATGAGCCCCACATGAGCCCCACATGAGCCCCACATGAGCCCCACATGTGCCCCACATGAGCCCCACATGAGCCCCACATGAGCCCCACATGAGCCCCACATGAGCCCCACATGTGCCCCACATGAGCCCCACATGAGCCCCACATGTGCCCCACATGAGCCCCACATGAGCCCCACATGAGCCCCACATGAGCCCCACATGAGCCCCACATGTGCCCCACATGAGCCCCACATGAGCCCCACATGAGCCCCACATGAGCCCCACATGTGCCCCACATGAGCCCCACATGAGCCCCACATGAGCCCCACATGTGCCCCACATGAGCCCCACATGAGCCCCACATGAGCCCCACATGTGCCCCACATGAGCCCCACATGTGCCCCACATGAGCCCCACATGAGCCCCACATGAGCCCCACATGAGCCCCACATGAGCCCCACATGAGCCCCACATGAGCCCCACATGTGCCCCACATGAGCCCCACATGAGCCCCACATGAGCCCCACATGAGCCCCACATGAGCCCCACATGAGCCCCACATGAGCCCCACATGAGCCCCACATGAGCCCCACATGGCCCACATGAGCCCCACATGTGCCCCACATGAGCCCCACATGTGCCCCACATGAGCCCCACATGTGCCCCACATGAGCCCCACATGAGCCCCACATGTGCCCCACATGTGCCCCACATGAGCCCCACATGTGCCCCACATGAGCCCCACATGAGCCCCACATGAGCCCCACATGAGCCCCACATGAGCCCCACATGTGCCCCACATGTGCCCCACATGAGCCCCACATGAGCCCCACATGAGCCCCACATGAGCCCCACATGAGCCCCACATGAGCCCCACATGAGCCCCACATGAGCCCCACATGAGCCCCACATGAGCCCCACATGAGCCCCACATGAGCCCCACATGAGCCCCACATGTGCCCCACATGAGCCCCACATGTGCCCCACATGAGCCCCACATGAGCCCCACATGTGCCCCACATGTGCCCCACATGTGCCCCACATGTGCCCCACATGTGCCCCACATGAGCCCCACATGTGCCCCACATGTGCCCCACATGTGCCCCACATGTGCCCCACATGAGCCCCACATGTGCCCCACATGTGCCCCACATGTGCCCCACATGTGCCCCACATGTGCCCCACAGCCCGGGATGTTGCCTCTGTGGCATTCGACCGCTGCACGCCTCTGCCGCGGCCCCCCAACGGCCATTACGGTTGTGCGAAAGACCCGTCCAATAAGTGTTTCCAAGAAGAACCCGCCCAACCCTGCCCAGGGAATCCGCCCCGTTGGTGTGGTAATAGACGCCCTCTGCGCCGCGCCCACGGCTCAACCGACCCCCTTCCAGGGCGCTGCGAAATCAGAGGAGGCCGCCGGCAGTCAGCAGGCACTCCTCGCCTCATCCATTTCGTATCCCCCTCGCTCGTAATGTCGCACCTGCACTGACATGTCTGAGAGCATGTCGACGCCCTCCCGGATGCATCCGTGATACGCCGTGTACGTCACCAGCACCTGCGCGTAGCCCAGGGTCCCGTTGAGCAAATACTTTTCGGTTGCCGCGTCCAGCGCTTCCTCGAGGATATCGTCGATTTGTGCCCGCCCGCCGCCGGTGCTGCCATTGCTACTGCTGCTGCTGCCGTCAAGCCCGACATCCGACAACGTCGACGACAGCACTGGCGGCGGCGACGGCGGCGATCGCGACGCGGTTGTGTTGCCGGCGCATGGGTTGTAAATGTAAACCACGAGCTGCGACGCGAAGCAGGAATCCTGCGTGGCGACCCCTTTGATCTTGACGGTTACAGTTGAGGTCAGGTTGCTACTGCTGTTGCTGGAAGGGGCGGGGGAACTGCTACTTCGACTGCTGCTGCTACCGCTGCGCAGTCCCATCGCTTGCATGCATTCCTCCTGGGGCGCCCAATAGATGGTCACAGGCTCCGAGACCACCTCGGAGGCTGCGATACGGTCGTCGACGTCTGTGGGTCCCGCCGCCAGGGAAATCCGGGGTGCAATCAAGCGGTATCAAGGTGTTATAGTGAAGTCGGCAAACAAAAGCGCGATTGAGTCCGGAATCATCAAGTGACTGCAATGACGTGATTTGTACCGGGAATCTCAGGTCCGGAGTCCGCTGACCCGGACGTCGAGCATGACTTGGTATCAACTCGCCTTGGGACCTACCCGCTGCTTGCTCCATGCCATGTGGACTCTACAATGACAAACTGTGCAAAGCATATATGGCAGACAGGGGCCCGACGGTCCGGAAGCCGGCAGCCGTGGAGCCAGGGCCAAGCCATGCACGGCAGCGTCTGGACAAACGTGCGGGCCTCGAAGCAGAGGCCAGGAGGCAGCGGTGGCGCGAGGTCTTCGAAGAAACATAAAAAGGCCGGACTGCGCTACTGCGGCTCTGAAACCCCCTACCGTCCTCCATTCTCCCGGTCTGGCCCCAACCGCCGTCGGGTGTGGCACCCTGCGGGCTGCTATGATCCCGAAGTCCACCACCATCGCCCCACCAGACCACCCCATGCACGTGAGCATTGCGACTACGACAGCACAGCCTTTGTCGTACCTGTGCCCTCGTCATCCAACTTAACCAGAGCGCCAGCCTGGTACGTCGCGCCGGAGGCCACGGAGGCGCCTTGCCGGACGCTCAGCGCAACGGGCACCGCCAGCGGCCCCCGGGGCCCCGGCGCGAAGTCAGCGCGGCCCAGCAGGTCCGCCGCCGCAACAGCGCCGCCGCGCAAGTTGTCGTAGGCGCTTTGGAACGTCTGCCTGCGGCGAATGCAGCGCGGCGGGGCGGACGGCGGCCGGGTTTGGCCCCAAGTCAAGCCAAACCAAACCAAATCCAAGCCTTACAACGCGATCTGGTTTGGGAAGGGAGGTTGCCGCATTGACAAGCAATGCTGTCCACATCGGGCGTGAGGGACGCGGGTCACAGCTGTCCGACCCGACCGGATTGACTGCGAGCAGTAACCGTGCGGAGGAGCTCGTGCCGCGGTTCGCCTGCAATTCCTTGAAACCCGCTGGCTCAGCTTTCCGGTGCTTCCGCTGGTGCCTCCGCGCCAGCTCTCTCTCGCCATCGGACTGACGTGTCCAACCGCCACCCGTAGTCTCAATTCCCTCTCCCCACATTACCTACCATCCTGTACCCGCACCCCGGGATGCACCCCAGGCAACTCCCCCAGAGCGATTTGCGCTCACCAGCGGCCCTGGCCGCGGCACCTGCCGCCTACTGCAAACGCCCCACCGACGCCCACCGAGCTGCTGGGACCCACCTGCCCGACTTGAGTGAGAATCCGCCCGTGCTGATATCAATCAGGCGACGCCGCAGCCTCCCGATGAAGCCCGAACCCATGCCCGAGGCCATGGCGTTGGTCGACGTGCCTCCCTTCGACAGCGGTGCACCAGTACCGCTCCCCTTCTCCGGCGGCGGCGGAGACGCTGATGGTGACAATGTGGAGATCGACGTGCCCTGGATCAAATCTGTGTGCTTGAATACCGCCACCCACACCCCATCGCCCGAGGACATGAGGACACGACTGAGTACGCTGGGCACTTGGTAGCCGTCGATGAAGGCGAGGGCCGCCTGTGGCTGCTGGCCGGGTTGACAGGCAGAAGCGCGCGTGTTGGTGAAGGTGACCTTAAGCTCCAGGGTGGACCAGTCAGGGTTGCCCAGAAACACCGCCTGTGGGGAAATAAGGGTTGCGGACGGGGGTTGAAAGGCGCTGTCAACGGGAGTGGGCTCGGGCAGGGGCGACTTGGATGAACCCTAGTTAGCCCTCATGGACGGCTTCGGTTTTCCCCTCTAGTTTCGACTGGTAAGACCGGAACATGTTCAGTTGGAACTGAACGTGGTATGCGTTCTAGTAGATCAAGGGCGGAAGGTGTCGAGGGACGATAACCATGAAGGGCGCAGAGCGAGCCAACCCAGATGACCCTGCGGCGGCGTGGCTCGATTTGGGTCACGGCCGGAACGCCTCGTGAAGAGACGTCCAACGTGGAAAACGCTAGGCAAATGAACAGGGATCGGGAAGCCCTGGATCAAGGGCCCTTGAAGGCAAACCCGAAGGTGGACAACAGGGTAGCCGAATAGACGGCGCAAATGAGAGTAAGCTTGCCGTGTTGCAGCCTTTCTGGGTCCAGCGTCTGAACCCCTACCCACCTGGCAGGGGTGCTTGGCGAAACGGCTGTATGGGATCCGCACGCCCTGACCGAAGACACTTAGGTCCTGCTTCAGAAGCCCGACAGTGAAGTTGACGAGCGCGCTCGTCCGGTTGACGCCGGTTCCCAGACCGTCATAGTCTCCTCCGTAATCCACCCCGTAATCCCCGTCTGTCGCTGTGGACTGTGCAGCTGCTTCCCCATGCAGCAGCAGCAGCATAACGCCGACGAGGACGTACTGCTTGTAACCAACAGGGAAAGCCCGTAGCACCATCTTTACGTCCTCCATGTACCTTCAGGCTTTCGCTGACCTGCCGTGAGAGCCTATGCGACACCCGCATACTGCATACTGTTGCGTGGCGCGAAAGCGCCAAAACGTAGTTATCAATGCAATTGTCGGTCTATGTATCTGATAAAAAGATTGCGGAAAGAAGCAACGAAAATGCGAGGCTGTGCAGGGATACCCTTGGGGATACCATCCACTGCTGAAGACGGAGCTTACCAAAAGCATGAAACTATAGCCAATTGACTCCACAACATGAAATAAGAATTCATTTTTGTCAACAAGCATCGAGCCTCTCACTCTTTAGGTAGTGAAGGAGACTTTTATGCTCGGTACAACGGTTGTACGACACAGGAAGTCTTGCTTCGAGCCTCCCTTGTTTCCGGCACTGTTAGCCTCACACACATCAGATCTCAACACCAACACGACCCTCTTGTTAGGTGTTGTTAGTTTCTCTCTCAGTTCCGCCAAACATCATTTGAATGGCGCCAAAATGAACCGGGCTGAACGTATTCAACAACGACTCGACCTCATGAATGCTGACGTAAGTGAATTTCTTTAACAGAAAAACTTTTTCCCACAGGTCACGATGCAAGCCGCAGCAGCGGTGTGTGTTGGCGTTTGACCTTGACAGAGCGCGTTCGCGGGACCTGGACTGAGCGCAGAGATGGGAAAACACAGTTTCCTCAAGAATGGTGTCACACAGGATGTTTCTGCGGCCGGTTGCGCTCCGGTAGACATGAGCTCGCTTGCGCGCCAAGGGTGCATGCCGATGCCTGGCTCGCGGCGCAGCGCATCCCCGAATCCTATCACCCATACAAGACGCACCTCTCCTCGGCTGTTCTCTCCCTGACGCTGACTGTGGAACCACATGCCCTTGTAGAGAGATCGGAACGCCGCACAAAGGGCGGCGGAACAACGAACGTTCGGAGACGGAGGCACAGAACGCCCGTCAGACGCAGCGGTAAGACGGTCCCCTCCCCTCCTCGACGGACTCGGTAGGCGGCAGACGGGGCCTTACCGACGGACTCGGTAGGCGGCAGACGGGGCCTTACCGACGGACTCGGTAGGCGGCAGACGGGGCCTTACCGACGGACTCGGTGGGCGGCAGACGGGGCCTTACCGACGGACTCGGTAGGCGGCAGACGGGGCCTTACCGACGGACTCGGTAGGCGGCAGACGGGGCCTTACCGACGGACTCGGTAGGCGGCAGACGGGGCCTTACCGACGGACTCGGTAGGCAGGGGACTTAGGTGCGGTTCAGCGCGGCGCCCTAAGCCCATCTGACCGTCGTTTCTCTCCACACAATGACCAGAGGTCGCGGCCCGACCAACCCAATGCAGGGAACAATCTATACGCGGGCCGCTTGCGGAGTGGCGGCCCACCCGCGGGTGGGCCCGCGCAGATCGCCCCGTTGGGATGCGGCGGCGACCTGCGCGGCGGAGCGGGAGGCTCAAGCGGGACACAGCCGCCCGCCCCGGGCGGCACCGCAGGGCCGGGTGCGGGGCAACCCGACGCCGCTAACGCGCAAGCAACGGCAGTGGGAGCCGCCGCCGCGCGGGGCCCCCCTGGGACAACGGCGGACGGTGGCGCAACTACGGGCGAGTTGGCAGAGGCACCAGGAGGCGACCCCGCGGGCGATGGGCAGAGGACGGGGCCGGGGACCCCGCGGGATGCCCCTTCGGGGCCCGACCTGCCGGCGCGCCGGGACCACCAGGTCGTCCTGCCAGGCCGCAGGCCAGTGAGGTCACCCCCGGGAGACCCGCCGAGGGGGTTAGGCGGCTCTCCGCTGTCGTACCACGGGGGCCCCCGCGCCTCACCGAGTTCCCGATCCCCGTCGGCGGTCCGGAGGCGCCTAGATACACCGGGAAGGGCTCAGCCGGCAGGTCTCCCGTCACAGGCGGAGACAGGGGAAGACCGCCCCGTCGGAGGAGCGGAAGGGCAGCCCCCAGTACAGCGCGTGTTGGCGGCTACACTTGCTGCCGCGGGGGCGGGCTTCGCGGCCCCGTGGGGCCCACTATACCGCGGAGCGGCCGCCGGCCCGGTAGGCGGCGCCGGCGTTCCTGGCCCTAACGCCGCACTGCCTCCCACCCACCTGGGAGCCGCTGGGCCTGCGGCAGCGCGGGCGGACCCGCCCCCCCAACCGGACTTAGCAGCAGCCCTCGCCGCGGTGACGGCTCTCATCGGTTCCAACCCAGGGGTGGTGGCCGCCTTGCTGGGTGCCCATCCGACACTCGCAGCCAACGGGCCGAGCCCTATATTTCCTGCAGCAGCTGCACCGGCGGGACCCACATCCGGCTGGGGCACTAGCGCGGCGGCGACCTACCCAGCAGGCGTGGCTCACGGCTTGGGGCACTACCCAGGGCCGACGGCTGCAGTGGCGGGGCCTGGCGTCACGACACCGGCGGCTGCTTTCCCCCAGCCCGCCACAACCGGCCCACCTCAAGGCCAACCGCTGGGGCAAGCCGGGCTTTGGCCCGGCGCGGCGGCTTGGCCGGTGGGAGCGGCACCAGGGAACGCAGGCCCGCCGGGCGCCCCCCCGGGCTGGCCAGCCAGCGGGCCCCCAGGCGGAGCCCTGCCTTGGCAGGGCGGCGGCTCGGCGCCGCCCGCCCACGCCGGCAGCCAACTGGGATACAACCCTTGGGCCCACCCTGTCGCGCCCAACTCAGGCCAGGTCACCCAACCACACGGCGGGAGGGTGACGCTCGGCGGGGCAACGTTCTCGGCGGCCAGACCCGGACCACACGGCTCGTGGGTGTACGACCTGGAGTTCATGCCACCGCTCATGTACCTGCAGGCGCCTAACACGGGGCTAGGAGGCAATGAAGCCCGCCTCGTTGAGCAGGGCGTCAACCTGGCGGTCGAGGCCAATAAGCCACAGATGCTGCAGGCCCGGCCTAGGATCGAAGGGCCGGCGCATACCATGCCAATCGCGGAGGCAGTGGTGGGCGGCGTCCTCCTGACGTTCGGCGCGTCGGCGGCTATGTCTATGGTCGTGGGGGCGGTGGCGAACGTGCTCAGGACCGCGGCGATTCAGCAGATCGACGGTTTGCAGGCGTGCCTGGGCGGGCCCCTTGGGGACGCTTTCGCCAAGCGTTTTGCCGACGGCCTCAAGGCAGAGTTGGCAGAGCGGCTCAAGCCGATAACGGAGTACTCAGCGACCCATCAAGCCGGATACCAGACGGCGGGCGCCAAGACCGCGGCGTTCCTGGGGGGCACCGAACTGGTGACCAAGGCGCTGGGGGCCTTGGATCCCCGGCAATCTGGCCTCCAGCACGAGCAGGCCATGTGGCTGTCGGGAGCGGCCGCCAATTTAAGGGAGAGCTGCATCTTCCAAGTGGAGATGACCGAAGCCATGTGGAAGACCGGGCTGGGACCACAGATCGGTTGCCTTATTCGCCTGCGGGAACAGCTACGCGTGGCAGAAGAGGCACTCCGGGCCACTCAGATGAAGGAGAGCTACCTCGCCGCGGCCCGGCGAGGTGGCGGGGGCTCGGGCGGCGGCTCCGGGGAAGGTGTCGACAGTCGCCGCGGCGCAGGTGGCGGTGCACCCCGCGGGATCGGCGGCGGGGCTGGCGGCGGGGCTGGCGGGAGCGGCGGCGGTGGCGGCCGGGGAGAGCCGCCTTCGTGGCGAAAGGCCCTGGACGCACTCCGTGCGGAGCTCCGACAGCGGAAGTTGCCGGAGAACCTGTGCCCGGACCAGGAGGCCATGTTCACGACGGCAAAGCGCGACCTGAGGGGCGAGCGCCGTTTTGCTCCAACCACGCGCTGCTGGGTGGCCGGTGCACCAACGCGCAATGCCAGTACGAGCACGTGTCCCTGGCGGAGGCGGTTGGCCGCATAGCAGATTACTTGCAAGCGAAGCACGAGCAAGAGGCGCCCAAGGCAGGTGCCCGGGGGTAGGGTGCACGCAGGGAAGGGGTGACTCGCTAGGCGTAGGCGAGTCGTGCGGACCCAACAGAACCTAGCGGGCAGCCGGGGAACCTATGCGGGCCGGCCCCGCGGCCACGGGCGCAGAGAGCTGCAGCGAGAAGGAATGCGAAGGAGGGTCGAATTAGTGGACCGAAGGGTACACCCGCCGGGTGGGGCCTGATCCTGGTGCTCATGTCGCCGATGTCACTGCGTCATGTTGCAGACGGTGTTGGGGAGGCTCGAGGATTACGAGGCGGGGCCGGACAGACAGGGAGCGACGGTGGGCCCCGGCGAGTTGCACGATGACGGTGCCGCGGTGTGGGACGATGGCGGAGACACGGGGCGCGAGGCGGACGGGCAACCCTTGGGAGAGGACGGCGAAGACCCCTCTTGGTGCGATCCGGACGAAGATGCGCTGCTTCCCTTGGTCAAGCGCCTGGCAACCGAGGCCTCGACCGCAGGCGGGCCGACCCACATGCCGACCCCACCAGCCACAGATTTAAAACGCGCGCACCAGCGGTTGGAGGAAGCTTGGCAAGCCCTAGACCCCGCCGTACGAGCAGCCAGCGCCGGGGCGGACCCCACCCCCGGAGAAGCGTTCGAGCGGCAGATGCACGCCTCAGCACGCAACCCCGCAGATTTCCAGCCAGGCCTACTGCGTGCGTGCGGCAGCGTGTGGCAGCGCTACTTCGAGTTGAGCAACGGCTGCCGCCCACTCTCTCGCAACCAACGGATGCTGCTCGGGATGATAATGGAGGGGGTGCGCTTCAAGTGGACAGGGGCGCCAGCGCCTGACGCGCCCCTCCCACCACTGCGCCGGAAGAAACGGAAGATAGTCGTACAGATGGTCAGCCAAGCCATAGAGCGAGGCGACGAGCCCGAAGCCTACTTGACCGGCGAGACGCCACACACGGTACAGTTCCCGAACCACCGCAGCACCGTGCCTCATGTCGACTTCGTCACCGCGGAGATCGGCAAGTGCCTGCAGACGGGGGCCATCCGGGAGTGGCCAGCCGAGTGGGGAAACCCCACAGTCATCAACGGGCTGCGGGTGGTGGAAGGCAAGAAGCTGCGCCTGTGCATGAACCCGATGTACCCGAACCTGTTCATGGAGATCCCGCCGCTGAAGTACGAATCGCTAGCAGACCTCCCAGGGTTCCTTCGCAAGGGCGATTTCATGTTCACGACGGACGACAAAAGCGGCTACTGGAACCTGCTGCTCCACCCGGACATGTACCGCTTCGCTGCGTTCGAGTGGCAGGGCAAGCTCTACTGCTGGCTGGTCATGGCCTTCGGTTTCGCCCCAGCGTGCTGGATCTATAGCACGCTCAAGCAGGAGCTCTTCCGCCCCTTGAGAGAGAAGGGGGTCGACTTGGCATACCTGATCCACGACTGCGCAGCGGCCGCGCGAAGCCTGGCCGAGGCGCAGCACCTGTGCCGCGTGATGGTACACCTGCTCACGGCCCTGGGCTTCACCTTGAGCCTGGAGAAGTGCCAGCTGCGCCCCACTCAAAGGATCCGCTTCCTGGGCCTCATCGTCGATACCCAGCGAGAGGCTTTCGAAGTACCGGCTGACAAAGTACAACAGCTCGAGGAGGCGATCGGGCAGCTGGAGGCGGCCGGACCGGGGGCGGTCACGGCACGTGAGGTAGCCCGCGTGGCGGGGAGGATCATGGCCATGAGCCTCGCGGTGGCCACGGCCCCGCTGCACGCACGCGTAGTGGGACGGGCCTTGGCGGGAGTGGCGGACTTGGACGAGGCCGTGGGAGACCCCGAGGCTTTCCTGGCCCGTGCTCGGCTATTCCTGGAGTTACTCAGGACCAAGAACGGCAAGACCTGGTGGCGGCGCGGGCCGGCGCTAGTGCTGAGGGTCGCAGGCGACGCGTCGGAGCGGGCCTACGCTGCCTTCCTCCCCGACCAGCAACTGGGCGCGGGTGAAGCGAGTGAGATGCGAGTCCCCTTTACCCCGGAGGAGGTGGGACGGATGGACAGGGGCGAGTTCGACAGCACGGAGCGGGAGCTGAGGACCGTGGCCCTGGCAGTCACCTGGCTCCAGGTAGCAGGCCCGCACCTGCTTGCGGGCCGCTCGCTTCAGTACCAGACCGACAGCCAGGCGGCCATGTTCTGTGTGCTAGGCATGAAGGGCAGGGGTGCGTGCCTGCAGCGGGTGGACGAGCTATTCCGTCTGTGTGCGGAGATTGACCTGGAAGTGCAGCTGGTATGGTTCCCCCGCTCCGAGAAGCTCCAGCAGCAGGCCGACGACCTGTCGAAATACGAGGACGGGTCGCAGTGGTGCCTGGACGAGTCCGTGTACGGTCGCCTGTGGGCCGAGCCGTGCCTGAAGGGGCGCGGCCCCGTGATCGACATCTTCGCGGACGAGTACACCACCAAGCTCCCGGGCCGCTTCTTCGCGCGGTACTGGAGCCCGGGGGTCTTAGCGGTCGACGCTTTCGCCCAGCACTGGGGCGAGTGGGCCGGGGGCGGGGTGATCTACATAAACCCGCCCTTCGACCAGATGGGGCGGGTGGTCCGAAAGATTATGGAGGAGCACCCGGACTGCGTGCTCATAACACCAGTGTGGCCCCGCTGGTGGAGAGTCCTGCTGGCGGGCATGCCAGTCAAGGCCCGGCGGCGGCTGCCCCATCTCCCGAGGCTGTTCACACCGGGGCCCCAGGTGCCGGGTGGACGAGAGAGGAAGCCCAAGGCCCCGCGCTACGCGGTGGAGGCGGTGTATATCCTGTGGTAGCGGCTCAGTGACGGTGGCCTAGAGCGCTGGCGGAGACGGGTAGACGCGGGGTGGGGCAGTCGGCAGAACAGGTTTGCATTACAAGGAGGAGGGGGCCGGCATCGGAGCCCGAAGAGGCATACCGCACGGCGGTGTAGTTTGGGATTACCAATTCCCGAGGTAAACATGGGAAGGGGCTGCATGGCTGGACGCAGGGCCCCAAACTAACTTAGTCAGGTACGGAGCGACGAGCATTGACATTCAAGCACTGAAGGAGACTTTTATGCTCGGTACAACGGTTGTACGACACAGGAAGTCTTGCTTCGAGCCTCCCTTGTTTCCGGCACTGTTAGCCGCACACACATCAGATCTCAACACCAACACGACCCTCTTGTTAGGTGTTGTTAGTTTCTCTCTCAGTTCCGCCAAACATCACCCCACCCACCACGCCCTCGTGTTGTTTGGGCGGGACTTGATACATGGAGACCACCGCGAATCAGAGTAGCACGGGACCATCACAGTTATTATTAGGATGTTACAGCGGACCCCGCGGGTCATCGGTGACAGCCCCGGCGACAGCCGAGGCTTCCTCACCATACACTGCCTAAATGAAGTAACGCCACCATGGCGCTCCGGACAGGCTCCCCAAGTGCACCGAAACACTCCCCGGGCCCACACTACCAGGGAACCACCCCGTTCCTGAGAACCAACCATGGCAAGGGATAAAGCCCGCTCAGGGGGAGTTAGCCACCATGGCGCCCCTATTAGCGAACCACCACCCCCACCAAGGCGGGGTCACTTCTCCAGCGGTGGCCCGTAGTCTTGGAAGGCCACGGGGGCTCGCGAGTCACCATTCAGGGGCCTGCCCGTACGGTCCCACCGGGCCGAAAAAACTGCCCACACCTAGCGATAGCTCCACTGGGCGTCAGTGCCCTGACCACCCGCGGTCTATTACGACAGAGTACCTACAGGGCTTAAGAATCCTGGCCTGACGGAACCGGGCCTCGGCACACAAGACGACCGTCCTGCACTTTCAGGATCGGGTGTGTAGCCCCCACCGCTGACCACCCTTTCACTGGGACTCCCAGCTCAGCGAAGTCGTAGAGCCGGCTCCAAAAGTCTGCCACTGCCCGCCGGGCGGCTAGCCCTTCAGCGTCCCCTAAGGACCCCGGGATCCCGCCCGCGTTCCTGGACCTGTCGGCCCTCAGGGCTCGCCGGCCCGTTTCCATGGCACTGGTTGCCGCCAAGACGACAACGTCCCAGACACACTGTTGCACACCCACGGGGGGCGTTGCGAGCCACACCTGCTGCCTTTGAAGGCTCACCCCTAGCCTTGCCTCGATCTGTGCGACAACCGCTTGTGCCACCCCACAGCCCCAAAAATGGTGTTGCCTGGGTGTTGGCCGTATCGCCCCGGCGCCGGGGTACGTCCCGCATCCACAAGGGGCCACCGCCGCCCCCCTCATGTGGGAGTTACCAAGCATTGGGATGCCATCAACCGCCAGTCGCCAATACGCCTCCTTATTGGAGTTTTCCCACTTGGTCTCCGTCCACATCCGCTGCATGTTCTCTATTACCTTGGAAACCATCCTCGACACTTCTGGCGCAGTATCCTCTACCCCAAGCGCTTCGCAAACAAAGCGTGTGTGCGCCGCACGCCTCGCCTCCCCCAGGCTTTGCAGCTGCAGTGTCGTGCCATACCGCACAGTGTACTCGTGGAGTGCCACCTTGAGGCCGTTTTGCAGCCTCCACCCCATGCGCCTCACCAGCATTTCCGTGACTTCCTCTCTCCCTGGGGGGGTCGCCTCGGTGGGCCCCAGGGACCCCTCGGCGGCTTCCCACCACCCTGGTGGGATGTCTTGTCGGAGCGCTTCTAGGGCCGCCTCACACTCCCTCCACCGGTCCCACTCCTGCCACCCGTCTGCTCCTACCCCCAAGCATTCCCTAACAAACATTGCCCATCCCCGGCGACGCTGGCGCTGTGTGCGGGCGGTCGGGGGGTTCGCGTCCAAGTTCCTCTCCCATCCGTCTGTCGTGTCCCGGAGCCGGGATATCCCTCGAACCGCATGCCCAATGGTCCTCAGCGACAGGCATTTGGCAAGGGCGGCATGCCTATGTTCGAGCCCCGGTCGCTCACCTAGTTGCAGCCCGTGTGGTAATAGCGGGTTGCCCCACAGCGGTGCATTCCAGCACCAGCCCCCTGGGGTCAGGGGCTCCGCCTCAACATCGATCACGGGCGGGAGGGCACTCAGTGCCCTTGCTATCTGATTCACTCCCTCCGGTAGTCCGGGGCAGTCCAGCCATGGTCCTGCATGGGGCGCCGTCAAGGCCATAATGGGTTCGAAGCCCGGTATCGCTCCACGTAGGAACTCAAGCAGAATTCGCCGCCACGGGGCGTCTGCCCCGCCCTTGGGTCCCAGGACGAAGCGGACCGCCCACCCGGCCCATCTGGCCCGCGCGTGCTCCAGCAGGGGTAGGGCCCCAAACCCTCCTCCCGTCGGGTGCCCTGCCAACAGCGATTTGGGAACCCCTGTTGCCCTCCGTTCTGTGTCGTCGGGGCCGAGTCCTCTATCGATTAAGCGAGCCGCCAACTTCTCCCAGGCCATACTCTCTCTCTGGGGCGGTAATCCGCCGTGCTCCATGTGCCACGTCACTCGCTGCAGTCCATATGCTGCCGCTGATGATGCCCTCCCGAATATCGACAGGGATAGCCGCGATAGCGCCTGAAGGCGCTCTTTCACCTTGTCCCCGTGCGCCCTCCAGTCCAGTTCAGCGTCCCTTCCCAGGTTCGTGAACGGGAGGTTAAGCGCAGTGGCGCGGTGAACAATCCTCAACCCCGCGACGTCCTGACCCTCGCCCAACGCGACTGTGCCCGACTCGTCCGCCGCCCCTACAACCAGAAGCTCCACCTTGTCGAGATTGAGCTGTTGCCCCGACGCCTTCGCGTATGTGTCCATATATTCCAGGAATGGAGCCACGGCCTGGGTGTTCTCCAGCACTACTTCCGTATCATCCGCAAATTGCACCGCCGTAGTGAGCTCGCTATCCTGCGGTCCTAACTTGATCCCTACCCCGCATTGCTGCAGCCAGCAAAGCAGCGCCTGTGCTGCAAACAGATATAGCAGTGGTGCTAACGGGCACCCCTGCCTGACTCCCGCCGTCATGGGGACTAGCTCCGACTTGTACCCATTCACCAGTGCTCTCGCCGCTGTCTCCGACAGGAGGGTACGGGTCCACTTCATCAGCCCTTCGCCGGCCCCCATCGCGTCCATGCATCCCATGAGGAAGGGCCGGTCTAGAGTGTCGTACGCTTTCGCAATGTCCAGGAAGGCTATGCAGCCTGACCGGCCCTGCTGTGCCAGTAGGTGGGGCAGGTACCGCAGAAACAGCACATTTGCGCCTATCAGTCTCCCCGGGAGAAACGCCGACTGTTCCAGGGTGACCACCTTGCCTAGGGCTGGGCCCAGGCGGGCTGGGCCCAGGCGGGCCCATCACAGTTGCCTAACCGAAACACTCACGACACGAAGCCCATTTGAATACACTGGCAAGACCGATCAGTCGACATCCTCGAGTGAGAAAACCCTCACACCCGGGGCCGCTTGCTGGGCTCCTGGTGGCGGTAGCGGTCCAGGTAGCGAGCCAGGGTGATGGTGCTCCACAACTGCCCCAACCCCAATAGGGAGGGGACCTCCACACCAGCCGCTTCAGCCGCCTGCAGCGCCCCGCGGCGGAAACTGTGGACTGTCTCGCCGGCGAACAGCCCAGCCGAGCCCAGATGGAGACGGATCCGGGCCGCCAGCGTGGGGCTGCGCATGGGCCCGTCCTTGAAGCCCAGCCGGTCGGCAGTCACGGGCCGGAAAAGGAAGTCGTGGACCGCGGCCCCCGGTGGGGCACCGGGCTGGCGGCACAGCCAGAGGTAAAGGCCCAAGGTCCGAGGGATGCACAGCCCAGGCTCGGCGTCGTTGGCGGGTAGGACCACGGGGGGCGAGCGTGTCAGCTTGTGGGTCTTGGTACCGCGCATCCTGAAGCACAGGCTCGTACCGCCCTGGAGCCCCCACTCCTCGGGCGGTGGCAGCTCAAGGTCGGTGAGCGGCTGGTCGGGTTGCGAAGGATCCACGAAGTCCCCCAGCCCCAATTTGGCCAGGTCGTGTCCACGCATGGCGGTCTGCCACAGAAGCAATACGCACAGCAGGTCCCGCAGCACCACCAGCCGCTCGACTGCAGAAGCGGCTGACGCGACCTGACATCACAAGTACGTGACCAGAGAGCGGTACTTCTCGTATGTCATCGGCACCGCCGACACCTCCAAGTAGCCGGCCTGCACACGCGCCCGCTGGTAAGCGGCACGGAAGTCCTCCACCCACACTGAGTCGCAAGGGTTACCCCGGCCGGTGCTGGCATCGAACCGCCCACCACGCCCAGCTCGGCTGAAGAAACCGCTGAGCGCGGAGAGTTGTGACTTCACGGCGGCCGGAGAGACGGGCCCGCCGCCTCGGGCGCGGTGAGTGGGCAGCCAGGAGGCGATCATGTACACCAGGATGTCGTCAGGGGTGCAGTCCGCCCACGTGTGACCGCGACCGCAACGGGCCAGCCAACTCAGGAAATCCACCGAAGCGGAATCCTGCCGGGAAACCGTCGAAGGTGCCAAGGCGCCGAGAAGCATGTCCGCGGCGGTGGCCAGACCCTGCTGGTACAGTGCGTCCCGCGCCGCACCAGGCAGGGAAGGGCCAGCGGGAAGCTGCGCCGACACCCGCGCCAACCGGGCGGCCGCCACGCCTAATGGCGGGCACACCTACAAACGGCAGAACCAAGAAGGAGCTCGGTGTAACCAGAGAGGAGCTTATGGTCGAACGAAACTGTGGCGAGTCAGGGCGAAGTTGAGGACACCACAGAGACCGCGGGACCTCCGAATAGCAGGAAAGAGAGGGGGAACAGGCAAGGCAAACCCCACCTCACCGGAACAGGAGAACCCAGCGGATGGGACGCGAAAGGGACCCCGACAGCAGGCGGCAAAGGCTGAAGAACCGCGAAAGGCGCCGGAGCCAGCCCCGTTCCCGGAGGGCCCGCAGACGAGATAGGGGCGGAGAAAAAACCGCCCGCCACTCCAGGGAACAGGAAACCCTGCGGGATCGCGTCCGCGGACACGGAGAGCGACACAGGGGTGACACCCCACCGAAGGACGCGGGACCCACCGAGCGTTATTCCCCGCCTCACATCCCAACGCAACTGCGCCGCAGACCCCCAAAAAATTTACACTGGCGTCATAGACGAAGTCGAGCACAGACAGGCAGCGAACACCACGCAAATGCAAGCATCGCGAAACCGCGTGAGGAATATGGTAACGCCTATCATGGGATAAATCCCTAATTCGCACGGAGCGCAGCGATCGTGATCCACGCACAGTTCTTACCGTTGCTCCGAACCCAAGGCTCAAAGCTTGCGGACCAGCAGTGGCCCCACCCACCCACCCAAAGGAACCATTGGGATTACCAATTCCCGAGGTAAACATGGGAAGGGGCTGCATGGCTGGACGCAGGGCCCCAAACTAACTTAGTCAGGTACGGAGCGACGAGCATTGACATTCAAGCACCACATTTGAACGACAAATATCTGAAACTCTACTGTGGAGTATGTTGTATTTATTATTAAGTACCGATACATCTAATATTAGGTCAGCATACTTTACGATACTCCGGCGTTGTCAGGCGTTGTCTTAGCCGCTGACCGATCCGGTTGTTGCGTGTATATCTGCACTATCGATATATGTTATAAATCCAAGTACGTGTCAAAGTGCAGTGTGCCTCCCCTCTTGGCCTTAAGGCAGTACTGGCGCCAACTAACGACTCTCCGCATGCGCAGCATGTCATCGTCCATTTGTGCACATCCACTCGTCGACAACAGAGCACCTGGTGCCACTATCTGCTGCTGTATGTTGCTTTCCTTCCGTATTTCATAAGATTACCAAAATCCCTTACAACGCATGTAACTCCCATTCCCTGATGTTGCCCAACAAAGGTCCCTCAAGTTGAGATGTCAAGTAACCGCCTTTTATGACCCTCGTGGGCACCTCGTTTCTGCCACTGCCGCACAAGACATCAGCGACACAGCGACATGTCAGATCATCTGTAATACCGTACGTTCCCTGCGCCGTCGGCGTTCCCCGCTGGGAGGAAACGCAGATGTACACACGTAATGCTGACGCCGCTGGCGATCACGCAGCCCCGGGAGATTCCCACACCATCGACCCACATGGGATCTTGCGGCATTTCAACGCTATTGGCACAAACCATCCGCACCCGCTCTAGGCGGGTTCCCCACAAGGCACCGTGAGGCACGCAACCGGGAACAGAGACAGCAGTCACCTGAACAATTGTAGGTAAGTTTACCATCGTCCGACACCGCCGCACGGATCGCACGGCGCGTTCAGACACGTTCGGCAAAACATCAGCAGAAGGCTGCGCTCGGCCGGAGGTAGGCCGCCTGCTGCCCAGGTTCCATCATCAAGCGACGGGTACGAATTCCGTACGACATTTCCTTATCGAAGGGGGCAGGTCCAGCCCGTCATCAAGTATGTCCAGTCAATCACTTGTGCCCAAGTCTGCTTCAGTCAGAGGCGTGACGATAATCGCTGTTTATGCAGAAACGCCGTGGACACGCACTTTGCCAGGACACGTACACGCCCCAAGAAGGGCTAGCTGATTTGTTGCCCTGCGGGGACGACAGGACCTTGAAGGCACCAGTGCAAATGAACAAACATACAGACGGGTACCTCCAATCTCTGCCGATGCTCTGCCGTTACGCGTTTATAATCGCGTTTCTAGTCGACCTGTTCGACGAACCCACATCACCACCGTCACACCATCACCGTCCACCGCAGTGCCGCCGGAGCCTCTCACAGGCGCCACCGCACCGCGCGCCTGCGTGCTTTGGCTTGATGGATTGAAACCTGCGTTCGGCGGCAGGCGCGGACAGGCCCCGTCGCCTGCCGCCCACCGGGCTTTTGCATCTATGCATGCATCGCGTCTCGTTGACCTGCGGGCACAACCTTTCCCTACCCGAGGCTCTGACCCGACGCCCTCATAGGATCGGATGTCTTTTGCCCCCAAGCCTCCGCAGCTGCCGCGATGGTGGGCCGATCCCCGCGGTGCAGCGCTGCAGACGCGTGGTACGACACCAGCTGTGCCACCTCGTCGCCGCCTAACAGGGCCGCCGCCGCAGCCGTCGCGGTGTCAGCGGCATCCCGACCTACTGCGGGAGTCCTGTCGGGCCCCATCACGCGCTCGCCTGCCGCTCCCGTGTCGCCGCTTCCAAGGCCGCGTCCGGCTTTGATTGAAGCGGCCTCAACTGGCCGCATGGCAGCAGCGGTGGCAGGTACCGGCGGAGATGCAGCAACTCCACTTTCCTCATGGGGCGCTCGACCCGTGGGTCGCTCATCCGCGGAAATGGCCCCCGCTACCTCATCTCCGTTATCATCATGGGCATCTGGAGTTCCCCCGCCCTCAACCTTTGCCCTCTTCTCCGCTTCACCCCCCGCTTCTGCCTCCGCCTCCGCTTCTGTCTCCGCCTCTGCCCTTGGACTTGTTGGCAATGGCGCTGCTGCTCCTGGCTGTGATGGTGGTGGAGATAGTGGTGGCGAAGGTGATGGTGGCGGCGATGGTGATGGCGTCGCGAAGCTCTCGGCTGCTCGCTGAAGCGCGCACCTCGCCATCAGCTCCCAGTTCATGAAGCGCCTCCACTCGACCTGCTGCGCCAGTCGAGTGAACCACGGGTCGGCAATCGGGGCTGCCGCATCGCCGACGCCGCCGCCGCCAGTCGACGCCGCTGTCAGGCGCCTGGCGGTCGCCTCCATCGCCTTTGTGCTCATGCCACTGACCTGCTCCTGGACGTCTACGCGGCCCTCACCCGGGCCGTCGCGGCCGCTCGCGGCGGTGCCTCCGCCGGCGCTGTGAGCCTCGTCACTGTAGTACAGGTAGTAGTACCGCAGCGCCGCGTCGTCCTCGCCGCCATCCACTAGAAAAGGCTCTGTCGTACTACTACTTTCTTGTCGTACATCGCCCTGCGGTACTGCGTCGCGGGCATCCCATGCGGCGGCGTGCTGCTCCCGACTGGTGCTGCCGCGTGTGGTACTGCCGGCCGGGCTGGGAGCCGTCGCGTCCACGTCCACGTCTATGTCTGCGGCTGGACCTGGCTGAAAGCCCCTATGAGCGTCGTCCCCAAGAACGGCGTCCATCTCAGAGCTACTGCCGTCGCTACTGCCACCACCAATACGGACGGCGGCCGCTGGTGGCCCGTCTCCAGCCGCCCGAAGCGTGGAATCGGTCTGGCGGCCATGAGCCCCGGTGCTATCGCGGCCACCCTCGCGTGCTGGCGCGAAGGCGCTGCTGCTGCTGGCGAGGTCGGGCTGCGCGCCGCCGCTCCGGGTGGTGACACCGAACGGGGCGGATTCCGCGGCGGCGGTAACGCTGGACTCGTCGCTAGTCGGCACCAGCAGCCAGTCTGTTGCGGTGGTGACAGCGATGAGGGTACCTGCGACGCCCGTGTGAGGGTACCTTTAACGAACCTATGAGGGGCTTCATCGGTCACAAGACTATCAACTGGTCGTGGGATGTCGGGGTAAAGCATGTGTGGCCCAGTGCTGCGGATATGAGTATCGGGATTTCTATTGCGGGACCGTCATCGACCGACCACCCGTGGAACCGCGACCACGCCGGACTACGATTTCGCGCTCGCCATTCGTACAACCCATATTATTTGTGTACTGCAATCCGTACAATCGGCTGCCGTACTCACCTGCCACTGACATCCCCGCCGCATCCGCCCGCTCCATCGCCACGAACGTGTCTGAGAGCAGCCGGCGGCGGTACGCGGCTGCGGCCGCCGCGGCGCCGTTGGCGCCGTTCCCCGGGGAGGTTCCGCCGCCTTGCGGACCTCCCGCGTTGACGATCAGCAGGAGCGGCTTCTGCGCCCTGTTGAGCGTGGGCGCGGCAAGGGCGTTCGGGTGGGTCGGGGGCCGCAAACGTATCGGGGATTATACCGTAACTGGTAAGGACCACCGGGGGCCGGAGCCGCTGCTGCGCTGTAGGTGCATGTGGGGCATCCACCGACGGGCTTCTTTCTGTCCTATGTGGGCTTGTAGCTTGGCGGCCTATTGCAAACGTAGAATTGAACCACGCGGCAAACCCAACCGTAGCCCCAGCCACCCTTCCAACTGCTCCAACCGCTCCGAATCCACATCATCCGCGCACCGCAGCGCGTCCAGCAGGTGCGCGCCCACCCAGGCGTCCGCCCAGCGCAGGCGACAGGCGGGGCCGCACAGCAGCCAGTCGTCCGGGGACACGTGGGCGGCGGACAGATCCAGGTGCCGCATCATCTGGAGGCGTGTAGTGGTGCGGGTTACAAGCGGCGGAGGGTTACAACTTATAAGTGGTTCGGTTGCCTGCATTGCGCCGTGATTAGCCGTCAGGAGGAGACCTCTGACCTCCCCCAGCACGCGACTTTGGGGTACTGTCAATGTCATTGACAGGCTTGAGGGGGTTTATGGCGCTCACCTGGTTTCGGAGGAAGTCGGTCCCTTCGCACACCGGGTCCCATGGGTCCGCGCCCAGCGCGCTGCCGCTGCCGCCCCACCATGATCGTTGCCAGACAGAGCCCAGCCCCGCATCACCACCGCCACCGCCATCGCTGCCGCCATCATTACCCTCTCCGTCACCGCTACCGCCACCATCACCGGCTCCGGAACCGCTACCGCCACCATCACCGCCTCCGGAACTGGCTCCGGAACTGCCACCGGCACCATCGCCGGCACCATCACCGGCTCCGGCATCGCCTCCGTCACTGTTACTGTCACCAGCACCTGCTCCGGAGCCGGCTTCGGAACCATCACCTTGATCGGCCCCCGAAACGTCACCGGCTTCGGAGCTGTCATCATCGCCACCGGGCCCTGAAGCGGAGGGCCCCGTCGCGGCGGCGGCGAGCAGCGGCGGCCTGGGGCCCCCCGTGGGCTCCCACACGTGTCCAGGCGGGTTGTACGGCATCAGGTGCGGTGAGTGGGCTCCGAAGAACCCGTCTAGGCCGGCGAAGATGAGGTGGTTGGGATCCATCTTCCGGAGAAACTTGGCCATGTACGGCAGCCATGCCTGGCTCAATCAAATCCAACAGTGGCACAACACAGCGGGGATTACCCGTATGCAGCGTTTGGCGGGCTTGTGGGCGTGTGTGTGTTGTGTGTGGCGTCGCAGCGACACCGGCCAACAGGGGCCAACCAACCCCAAGACCTGACAAGACCGGAACGCGCGAACGATGACATGGCACCCACACGGTGGGCGTTATCGCCTGTTACGTTTGTTGACTTTGCTGTCAGTTTCCTACTAGCTCCTACACACGGCGGACGGTCGGTAGGGGGTGGCTGCAGCCCGCCTGGTCAGGCCGCGCGAAGGTGCGCCGCCTCGGTTGCTATCGATAACAGGCCTCATTCCCAGGACGTCCGCAGAGCAACACAACCCTCATACCGACACCGCATAGCGAAGCCCACAAATCAAAGCAAATCCAAGACCCAACAAACCCCAACGCTCCCCTCTGGGGTAGGTGGGGGATGTTCGCTGGGTCCCTGGGCGGCGGTGCGTAGCCACCCACGCACCCACCCACGCACCCGCCCACCTGGAGGTGTCCGCTGCCCGGGTGGCCCGGGTCCCTGGGCCTTCGGTCCGTGTATTATTGGGCAGTCACATATCAAGGAGGGGGCGGGGCACGGTGAGCAATCCGCCAGGTGCTCTATTGCGTCATTTGCTCTCCTTCCGTTCCCTTCTTTGCCCCCGCTTGTTGCCCCCGCTCCCGATGCACCGATGCGAGTTGGTGACCACGCCGTTGCAGGGGCAGACCGGGTTGGCACTCGGCAGCATAACGTCGCGCCTTGGTCGGGTGCGGACTAAGGTCTACGGATCAAAGACACGCAGAGCCGTGTCCCGTGTGGGGAGGAGTCAATCTCTCTCCCTCCCTCGTAGATAAGAGAGAGTCAAGACAGCCCCGTACGAAGTTACGAACCCATCCGCCGATACTGCCTACTGGTTCCGGAACCGCAGGGGTCCGGTTCTTCGGGACTCGTAGTCGCAGCGCACCGGTTGGCGAGGTCCCACGCAAGAATGGTGGGGTCGTGTCGGTGAGCCATCCCGGTGAAGCTGTTGTTGCTGACGGCCAGCGCCGTCATGTAGTCGAAGAACAGGGCCTGGAGGCGGGCCGGAGTCGCGGGGGTTAAAGGAAAGTGGTAGACATGAATGAATGAATGAATGAACGTTACAGCGGACCCCAAAGGGATCACATGTTCAAATTGGGTCCCTCCGTGAGGGATGGCGGAGCCGGGTCCCTCCACCTGGGCCTCATTCCACTAACCCTGTAGGTGTCGTTGGTGTAGAACGTCGTCACGGTGTCGCTTGCATTGATCCACTGGACGTACTGCCACATGCCGCCGTACCGAGCGCTACTGCCGTCCGTGAGTACGGGAATGACCCGCAGGCCGTAGCGCCGCGCCGCTGCGACCACCCAGTCGAACCCGTCCCTGCGTCCCGTCCCGTGGCGACGTCACGCGCACAAAACACATGGTGACGACGTCAGTAGGCGCCGTACACAGTCAATGGGGTTGCACCATGCACTCCTGCAAACGATGGATGAGGACGGTGGCTGTCCCCCCGGGTTCGATCTTCGGGTTTATTTCTTTTTTCAATTGAACCCCCGACCCCGCGAGCCCTTACTGAGCCCGAAATACACAGTACGGCCCAACCTGCCGTACCTATTTGCAGTGGTGCCGTGCAGGAGGGCCCCAAGGTCCCAACGGGTCAGCGCCCATCGGTGGCAGTCGAAACCTCCTCACCAACCACACGGCCCCCGTGCTGGGTGTGACCGGGTTCGTTCTGGGAACCCGGTCGTTCTGGGAACCCGGTCGTCAAAGCTCCGCTTTTGGGCCCCCGTGCCGCCACCCGCTGCCCCTGGAGCTTGTCTTCCCGCCTGCGGAACCCCGCCGCCCGCTGTCCCCAGGACATGTCTTCCCCAAGCACCCCTCCGCACCTGAGGGCCTGTCGGTCCAGCAGCCCCGCTGCCACCTGCACCGTCACCCGCCCCGCCCGCCGGAGCGCCAGGCCGTCCGCGAAGGCGAAGAAGCGCACCGTGTTGAGGCCCAGGGCGGCCGCCGACTGCAGCAGCTGGCGGGCCTGCGCGGGGCCGCCCGATAAAACGGATGGCCGTCGTGTATGGTGAGGAAGCTTTGGCTGTCACCGATGACCCGTGGGGTCCGCTGTAACATCCTTAATGATAATGACAATTTCTTCATCGCCCAGAAACTGCCGTATCCCTCCCTTCGGGTCTCCATGACCGCTTCCCTCCCCCCGGTTCCCATGACCCCGGCACCCCGCGCATCCCGACGCACCCGCCGCCGGGTGCCCCTCCTGGCCGCCCACTCGATCAGCTCCGGCGCGTCCAGTCCCGCGATGCGGAAGGGCCGCCCGTCCGCCAGTTCCAGCCGGCCGTACCGCGACACCACGAACAGCGCCGCGTCGCCCACCAGCCCGCGGGAGGGCTGCGGGTTGGCGGCCAGGCGGTTGGGCTCCGGGGACTGGCTGTGCCGCCAGCTGCCTGCACCGTGCGCCCGTGTCCCGGGCCCGGGATCGGCGGCGGTCCGTCGTGCGCGGCAACGGGTGACGGAGGGGAGGCAAGGGACAGCCGCGAATGGAGGGGGCGGCCGCGAGTCTGTCAGTCTTTAGTAGTATCCCTTACAAGGTGGACCCTTGTCCCGACCGGGTGTCAGTCTGTCAGGCTGCAGGGACTCCATGGGTTCTGTCCTCAGCACTCCTGTCCGCCAGAAAACCCATCAGAACCAAGTGCGGCAGTACCGTTTGGCAGTTGTTGACCAGGCAGGGCGCGTGCGTTGACCGGATACCGTACCACATCTGCTGACTTCCTGGATGGTGAAAATGAATGCATCGACACAGGGTACAGCAATGGGCATACCCCCGACAGGGGCCACTGGTGCCTTCCCTACGAGGAGAGAACCCCGCGGATGACAAAGCGACGGCGCAATCTCCACACGGCGGCGCTGCCGAAAAAACAAACACCGCAGTTGGCATTGAAGTGGTGAGCTCGGGAACTCACCGATGTTGACGTAGCGCGTGTTGCTGGCGAACATGGCGTTTAGATACGTCAGGTTAGCGGTGTTGTAGCCGACGGGCGCGCAGCCGGCGGTGCCCAAGCTAAAAGTGGCGGCCGCCGGGACGCCGTCGCCGGCGGCGCGGCCACCTCGTCCCGAGCCGTCACTGACCCATGGGTCAGTGACGGGCGGCAGGGCGTCCAGGCGGCTTGCCCATGCCGCCGCCGCCGCCCGCACCCGCTCGTCATCGCCGTACAACTCCGGCGTCGGTGGCGGGAGCGGCGGCAGCGGGATGCGGCCTTCCCAGTCTAGCGCAGCGGACCCGTCGGCCGATGCACCGCCGGCGGCGGCCGCCGCCGCCGCCGCTGCGACGGCGTGCATCGTCGTCAGTTCGCCGCCAAGCGACGACTCCATGAACTCGACTGCCCCGCCACTGCCGCCGTCTGCGCCAGTCTCAATACCTGCAGCGCCGACGCCGACAGCCTCAGCATTGCTCAACTTGGACTTTTTGATCGTCGAACGCAACGCGCCGGCATCCGCCAAGGCTGGCGGCGTCGACGGCGTCGACGACGGGTTGCCGGCGGCGGCGGCCGCCGCCGTCGCCGAGGGCGACGTGACGGCCTGTTTGTCGTTGGGACTGCCGAAGAGCGTCGCCACGCGAGCTGACAGACGGGCCCACCACGACGACAAGCCACGGGGACTGACGTCACTGTCGGCGGCGGCGGCAGATTGGCCGTGCCGTCGCACAACGATCGACGGCGATCTGCCTGATGCGTCGCCCGCCGCGGGCGCCGACGGCCGAGGTAGCTGGGCCCCAGCGTTGTTGTCACTGTTGCTGATGTCACCGCCGGCGCCTCCGCCGCCTCCGCCGCCTCCGCCGCCTCCGCCGCCTCCGCCGCCTCCGCCGCCTGCGGCCGCGGCCGCGGAGGCGCGGTCCGCAACGACCGCATCCGTCGGGTCGTGGAGCCCGCCACGCAACGCGACACCCAACAGTCCCAGCATCACAAGGCCCAGGAACACAAGCGTCATCACGAAGCAGCGCGCCGTGCGGTTACCCCGCCCCAACTTGTTACCGGAGGAGCCGTACATGCCCCCGTACATGCTCGCGACGCGGGGCCCTTTGTCGTACGAGCCCGGCACGAGCACATGGTCCTTGTACATCACCGGGTCCGAAGCGAGGCTCCTGCCGCCGGAGATGCCGTACCAAACAGGGCTGGCGGCGAGGCGTGAACTGGACGTCGGCGGTGCTGCTACAGCCGACATGCTGGCGGGTGCATCGGAAAGCTGGCTACCGCCGTTGCCGCCGCCGCCACCCACAAAGACTTGGTTTGCGCCGACAGACATGGCCAGCTGCGGTACGGCAGGCAACGGAATCGTCCAACCGCAGTTGACGTCAGCACCAGCGATAACGCTGGGATGCCAAAGGCGGCTGCTGTCCGCGGCGCCGCCACGGGACGGCGGCTCCGCCGCCGGTCCAATGCCGTGGCCCCAGGGACCGCCGTCATCCTCGGCGGCGGCGTTCCTAGGTGAGCGCCGGCTTGCCGTACGGCGCTGTGTCGTTGGAGACGCCTGGTACATTGCGCCTGAGAAGTAAGCAATCGGTACGGCATCGCCGCTGCCGGTGGCGCCGCTGGCGGCAGTGCTGCTGCCGCTGGCTCCGCCGTCATCGACATCACCGCCGCCGCCGCCGCCGCGACTGCTGCCGCCGGGGTCGAATGTGCTCAACCCCGCTCCTGCCTTCCCGCTGGACGCCGCGGAACGCGAAGCGGTCCGCACCGTCTGGCCCTGGGCCGCGGGCTCCGTCCGCGCCAGCGGCGCCGCCGCCGAATCCTCCTCCATACTTCCTGCGCCATCGCCACCCAACCTGCCAGCTGGGGTGCCGCCGCCAGCTGCTCGGGGGGCCGAGCTGAGGCGGGACGGCGCGCCGCTGCTGCCGCTGAAGAACTGGTACAGCAGTGAGCCGCCCGCAGCGGTCGGAGCCGCCTGCTGTGCTGCGGCTGATGCTGGGCCAGCTTGGTGTTGCTTTTGTTGTTGCTGTTGGTGGTGGTGGTGCGGCTGCTCTGCGCCGCTCCGCGGATTGCTGGCCGCGGGCCTCGTCTCACCGCCGCCGCTGCGCTGGTGACCCGAAGGTGCATGCTTTCCGTCGTCCAAATGATGTTGTGGATGGACGTCGTAATTGCCCTGGCCCTCAGGGCTTTCGCTCGAATCCTTCATCATGTCGTCTGGTCTGAAAGTTTTTGTACTTTGCGACGAAAAAATGCAGCCACGCTTGGAGCGTTACATCTGCGAGGCGAGGCGAGGCGGCGACTGCGGATTGCGCCCTGGTGCTGCTTGTCGACGCGACCGTTGAAAAAACTTGAAATGCAAAGAGCTTTTGCAAAGCTGCTGCTGCTTCTGGGCAATCGGTGCGTCTTCGGTGAAACTGACACGCTGAAGGCCGCTAAGCCGCCCCGCCTCGACCCGCCTAGGTGCTGTTACCGGAGCTGGATGCATCGCAAAGGACGGCCGCGACGATTGCGATTGACCTCGGACGGCGGCAGCCGAGGAGAGACGCAGCAGCTTCGTTGCACTGACCCATGGGACGGTTGTACGCGCTGCACTTTTGGATGCCGCCCGCGCCCGCCGTCCGCGCCGGCGCGCTTACCAAGTGCGAGAACATACCGTACACTTAACACACGGGAACCTCTATCTTCGGGCCTGCCACTCCGCGTCACCGCTATATAAACAAAATCATGTTACAGTGGACCCCGCGGGTCATCGGGGACAGGCGCGGCTGCCTCACCACACACTCACCACCACCGCTGTGCCAAAGCGAGGGCAAAGACCCCTAGTCTCATCGAGACATCGTGCAAAGGCCGTCGCTTCTAGCCAACGGCACGAACAAGACGGACACGCGAAACAGGCAAGTAGTAGGCAAGGCGCCGCGCTGTCCGGAGCTTCAACAAGCCAGCCAGCCAGCCGACCTCGCCAGCCTTACGACCCGCCCTCCCAGCTCCCACCCTCATCTCTGCGGGCCTTCCTGCATCACCAGGATACAGACCTGCCGTCCCGTCCCCACCTTGACCGAATCCGGCACAACATACCCGATTGGTTCTAGGCCTGTCGCGCGTTTGAACGCCCCTGTTGCAAGACCACATGCTGCACCGTGGGCCTGCCGGGAAGCGGACATCAAGGGCCATCCATCATCCATCCATCCATCTATAAACAACCCATGTATGCCCCGCCGCCGCACCCTCTAGGCTGCACCCCCCGCGTGCAGTCCTCGCCGCCCTCTCAAACACCGACTGGACTGATACGCTCTCAGCTGCGAACAAACTGGCGCTTGTCCCCCGCGTCCCGTTTGCCGTACGGGTTGGCCGCGCTGAACTTGTGGCCGGTGCCCATCCCCCGCCGGTAGTCCGCCCCGCCCCGCCCGCCGCCGCCGCCGCCGCCCATCCGCGCGGCCTTGCGGGTGTGGCTCGAATGGCTCTCCAGCTGCAAGTTCACCCTGTCGGACCCACCATCGACATGACACATGGACCAGGCGCTTCGTCAGGGGAGGAATGAATAACTTAGACAAAGGTTCCAAAGCCCGCGCTAAAACGGCGGCCCGACCCGAGGCCGCATCCTAGAAAGCCGTACAGATAGATAATTAGATAGATAGATAGATAGATAGATAGATAGATAGATAGATAGATAAATAGACAGGTAGACAGACAGACAGGCACACGGGCTCACAAGGACGCAGACAGGCAAGGCAAGGCAGGCATCGCAGGCAGGCATCGCCGCGCCCTCGCACCTGGGCGGCACGGTGAAGCCAAACGACCTGGCCACCGCCTGCAGGTCCAGTCGGTGCACGTTGAAGATCTCCTTCAGCGAGTGGCTGTTGTAGGCCAGGATGGTGGACCGGAAGGCGTCCTTGGCCGACTGGTGCAGATAGTAGTTCTTCTCCACGAGGCGCTCGAGCTGGGACTGCACGTTGGCGAGCTTGGACGACGGGAAGTCGTACTCGTTGAGCGGCACCTTGGCGTCCTTGAGGTAGCGCAGGAAGCCGAGCTCCTCCGGGATCAGCAGCAGCAGCGCGCGACCGCGGCCCTCCTTGCCGCGCGCCGTGCGGCCCACGCGATGGATGTACTCGCGCGGGTCGTCGGGGGGGTCGTACTGTATGATCCAGTCGACGGCGGGGATGTCGAGGCCGCGGGCGGCGACGTCCGTGCACAGCAGGATGCCCTTCTCGGCCTGGGCGAGGGGGTAGAACAGGAATCGGAGGACGTACCGTATCGATTTAATCTTTTGGGAATTGGTGGGAGAGGGGGAAGGGATACGTTCGTTACCGTGTAAAGAGAGGCGGTATCAAGCCTAAAGATGAGGGCTGAGGTTGGAGAGGTGGATGATAGAGAACACACATCCGACCTAAACAACGGCCCCTCCCCGTTCCGAATGGAAATGAAGAGATGGGACGCGCGCGGGGTTTCTGTGCTGGGGTATCAGAAGGCGGGCTTCCGCTGTCATGTCAGCACCCATCGGGTTGCCGGCCGGTCGTGTGTAGAGACGTGTGCAAACGCATGAACACGTTCAGTTTTTCTCTCTCTCTCAACCACATTGAAGGAGGCAAAAAGGTGAACCTGGTTCTCGCAGGTGGGCCCTCGGCTGCGCGACGCGACGCCGTCCGCCCTCAGCCCCCTCACCTGGCAGAACTCGAAGAACGTCGTCGTCCGCTTCTGCTGCTTCTGTTTGCCGTGGATGTCCTTGACGGGGATGTCAATGTAGTTGAGCAGCTCTGAGTGGAACTTGACCGAGTTGCAGCTGCTGAAGAAGACCATCACCTGCGGCCCAGGCCAAGCCAGAGGCATGAGTCGTCTCGACACAGAGCACAGACGTGCCGCACGGGGAATCACTGGGAACGATAGGACGTCCGCGACACAGAGACTTGTCGTATATAAGGTGTCACCCACAACGATAGGAACGATAGGACGTCCGCGACACATGCACTTGTCGCACGGAGAATCACCCACATCGATAGGAACAATAGGACGTACGTCCTCGGTCACGCCTCGGTGCCGGATGCTTCTTCCGTCCTCGGCCACGCCTCAGTGCCGAATGCTTCTTCCACGCCCTCCGCACTCAGCGTCCCCGCGCCCCCCACGGCCCCCGCGGGGGACCCCGCATGGACGGTCCTGCGCCCCGACCGACTCCGCCGCACCTTCTTGTTGGCGTTCTTCTTCAGGAAGGTGAAGAGCAGCAGGAACTTCTTGTCCGCGGGCACCACGCAGTAGCCCTGCTCCAGGCCCTCGCGCGTCGCCACCGACCGGCCGTCGTCCACGCCCACGTACAGCGGCTTGTGCTTGAAGGAGATGCGCGCCAGGTCCTCCACCTGCGCGGCGGGGAAGGGGAAGAGGGGGCCCCCATGGGTTGCGAGATGGATGATCCATCATCGGTATTTATCGAGCGGTGTTTCGAGCCTATTGTATCCTACAACACTCGGCGGCAGGCCCCGCGCATTATACTGAAGCAGTGCCGCTGTGCTACTTGCGCTTAAGCGAATGTTAGTTCAGCGCGTGGGACATCCGCCGCGTCGGGCGCGGTGTGAGTGGAGGCGCAGACAGCTACATCTGGCAATCGATGCGCGTCGATTGCCGCGCGCAATTGGTGCTGGATGGTGGCGGCGGTGTTGACGACTACATCAAGAAGAGTGACCCGTGGGTCGACGGGGCCGTCGACGGGACCGGCGGGACCCGTGGGTCGACGGCACAGGCGGGACCCGTGGGTCGGCGGGACCGGCGACACGTGGGTCGGCTACAGGGAGCGCGAACTCACCTTGGTGGTCTGCGTGGCGCTGAACAGCATCGTCTGTCGCTCCTTGGGTAGGATCTTGATGATCTGCGATCATCCGAAACCATCACGACATGCGGGTCGTTCAAGTACTGTTTGAAATACCGTTGGAGAAACAAGCTTGTTGGGAGATATGCGGGGATCGCCGACCTTGAGCTTGGGGTTTTGGGGGGTTTTGGGGATTTTTCCTCAATCTCATTGCCGCCACTCCGGAAAGGCCCAGCAGAGCCCTTTCGGCCCCCATTCGATTCCAAATCGGCCCCGAACATGCACCACACCACACCACACCTTCGGCCACCTGCCGGCCTCCCCTCAACGACCCGTCGGGCTCACCCGCCCGCCCACGGCCCGGCCCGCCCCCGCCCGGTCCCACCTGCCGCATCTCCTCCTCGAACCCAATCTCCAGGATGCGGTCCGCCTCGTCAATCACCAGGCACGCCAGGTTGCGGTACACAAAGCCGCGCGTGTTCTGCAGGTGGTCGAGCAGCCGCCCCGGGGTGGACACCAGCAGGTTGACCCCCTTGACCAGCTTCTCGGCCTCGGTGCGCCGGTTGGCGCCGCCCATGACGATGCCGTGCGTCTGGGTGTGGTACTTGAGGAGGTCACGGGCCACGCCGTAGATCTGCGGCGGGTGGGAGATGCCCGGATTGCCGGTCCAGTCAAGTGGGGGCACAGGGAATCGGTGGCCGTATTGGAGATGCGGTCCAGGAGGAACACACCCCGGGAAGTAGTCGAGCTCTCTCTCCTCCCCAATACAGCCATACACCCCCGCCCCCGGCCCCCCCGCACCTGCAGCGCCAGCTCGCGAGTCGGCGAGATGATCACAGCGCCCGTCCCGTTGCGCGGCATGAACTTGGCGCGGTAGAGCAGCTCCGCGCAAGGGATCAGGAAGGCCAACGTCTTACCCGAACCTGCGGGTGTCCCGGGGCCGGGGCCAAGGTCGTGGGTTGTCGGTGCGCGGCGGTGCGGGTTGAGCGACGCGTGGCGGTGCGTGCAAAGAGGCCCAGCGCGCATGGCGAAGCCGGCCTGGGATCCTATGTGCAAACCTGTTTTGCGACTGCCTTCGCACCTTCTTGTGCAGCCACGGCGACGCTTCCGAGTTCACGAGGTGTGACCCCAATGCTTATCGTATGTTTTTTGCTCATCGTATGTTGCCCGTGCACGCTCTCAGTCATCACTCACTCAGTCGTCTCCCCAATGCCCCCGCGCCCCTGAGTTCATGATGAGCTGGCTGAGCGTTTTCCCCCGTGCGGTCTCCCCCGGGTGTCCCTGATTCCCCGCGCCCCCGTCCTGCATCGCAACCCACCCACCCGTCCTGGCGGCGCCCAGCACGTCCCGCCCCGTCAGAAGCGCCGGGATAGTGCGGGCCTGGACCTCCGTGAGGTGCGTATAGCCCATGTCCGCGATCGCCTGGAATTGACCCACGGGTCAAGCCAGGCCGGGTCGGATCGTGTCGTGTCGGGTTGGGTTGGGTTGGGTTGGGTTCAGCGCGCGGGGCGTGTCACACAGCGGGTCGGGTCAGGCCAGGCATAGTTGCGTGTAGCTGCGGGGACGGTGCCGGCAGTGGCATAACATAGGCACGGACCTATCACACGCCAATCTCACGGTTTCCAGGCACCACCCATCCTGCCCTGCCCGTCCTGCCCTGCCCATCCGGTAACAAGTCCGACACAAAGCCGTCACGAGCACATGCGCGACCCCGACCCCTACCTCAACTGACCTTCAGCTTCACACACAACGCAGCCCATCCAAGCCGGCCACCGGCAACACTCCCTGCTTACCTTTTGCGTGTTCTCAGTCAGCTCCAGGGAGCCAAACTCCGTGGCGCTCATAATCCCCGCCACTGTGGCGGTGTGCCGCTCAATCTCCAAACCCAGTCCGCCGCCGGCCGATGCGCCCTTTCGCGATGCTGACTTCACGTTATCCTTCTCGTCGTCATCCGCCGCAGCTGCCTGGGGCCGCATATGGTCGGATGCCCGATAGTTAGGTGGAGCAGGTTGAGAGGCTGAGCATACGCAGTATGGGCGCGCTCAAGCACAAGACGCACCACGGGAATGGATGCACAGAATGCATTGGGTCACGGAAGCCGCAGCACCTCCCCGGGGGCAGCCGCGGGGTAGCCGCGATAGGTGCAGTGCAGAAGTCGCAAAGCAGCGTGTGGGGGTGGGGGATTGCTGCCGCCGCGCACCACCACGGCGTCCGGGCGTGTGTGTACAAGGGAACTGAGACGGGCGCGTGTTTAGATAAGAAACCCGCCCGCCCGAACCCGGGCGTGCAGGGCGTGTGTGCGTGTCGCATGCATGTCCCCAGCCACGAGGTAGGGAGGAAGACAGAGGCGGTCAGAGAACTTTGAAGACAACCCTCAGCCGGTCCAGTCCCCTTTCTGAGGGCTCTGGCGTCGGGTGTAGGTTTCATCATCACTCCGCCTCAGGTTCCTCGTGGACTTAGACAGAGTCCTTGGACATGGACGTGGACGTGGGTGTGGACATGGACGTGGACGTGAGCGTGGACCCTAGACACCCCTCTAGATACCCTGGATACCCCCTCTTCGGCTTCCCCCTGCCCCACGTACATGCCCCGCAAACACGCCCGGGGTGCCCCGTGGAGACGTTCCCTCTCCCCCCACACACCTACACTCCCATTCCTCGTACACTCCACACGCGCACATATTCGCCACGCAACGCAATCACCCGATGCGCGCGTGGCTGTCGCTGTCGCCTTCGCGGCATGGACTGAAATCGTCCGCCCAACAGACCCATGGTGCACCCGCGTGCACTGGGCGGTCTGGTGCCCTGCCCGGGCGCGGATGTGCCTAGTCAGCGCCAGCACGTCAAGCGCCCAACAGCAAACGGCCAACGGTCAGAGAACTTTGAAGACTGCCCTCAGTCGCCGCCCCGCATTTTTGGCGAGGTTGCAAATCGGGTTCTTTTGAATTTTCTCATCACACCGTTTTCTCTGGATGATCTCTTGGCCTCACGCGTACGGCATCTTAAGGTCTCACGCGCGTACGGCACCACCCCGGCATGCCTGCGCAGAGCCCTGAGGTTCCCGGGTGAAGCCTGCCTGCCTGCCTGCCTGCCTGCCTGCTGTAGCCCTGGCCTAGACCAACGGCTGACGCGCTTCGGAGGGTTCCGAGGGACCATCTCCGAGGCGGACCTACAACGCGCGGGCACCGACGGCCAAGTGTGCACGTGTACACCGATTTTCCACACCCACACTACATCTCGCGGCTCAACCCTCCCGCTGGCCTTCGCTGGCCTTCGCTTCTCGCGGCTCAGTTATCTTTTACACTACATCTCGCGGCTCAACTCTCCCTAATCTTGCAAGTCGCGGCTTCCGGCGTGCTGCCTGACGTACCTTTCTTTTTGCCTTGTGCTTCTTGTCCGCCTCCTCCTCCTCCTCCTCGACTTGGTCGTCATCTTCTTCTTCTCCCTCGCCGTCAGCGTCGTCCTCGTCCTCGCCACCATCGTCCTCGCCAAGCGCAACGTCCGAGTCGTCTTCGCCCTCGCCGCCGCCATCCTCCTCGTCCTCTTCATCCTCCTCGCCATCACCAGAACCCCCTCCGAGGCCGCCACCGTTCACCATCGCGTCAAAGTCCTCGCTGTTGAAGTCGTCCGCGTCATCGCCCTCACCCTCGTCGTCTCCACTGCCCAGTCCAGCACCCAACGCATCGTCCTCCTCGTCCTCGTCCTCCTCGTCGTCTTCGTCCGCTGGCTGTCGTTTCCGCTGAGGTGGTAAGCCTTTGCCGAGTTTAACTTTCTGCGAGACGAAATTGTGTGACGAGGGTTAGGTTTCTGCGAGACGAAATTGTGTGACAAGGGGAAAGGCCAAAGGCGGGCCGTTGTGCGCAGGCTGCCCCAGCACTCCCCTTACTAATGAAGCCGCAGGCGGGGGCCTCTCCTACCTTGGCGGCTGGCACAGGCGCTGCTTTGGCGCTGGTAGGCCGTTGCTGTGGCTGGGCAGGCTTGCCCTTTCCACCCGCTTTGGCAGTTGGAGTTGGTGCTGCTGCTGGCGACCGTTGAGGTTGGCCAGCTTTGGCGGATGCCAGAGCAGCCTTTTGGGAGGCCTGGGCAACAACCTGCGACTTCGTCCCCTGCTGCTTCGGTGAGGCACCTGCAAGGCAATTGTTTCAACAGAAAGGGTTGTCAGACCCCTCAACGTCATATGCGCACCCCGCGGAAAGCAATTGTGCTGATGAGTCGCGATGTTCATCAGTCAAGCAAAGCAGAGGCCTCTCTGTTGTGCTTACCAACGTCCGAGCCGGCGCCGCCCGCCCCATCGGTGCGGCCGCCTTTACTACGACTGCGCTTCCTTTTACGTTTATGTTCAGGATTATCCATACTCAACTAGGTAAAACCAGAAAAGGAAGCTCACGAGCCTGGGTGTGTTGACGTTTGGTTGTAGTCAATTCGAAGAGCGGCCACTGCTGTATTGAATTACTTGCAGGTCGAAAGCAGAACTGCTATGATTAATAAAGCAAATCGTGGAGCAACATAATGGGTACTTGGGTGCCTGAGGACCAACGACCAACGACGCAGTACAGAAGGTTTTGTTTCTTTGTTCATCCTTGGAAATAATCGATTATCGAGTGCATTAATATTGACGGAACAGCGACGATATGTTGCCGTGCACCTAACTTTGAGCAGCTTGAAATTCCACCGCCGCCCAACGGCTTTTGTAACAACTACTGGGCAACCCGTTCACTTAAACCCCGACATTTTCAAATTAAGCCGTGTCAAGTTAGCGTACAGGAGATGCAGCCAAGTCCTGGATAGATTGTTTCGGTCGACGGTCCTGTGCACGCGCCCTACGACAAACCTGGCATAGAGGGGTCTTCAAGTGGGGGTTAACTGAACGGCTTCACGTTATTTCGGTCATCAACCATGGCCGGCGCAAAGGGTCTGGAGGAGGAGGTCCTCCAGTTGCTGCGGCAGCACCCGCAGGTAAGCTCTCTGGTGCTTGACTGCGCTTCCCCTCCAATTCGGTCCGGGTTCTTCAACACGGAGAGGTCACGCCAAAGTCGTGGTGGGAAGACAAGTGCTGTCGGTGCGGCTGTGCACCCACCCGGGTCGCGGGGGCCTCAAACAACCCGGCAGTGGCCCACCTGTGTTCCGCGGACCGCCGGCGCGGTTGCCACCGCTGTTTCATTGATTGCACTTGCACGATGAGACAAGTGTCCGAGATTTCCTGCCACTTCTGAAAATGGCCCCGAGTTGTCCGTGGCCCTCGGGTCGGTTCCTGCGCGCCGATCCCACGATCTCTGTTCGTTCCACGTTCCATGCAGCATGTGGCCGTCGTCAAACCCTCCCGCCGCACTCCAGCGCCATTTGCCGCGACTGGAAAGCCTTCCTTCCCCCTTCCACGATTTTCCCGGTTCGAGTTTGCTGCTTGGTCTCGCATGGCTGTCGCCCTTGCACTTCACCGCTTCGCCTTCGCCCTTGCACTTCACCGCTTCGCCTTCGCCCTTGCACTTCACCGCTTCGCCTGGGTGATGAGTCCGGTCACACAGTAGCCCCCAGCCCTACAGAGACAGCGCGCCCCTTCGCCCCGCGCCCCTTTCCCCGCGCAGGGCATGACGGATGAAGCCCTGCAGTCGGGGCTGCCCAAGGTACCCATGGAGGACCGAGTCAAGGCCATCAACAATCTGCTGGCGTCGAAACGGTTGCAGGTGGAGCGGGCTCGGCGGCTGGGATGGAATGGCGCTGTTGGACTTGGCTGGGGGGGCTGGCCGGGTTGCATTGGGCTTGGCAGGCATGGGGCCGCAGGCTGGGCTAAGCCTGGGTTGGGATGGGCGGGGCTCCAGGTAGTCAGTCATCAGTGATCAGTCTAGGCCTGGCGCTGCCTTTGACGCCAACACTTGTGTGAGTGCCTCCAGGCCCAGTGCGCGAGGTGCGCTGACCGCCTGGCGGTGTTAGAGTCGACAAAAGCCGGTGACAGGTGCCTCCGGTGTGGGCACCCCACGATACCCCAGTCCACGATGTGATGGGCGGGCGTTCGTGGGGCGTGTCGGTTACGGGCTCAAGACCTTCTGAAGGACAGCGCAGATTCGTGGCATCGAATCCATGGAGGACCCTGCGTGGTTGAAGATCTCGTAGCGATGGCCTGCCTTCTCGGGGTATCTCGCACGGCAGCAAGCATCACCCGAGGGCTGGCTGGCTGGGTGGGTGGGTGGGTGGGCAACGTGTTTCATTCCTGTTCAGGTTCGCGCCCTACCGTGCCTCTGTCCTCGCGCTCTCCGCTCAATCTCTCGCGCCCTCCGCGCTCTCCTCTCTCGCCCCTCTCGCGCCCTCCCGGCGCAGCTGCTCAAAGGCAGCAACAACAAGATCGTCTACAAGGAGGTTGCGGCGGAGGAGGCGGCCAAGTAGGCGCCGGGGGTTTGCGCTTTGCGGGGAAGGAGTGCCTGTGGAACGTCTGAGAGAACGGGAGACCGGGAGGGTTTCTGTCACCAGAGGCGGCTCTGGTGCCGTTTGGGTGTGCGTGGGCTCCAGCGGGTTTGGGTGGCAGCCGTGCGTTGTGATGGTGACACATGACCCTTCGGACAGGGGCAGGGCCGCGCGACGCTGATCTGCATCAGCGCGTTTAAAGTCTCCGAAACGCTTCGCGCGAGGAGCTCTGTCGTTCATTCGCTCCGGGGCGCTTCGGGAGGAACCTGATACGGGGCCATTTGCGCCATTTGCCCGTCCGAACGTCCGGGGGAGGGGTGACGCGCCCTTCCTGTCCGGATGCCCTATTTGTTATCATGGGACCCGTCCCGGCCGTTAATATGCACGTAGTTGGGAAGTGCATATATCCCGAGTCTCGTCGCCTCCTGACCGTTTGCGTGCTCACCCGCGCTCAGGTTCAAGGGACTGAACACGGAGGAGATGCTTCTATACCAGTGCATCAAGGCGGCGGGGAATTCGGGTGGGTGAGGGCCGGGCAGGCGGACAGGGGCGCGGGCTAGGTAGGTGATTTTGGGGACGACGTGGAGGGTCTGGTGGGGATGCGCTAGGGATCCTCGGTGGTAGCTGGTTGTGGGGGTATAAAAGAAAAGCCAAGACCCAGAAACGAAACCTGGTTGTGGGGGCTGTAATACGAAAATCAGACCCAGAAACTAACCCTGGTTGTGGGGGCTAAGAGGATGGCGTGATTGACTCGGGATAAGGGGCCTCTGTGGCCGGCAGAACGACAGCGTCTCCGCGGTTCGGCCACTGTGTGTGGCAGCACGTCTGGGATGGCGGGTTCGTTCAGATGATGTCCGGAATATGTCGGCGCGCCAAGGACCAACGCATGCGCGCCTCCGTTCCCTCCGTTCCCTCCCCGGCAGGCGTCTGGACCAAGGACATGCGGATCCGTACCAACCTGGCGCAACCGCAGATCACCAAGATCCTCAAGGTGAAGAACAGGGTGGTTGTGGGCGGGCGGGCGGGACGGCGGGCGGGATGGCGGGCGGGCGGGATGGCGGGCGGCGATGACCCACGCCCCGCGCTTGGCCTTGGGCCAGCCGCGGGGCCTGATCGGTCCCCTCGGGGTTCATCCAGCGCAGGCTGTGCGTGCGGCACCCTTGGGGCCCGACCCTTGAGCAACACCCGAGTTACAGCCAGCACTCCTCAGTTATGATTCCTTGATCGCAGTACGGTAGTAGATGCAGCAGCAGCCGCGACGACAGCGGCTGCTGCCCCGGGGCGCCCATCTCGGGGTCCACTCCTTCCTGGCTGCTGCCTGCTGTGCGTTGTCGCACCTGCCTGGCCGTGCCGCCCCACCTCCTCCCCACCCTCCCTCCTCCCTCAGCGCAGCCAATGCTCACAACGATCCCCCGCCTCCCTCCCCCCCCTGTCACCTTCGTTTCTGGGTTTGGTTCTCCACTTTATCTCCTTCCCCCCGTCAGTCCCTGGAGGGCCGCCGCCTGGTGAAGAGCGTCAAGAACGTGAACAACCCGTCTAGGAAGGTAGGCACCGGCCGTACACAGCAGTACAGTAGTGTACGGCGCGGTACGGCATCCCGGGGTTGTGCGATGGGGTCGCACTGCCCGACTGGGATGTGGCGGGTGCACGGGGCTGCCCCGAGGACCTCGCCGCTGCTGCTCTCCCGGGACCTGTGGGTGGACCCGCCGACCTCATGAGACAAACATCCTGTGCGCTAATGTGTCAATGTGCTAACGGAGATCTGAGCCGTGAGAAAAGAGGAGTCTAGCCCGAAAGTTGGTTTGTGTGTGTGTGTGTAAAAGATAACTGTGTGTGAGGGTGTGTTTGTGTGGGTAGGGTTACTGCCGGCCCTGGCTACGTCGGGTTCTGCAATTGTTGGTAGAAATCCGAACCCGTCCCATCGATCCCGCACCCTATCGGCGTTCCGGGCTCCAGCTTAGCGGTTCTACGTGCGGGCGGGCGGGTCCTGTGCGGGGGGGTCCTGTGCGGGGGGGTCCTGTGCAGGGGGGTCCTGTGCGGGCGCCAGCCGGGCCGGCGTTTGCTCGCTGACCGTTTGCCAGGTTCGCACATCCCGGATGTCCGTCAGTCGGCGCAACGGCCCCTCAAACGACCGAATCGTTGCCCGGTCAACCACTGTGTTCGTTGACGCAGTTCTACATGTTGTACGAGCTGGAGCCCAGTCGAGAGCTGACCGGCGGAGCCTGGTGGGTGTCCTGGGGGGCCGCACCAATGGCGGGGGGGCACAGCCGGGGGGCCTGAACTCGGAGGCAGACCTTGAGACCCTAGGGCACGGTGCGGCGTCTACGGTAATCACGGCTTCCTCTGCGCCCTGCTGCTCCCCCTGGCGATCATGACGTCGTCCCTCTCGCGCTTCTTATCCCCTAACCGCCCTATAGGTACACCGAGAACCAGTTCGATTCGGAGTTCATCAACGTGCTCCGGGAGGCTTGCTACTCGTACATCCAACGGCAGGGGGACGTTACCCTGGGGGCCATCGCGACCTTCATTCGCGGGCGGGGGTTCTCGAAGGTAGGGCGGAGCGAGGCAGGCAGGCAGGCAGGCAGGCTGAGGAGACACATGATGTACCTACCGCTGGCAACAAGCACTACCTCACCCGTGCTGTCTGTTCGCCAGCCCGACCCGCCGTCTGTGGTCATGTTCGTCCGTCCGCCCGTCGGTGGTCATATTCGTCCGTCTGTCGGTCTGCCCGTCTGTGCCGTCCGTCCGTCCGTCCGTCTGTTCCGTCCGTCTGTCCGTCTGTTCCAGGTGGAGCTGCGCATCGAGGACATCCACACCATCGTGATGACGTTGGTGTACGACGGCCGAGTGGACGAGGTGGAGCCGGAGGGGGAGGATGACAACGAGGACCACTACCGCCCCGCGGTGCTCGGGGTGCCGGACGCCACGGCGCTCACGGACGTGCCGTGCGGCGTGTGCCCCGTGGCGGGGGAGTGCCACGAGGGCGGCGTCATCTCGCCGCAGGTGCGGGTGTGTACCCGGGATGGGTGACTGGGTATTGTGTTTGGGGGAGAGCTTGTGTGTTGGCTGATGAGGGCTGTGGTTCAAGTTTGTGTTTTGAGTGTGTTTGAGTGTGTTAGCGCGCGCGTGTGTGTGTTTGTAGGTGTGTTCGTGTGTGCATGCGTTGTTCACGAGCGGAAGGGGCTTGGGGGTGCCAAGGGCCGAGAAGGGCCCGGAAGAGGCCGCAGCCTGGTGAGGCAGGCGGACTGCAGTGGAGGGGCGTCAAGTCCCGCTCCCTCCCTCCCGCGCCCGCAGACGTGCGTCTATTACGACAAGTGGCTGGAGTTCTGACGGAGGCGCGCCTCGCATGGAGTGCGGAAGACCTTTGGGCCGCCCGGATCCAGCCACGATCCAGCCACGATCCAGCCGCGACCCTACCCTATTGATAGATCGGCTAAGGCCCAGCCCGGACCCAGCCCGGATCCAGCCCGATCGATGAAGCGCGAGGGCAGTGGAAACGTCATGCAGCGGGTAGCTGTCATGGGGGTGCCACCAATCTGCCCAGCAGCAAGCGGTGACAGGGGGGACCAGATGCTATGGCCCATCCCTCCCGCGGGGGCCTGCCAGCGGGGCCTGCCGGCCAGCAAAATAACGGGCTCCTTCATCTTGTGTCCTGTGTTGGGCGATGTGGGGGCCAGGCCGTTCGTTACTCCCTCACAAACGCCGTTGCAAAGCGGCAGATCAGCTATCCACACCTCGGATAGAGTCGGCCTTGATGTGCTCGAGATAGGCAGCGGCGGCTGAGGCACGTCACGTGGGAGGTCACCTGTGGCGCGGGCGGCCCCCCCAGGGCTCCAGCGTAGTTTGAAATGTCTACCAAATCCCTATACCCGCTGGACCCCTTCCATCCCCTGGGCACTATGCGAGAATGTGAGGCACGTGGGACATACTACTCCAACCAAGCACACAAATTGCATGTCCCCTCACGTTGTACGGCGCATCCGTATAGGCCCGGGGAGGCCGTGGACGATAACACACAGACGACGGTCGGATCCGTTGGCGGGTACTGGTGGACCGACGTACGGCAGACCAAGAGCTCGCATGGCTCTCGGTGTTCGGGTCGTTTGGTCGTCTGGGGTTTTAGGGTTTTAGGGCTTATAACCGCTTTCGTACCAACCGCTGACTACGGGATCACGAGCTGCGTCCCTGCTGTGCACGGCCGCCACCACCGCAATGAGAACGTTTGTGTGTAAGGCAAGGCAAAGCGGGGTGAAACCCATTACATATATGTGATATAGGGATTAGACCTGGTGCTGATTGCGACTGCGGCTTGGGGGTCTCCGGCGAGGGGACTGGGCGGTGATGACGGTAATGAGAGCGAAGGGTTGATCAATGGATAGAGATAAGCGAGTGAGTGAGCGAGCCAGTGCGTAATTGCGTGAATGGGAGAGTGGGTGGTTAATTGACGATGCGCGGATTGGCGAAGTGGCGCTGTGGCGTTGCCGTGCCGGCGGTTCCCAGCAGGCGGCGTGCGTGGATGGGTGCTGGAAAGCGAGAAAAGAAACAGAAGCACCCAGCGCGATGGATAGGTGCTGGCGCCACATATGGGATCGGGGAGGGGCCATGAAACATTTAGATCTGTCCAGGCGGCCGCGCGCTGGCTGGGCGCGCAGCGAAGCGTGTGCGGTCGCTAGTTAGATATTTCGTTGGTGGATAAGGATCGGAATGTGCAGAGAGGACAGGACAGGACAGGACGCCTTCACGGATGCAGGGATGCTGTTTACTGGACGACCTGATCTGCCTGCGCACGGCGATATTCACCGTCGATAAGCGTAGGGAATAAATCAGTTCGTTTCCGCCGCGAGCAACGGAGGCGACCGCCTGTGCCTCTGAGTCCCTCTGTCTGGAGCCCGGTCAGTGCCCAGCCACACAGGTTGCGGCGTGGGATGCGACACTCCACAATTGGCTGGGCACCTACTTCTCATGGCCAATCGTGTACAGTTTATGTTGCCAACGGTAAGGTGATCTGGGAAACTGTGCAAATACATCGGGGTCCGCTGTAACATCCTAATAATAATAGTAGTACCGGTAGTAGTAGTACCGTTACAGTGTGGATAGGCTTCCGGGCCCTGTCTAAGGGTTTATGTCGCGGTTTTATATGGTGCTAGAGGACACCTTCAACCATCATCACACCGAACCTACGCCATACGAACCGAGGGTCCAAGGCGGCTGATCCTGCTAACTAAGGATCCCACCTCATCCATTCACCCGCACATCCGTAGAGACAGGGGGTTCAGCAATCGCTACCAATCTAGCGTGCGAATCTCAATCCATCAACCGTGATCTCAACTCCACATCTCAGCAGCTAGCCATAATCTCATGCTCCCGAACAATGTCGGGGGTCACCCTAGGACTCGAACCTAGGACCTTAAACCGCCTAGTCGCGGTGGTGTCACCTGCAAATATAGCCGCCGGTCCAGAGAATCTAAACTGGCGGGCTGGCGTTCGGGGAGTTCACATCAGGAAGCATCCATACACGATCTTGTCCGTAGGACCCACCCGACCCACAACCGTCTACACCGCCTGCGAGGCTGCGACGCGGTAAGCTATGCACCATACCCGCTCGATGTCATCTATTCTTCGTAAAAAAAAGAGTGCATCAACATAGTACAGCGGACTTTAACAAGGGCCCCACGGTGCCCTGCCAGGAGTTACTCAGGCAGAGCCCCGCCAGCCCGGGCTGACGAAGCAACGGGGCGACGCCCAAACCCCGCACCAAAACGCCCAGGTGCGTGCCTGCTCGACCGTACTTCCCGTACAACACACCCTCTTCAGCTCTCATGCGCTCACTCTGCAGGACAGCAGGTCCGCATCGCGCTCCATTGCACGGCAAAGTGTAGGTAGGTACGGATAGCAAGGTAGATTCGAGCCCAACCGGTACCTGCTGTACCGCGCCATGGGGAGTCCAGGATAAGTGAGCACTCGGCTCTCGGTTCGACAGGTTTGTTGCAGCGCTATTCTTAGCCTACTTGGTACAACAGCTCTGGACAGCTGTTGCAGCGCTATGCGTAGCCAAATCCTGCGCAATTTCATGGTGCATACGGTACCTCCGTAGCTATGTTGTACCAATTACCCTCCTAAGCCACACACAGCATTACAGCTGTCCATCTCAGTGCGCCACGCACTTTGACGTCCTCCTCATCGACGAGACGACGACTCCTCAGTTTGCAGCCCGCCGCCGCGGCCACCGCCACCAAGGCGGAGGCGGCCGGTTCCGCACCGTGGCCGGCGCCGTCGACGACCCCGCCAGCCCCCACAGCTTCTCCAGCAGCTCCCCCGAGACGGCGTTGCCCTCCAGCACCAGCCACTCCCCGCGGACCGCTCTCGGGTTGGCGGCCAGGGCGTCCAGCAGCGCGTGTGCGCCCGCGTCCGTCAGACCCAACTGCGCCAGGCCCAGACCCGCCAGGCTGACGTGCCGCAGAGCCTCGGCCAGGGCGGCCGCACCGTGGTCCCCGACGTCGGGGTTCTCTGGACTCGCACGTGCGGGCAGGGGCGGGCAGGGGCGGGCAGGTGGCGCGCTGGAGACAGGGGCGCACGCACGCACGGAAGGAACTCCAGGATGCATGCGCGAGTCACTTTGAGGCATGGGCGGATGAGAAGAAAATATCCGAAAGGGTGACCGGTGTCGTGGGAGGCGACGACGCCGACGACAACGCGCCGGCGCAACCATCAACGCCATATGTATCCGTGTGTGGTCACCAACGAAGCCGCGGGGTCCCCTCGTCAGTAATCAACCCACACAGGGACGGGACCCACGCACGCACGGGGGCCGCACCTGACAAATCCAGCCAGGCTATGGGGCTTCGGGGCAGCATCTCCGACAGCACCTCCGCGTGCTCGGCTGTGAGGCTCAGGCCCCGCAGGTAGCCGTCGTGGGCGGTCAGGCTGAAGCGCGACACCAGCTGCGGGCACTCCAGCAGCAGCGCGACACGGGTGTCCTGAAGGAGGGAACGAAGGGCGCAAGCAATGGACGGGGCAGCAGGGGCAGCTCTGCGGCCAAGGGGATGCGGCGGCGTGCCAGCAAAACACGGCGGTGTGGGTGTGTGCCAGCAGAGAATACGGCGATGTGAGTGAAAACTGGAGAATCGTGAGGATGTGGTGAAGGGACAGCACCGCCTGGACAGTACCGCCGGCATGGGGTTGCTCGGGGGCGCGCGCAGCGGTGTATAATGAGACATTGCAGCCGACATTGGTGCATGGCAATCAACGCCGCACCGACCCTTCTCCGCCCCCACACGGACCGCCTCCCGCTGCCGCTGCCGTACCGCCGCCGCATGCCGTACACGTACAGATGACCATCGCGCGCCGCGTCGCGTTCCATCGCTCCCGCGCTACCCGCGCGCTCTCTAGCTTCGCTTGCGCCCCCGATACCGCACCCTCTGGCCCGCGGCGGTCCGACTCACGCTGTTGAGCTCGTAAGCCCACTGAGCGTCCGACGCGCCCTCCAGGTACCACTCCATTCGTTGCCTGTCGACCCGGCCGAAATCAATGCAGGGCCGGCCGCGGCCATCCCGGAACACCGCCCGGTTGACTTGGTCCCAACTGAAAATCGACACCACCAGATTGACCGACTCGACGACGCCGGGGGCAGCCACGCCGGGCTCCCTGGCCGCGCTGCCCTCGGCCGCCGCTGGGCGCCCGGGTTTCATCTTCTGCTGCTCCGGCGCCTCATCCCCGATGCCCAGCCCGCAGTCCGCCCGCGTCATCAGCTGCCACTTCTCCGCGCCGCCCGACTCCTCAGCGCGTAGGCCATGGACCACCTCCTCTCGATTGGACTTGGACGCTGCCCAGAAGGCCGCCTCGCCGGCGGCGCCGCCCGCGTACCGCACCCGGCGGAACACGATCCACACGCGGCTGCCGTCGCCGAAACGCCACCGCAGGAACTTCTGCTGCAGCTCGGTGTCCAGGGAGGCGATGAAGGACAGCACCATGACGTTCTGCAGCGCGTTCAGCAGGTCGCCGCCGGAGAGGAACAGCGCGCAGTACACGGAGAAGAAGATGAGCAGCGCGGGCTGCAGCCGGTCGGCGACCAAGAAGACGAGCGCGCAGCGCATGCGGCGGCGCAGGAAGCCGGGCCGCACGCGGGCGGCGAAGCGGCGCAGCTTGGCGGCTTCACGGAAGGGCGCCAGCACGTTTTCCAGGAAGGGAGGGACGGCCTGGAGAAAGAGCACGATCAGCAGGAGAGCCAGCCTGCAAGCCAGCCGAGCAGCCGGTCGATGCAAAGCAGGGGTGTCAAGGGGGCCAGTCGCGACGGGCGGGGGTCCTCACTCTGTGCGGGCTGTCCCATGCGCTACGGTATCGTCACATGGGTGGTACAACGGACGCGTCTGGAGAGGCCGATCCGGAGCTCCGGACCCGCCCTCCTTTCCTTGCTCCGGCCTGCACGTGCCCCAGGGCCGAACCTGCCCCAGGGCCGAACCTGCCCCAGGGCCGAACCTGCCCCAGGGCCGAACCTGCCCCAGGGCCGAACCTGCCCCAGGGCCGAACCTGCCCCAGGGCCGAACCTGCCCCAGGGCCGAACCTGCCCCAGGGCCGAACCTGCCCCAGGGCCGAACCTGCCCCAGGGCCGAACCTGCCCCAGGGCCGAACCTGCCCCAGGGCCGAACCTGCCCCAGGGCCGAACCTGCCCCAGGGCCGAACCTGCCCCAGGGCCGAACCTGCCCCAGGGCCGAACCTGCCCCAGGGCCGAACCTGCCCCAGGGCCGAACCTGCCCCAGGGCCGAACCTGCCCCAGGGCCGAACCTGCCCCAGGGCCGAACCTGCCCCAGGGCCGAACCTGCCCCAGGGCCGAACCTGCCCCAGGGCCGAACGCAGTTGTCTGGAGCGAGCATGCAGCTGTCCCCAGGTGCATGAACCAATTTCCTGAGCACCGGCGGCCCGATAGATAGATGGAGTGGCTAAAAGGCAGCACGAGCCCAGGTGCGTGAGGTGACCTTTGCACAAAGCAGCCGGTCCGTCCGTCGCTCCCTCGCTCGCGCCGCGTGATCTCACTCGAGCGGGGGATCGTCGTACAGTACGGCATCGTCCACCTTGACCCTGAGCCACCAGGTGAACAGACCGATGAACAGCCAAACGGTGAGGGAGGTCAGCAACGTGATGACGGCGGTGGGCGCGTCCGCGATCACCAGGAAGAAAAGCGAGGTGGGGTCGTCGCAGCTGACTGGGATGTGGCAGGAGATGGTCGTCTGTGAAGCTGCTGCCGGGTCGGACGCCTCCAGAGAGGGAGAACCCGGCGCGTCGGCGGGCTGAGGGCGGACTCTCAGCCCGGCTGCTGCATGCATGAATCGAATCGCGGAGGTAGGGAGCAGCGGTTCGTTGCAGCGGCCGACGAGCGACTGCAGCAGCTATAGCCGTACAACGTGGCGGCGGATGGATGGGGTAGCCGGGGTAGGTCCCAAGCGGATCAAGTCCCCATTATTAATTCTTCTAGGAGGGCGGTTATTACAGGTTAGTTACAGGAAGGGAGAGGGTCATCAAGCGAGTAGTGCGGCACGGAGCTGCTCCTGGCTTAGCTCCGTGGCAGGACGGCTCGCGCTCACTTCAAACAACTGAGCTCGGGCGCTGGAGCTTAACTGAATATCAGTTCGGACGTACGGTTAAACAGATGACGGGCTTGATACGTACATAATAGCTAGCTCCTAGCTGCACCACATACATGGCATCACAACGTCGCCGTGCCCTATCTCTGCTGGGCGCGGTGCGCGTGCTCGCGCCGAGCAGAAACCGCGCGCGCGCGAAAGTGAGTTACCTGCGTTGTTGTCAGTTGGGGGCTCCGGGCCGGGGCCAGGTGCTGCCTCGTCGTCAGAGGGGCTCCGCCCGTTGCCCGGTTGCGTCCCCGCCAGCAACAGTGCGTGTTCCTGCTGGCTGGAAAGGTTGCTGCCCGCGGTGGAGCCAGCAGTTTGCAAGGCCTCGGGATCTAAGAGGGTTTGCCGCAGGGCCGTCGTCCTGGGTGATGACGAATACCAGCCGCCCAAATTATATGCTATGGACACTAAGCCTCGTAAAGATAGAAAGGACATCTATCCCGCGGCCTCAAGAGCGTTGATTGAGAGTGAAGGAGCTGGAAAGAATGTTGACACCTTCGGCATCAAAAGCAGTAATGATGCACATTAGAGAAAAAAAATATTTCGGTGAAATGCCAGACCCTTCTTTAACTCGTTCGCTATGCATTTTGGCAGGAGCCTTAGGTACAAGGTTCGTTGTATGTTTGTTGTTCGTTGATCGTTGACGCTATATGTCGCGGCCACCTTGCTTTGCTTATCTCGTGTTGCGAGCGTGTGATCTGATACTCACAAAATATTTCCTACAGCTGGTTTTGTGCCTAGCCTTGCCTGAGCTGACGTCACGTATGCGTGACACCCCGCGGGCGGTTCAACGGGCTCATCAGCAGATGGCGGCAGATCATGTCTGCAACATATATGAGCCCTCCAAGGACTGCGCAAACATCTATCCACCTCCACACATATGTATGCGTTTTTTGTAACCGTTACAAGGTGGACCCGAGTCCCGACCGGGTGTTCCAACCCTTTCCAACTGCTCATTAGCGCCTATACATACGCCGCCGTCACCGGCCCTGAGTCAAAGAGTTCCCTGTATGTTAGATAGCCCACCCCGTTGCGTTCGTTGACGGTGTGTGAGGGTACATACGGGAGTTCGCTTTCTAACTCCAGCAGCCGACGGCGCTAGCTTTACGATGTCGTTTAGGCAGCGGACGGCGTGCGTGGTCGTGGTAGTCGGGCGCAGCATTGTGCCGCCATTGTATCGCTTGGTCAGGTACGATACCAAATTCCATCATTAAGGTTTTGAGGTCTGCACAGATGGTTCCACCAAGCGACCCGCCCAGTGTTGCTATCTTAAATAATATAAATATAAATATTTACGGGCCAAAAACCCGGAATTTTTTCATTTCCCGGACCCCAGAAAACCTGCGAGATTTCATTTGTTTGACGCTGTAGGGAGCCGGAAATCTGCCCTGCCATCTATTTCCAGACTACCAAAAGGGCCTGGAAATCTGCAGGCGCAGGGGCAATTCCTGTGTCGTACACCTGTCTACCGCCAAAACACACTCAGATGCCGTGTCCCGGACTCCTGGTTACCCCCCCCCCCCCCCATATGCATCCGCGACGCCAGGAAAGCGTGCTTCAGGCCTCCAAGACTGAGAATCCCTGTCGTCGCTGTGGTAGCAGTGTCCCTGCCGTCGAAACACGACGTATTTCCTGGCCTGCCCGGAGGGTTTTATTTCCTGGCACCTACAAAGGCCCCCAAAATCTGCCCTGCCAAAGGTTTTTCGGCTACTGGCGACAGGCCGGAACCCTGCGGAATTCTATTTCCCCGTTTTGGAAGATAGCAACACTGGACCCGCCCCTAGCTAGGGTGATGGCTTCTGTTGCAGTAATAATGGCCGCGTGAGTAGTCGATCGGTAGCTTAAATGTGCCGCAGCGAAGTAGTCCGTCCACACACACACACGCACACACCGACGCACGCACAGCGCGCCACGCACCCCAATCGATTTTCATTGCAGATAAAACGAGACAGGCATGCAGGCCTACATAAAACTCACTCATTTCCACTAGCGTGGGGGCCATCGATTATTACAGCCGCCAGGATCCACGCATTGCGGCGATTTTGGCCAGTAGCTAGCTAGTCCCGACGCGCTCAACGAAGATAGATAGATAGAGGAGACAGGTCTATACATGCATCCAGGCATACATCGCCAGCCACGCAGATAGCGAGCGCGCCCATCCACGTACGGCAATCCCACCATCCGTCCCAATTTATCCGCGCATGCAGTTTATTTGAAGGCATGCAAGCAAATTGCGGGCGCCGATCCCCAAGCCAGTTCCAGCGAACGCGCTCGACACGAGACAGGTCCGCCCAGATAGACCAATAACCCATGCATCCACCCGGTAAGGTCGGTAACAACAGTCGTGAGCAGCCACGCACGCGCACCCAGCACGCGCACAAGTACGCTTATCATGTTGGTGCCCGTCAATGCCTACGACGACCACAGGTCCAGCCAGGTATGTATGTAGAATACATACGTATGAACGTACGTATAACAAGGATGACGTGTAGTGTGCGCGTGCGGCTCCGCAGCACAACTAATCAAGAGATAGGGGTATGTAGATATATGACAGAACCCAGCAGTTCGTTCACACACGCCGCAATAACCCTGGCAGCAACCCAGGCTGGCTTAGATTTGCCGATCTATGACGGAGTTTCTAGGCGGCACATACATACATCCGAACGCTTAAATAAAACTACCAACCAACGTGCATAGCATGCATGCAGGGCCTCGCGTACTTGTAATGATGTCATCATGAGCAAGCAACTCCGTCCCAACCAGCCGTACGTATGTCCATTACTTGTACGGCACCTGGCCCACGGGGCAGCACGAGAAGCCGCTGTCCACCACCTGATACACACATGTGGGTCCGTAGCACAGCTGCCGGGGGGAGGCGCAGGGGCTGGCGGCGTCCAGCTCCAGGCACAGCAGCAGGCCGCCGGGCGGGATGGTGGGGAAGGTGTTGGTGATGCGCTTCACCGTCAGCAGGCCGTAGCTGGAGCCCGACCACTCCACCAGCTCGAGGTTGTAGCCCATCTTGACGCCGTTCACAGCGGCGGTCTTGACGGCCCGGGGACCGCGGAGGCAGTCCGTGCCTGCGTGTGTGTGCAGACCGGCGGAAACTGTAAGACCTAATAATAACAGCAACAACAGGCATGCGTGCAACGGGGGGTCATTTTATAATAATAATAATATTATTATTATTTTTATAATATTAATAGTACGCCGGCCGGAGCCTGGCGTGTATTAAGGGGGTGGGGAACTGAGGGGTGGCGTATTCACCCTCTGTATGCCCGCACCACCGGGGGGTCATTTACGTAATGGGAACGAACGACACTAGTGGCTCGGCCCCTGTCCCCTGTCCCCTGTCCCCTGTAAAGTTGCATGACCCCCCCAGCGAGTGATGGAGGAGGATGGGTGCGCAGTCCTTGCTTGGTACCGGTAGGTGTTTTTTCGGCCCGGTGAGACCGTCGGTACGGGCAGGCCCCTGGTGGTGGCTCGCGAGCCCCCGTTGCCCTCCAAGACTGCGGGCCACCGCCGGAGACGTGAACCCGCCTTGGTTGGGTAAGGATTGGGGAACCGATGCGTGGCACAGGAGGGAGTAGCGGTTCGCTAATAGGGGCCCCCTGGTGGCTAACTCCCCCTGAGCGGCCGAGATTTTATCCCAGGCTGTAGTTGGTTCTCAGGAACGGGGTCGTTCTCTGCTGGTAGAGTGGGCACGGGGAGTGTTTTGGTGCACTTGTGGAGCCTGTCCGGTGCACCATGGTGGTGCAATTTCGTTTTTGCAGTACAGTGTATGGTGAGGAAGCTAGCTTCGGCTGTCACCGGCGCTGTCACCGGCGCTGTCACCGGCGCTGTCACCGCGCGCGTGGTCTGCGGGGCAACATCCTTAATAATATACAGGCAGCAGCAAGTAAGCAGCAGTACTATCAAACCCATACCACACGCACCCAAGCCATACCTACCGATAATCATCTCCACATTCCGCAGTGTGTTCATTCCCGCACACTCGGCGTTCGGGGCAACGGAGGTGTTGGCGGCGATGAGGAAGCAGTACGTGGCGCTGGCCGCCGTGGTGTTGAAGGGGCCCAGCGGTGCGGACATGCGGACGGGGGCTTGGCTGATGTTACGTCCTAGGATGCAGTCGCTGTTGAAGGGGAAGGATGCGACGAGACCAGCGTTGCTAGGTGCCGGAGGTGGTGGGCGTGGAGGAGGCGGGGGAGCAGGGTTGGGGGACGGTGGCCTGGGTGGCGGGGATGGTGGCGGGGTGGGGGGTTTGGGGCTTGGCGGTGGTGAGGGGGGTGGAGGCGAGGGTGGCGATGGCGACGGCGGCGGGCGAGGCGGGGGTGGGGAGGGAGGATTGGGGGGAAGCGGGCTCGGCGGTGGGGGTAGAGCGACTACTGGAGGACGGGGCGAAGGTGGAGGAGAAGATACCGGCGGCGGGGGAGGAGATGGTGGTAATGGAGGGGAGGGCGGCGGCGCTGGGGACGGCGGCGGCAGAGGGGACGGCGGCGATGGTGTGGGTGGCGGCGGTGAAGGGGTTGGCGATGGTGGCGGGGGTGGAGGGGGTGACGGCGGCGACGGTGGAGGGGACATGACGCGCGGTGGCGGCGGTGGCGGAGGGGGTGGGTTGGGGGAGGCGGGCTGGGCGGCGGCGGCGAGGGAGGGGGAGGCGACGGTGGCTGCGGTGAAGGCGGCGGTGGGCTCGGACGGGGGGGAGGCGACGGCGGTGAGGGCGACGGCGGCACCGGCGGCGGCGGCGGCGAGGGCGAGGTGGTGTAGGTGAAGGACGCAGTGACGAACAGATTTCTGTCGTCCGTGAACGTGATGCCGAAGACCCCCGGGCTGGGGGTGCTGCTTGTGGGGTTCCATACCATGGTGACGGTCAGGGGGGCAGGGCCCATCGCATTTAAGAGCGAGGCGCCCTCCGGAAGCCCAGTCGACGACGCGCTGATCGTGCTGCCCGCGTCAGGATGCGTGATTAAGAACACCACCTGCGTTCAATAATATATAATTTACAAATGATCGACTATTACCATGCGTATGTGCTTGAGGGGTCGCTCGCGTTCATTTGCAGTATGTAGTTGGTCAATGTAAGCAAGCCCGGTGCCTGAGCATCCGCGGGTTTATTAGCCTTTAGGTCTTACAGTTCAAGTTATGCATCATGCGCCACGAAATATACTGTAATATTAATGCATAGCAAGAACATAAGGACTTCTGTCTAACCTGATTCGTGGTTCCGACAAAGAAGTTAAGCGAGCCAATGGGCGCCGGCCACGTGATCACGTTCGGGCCAGTGACGTTCTGTATGACGGGCGCCCGCGTCATGTTGACCATTGTCTGGAACCAGTGACAACAGGGTCAGATGGCACATCAGTCTTTGTGTTATATTACGTATAACAATAATTATATTAATGATACATTATAACTATTATAGCTATATTATATTAAAAAATATGGTAATAATTATTGTTGTTCTTTGTATCAGTATTACTATGAGTATGATGAGTATGAGGATGAAAATGAATTAAGATCAATATGAGGAGTATGACGACGAGTATGAATGAAGAGTATGAATGGGGAGTGTGAGGGGTGTGAGGAGTATGCGGAGTATGAGGTATGAGGAGTATGAGGACTTAGAAAATTATTAGTACAATTATTATCATTAGCGTTTATTAATATATTATTAGTATTTATATTAATTAATAGTACTAGTAGTATTTGTATCGATATTAGTATTAGTATTGATATTAGTAATACTTTTGAATTTTACTATTCAAGTGCTCCCTAGCCATTCATCGTGAAGCAACGAATCAGCATTAAAACCAACAAACAACCCGCCGGTAAAGGAGCCACCCAACCTACAACAAGGAAGGTGGCACCGGAGAAGGCATTGGGTTGGGGGGCGTTGGCCGGTTCTTGAAAGGCTACTCCGACGCCAATCGTGACACCGTAGACGTACTTGTTGTTGTTCCAGCCGATTCTATATGCATTAAAGGAAAAGTTCAGTCGGTTCAGTTCATGCTTCATGGGTGGGGGAACCACACCGACCCATACTTGAACAGGAACGAAGCAAGGTTGGAACGATGACGTGTGGTATGGTGCGTGCACAGATACGTAAACGGTGGTAGCACGCAGCGCTGCTGTCGTCGTAAAATATATAAAACATACATCGCCCGCGGCCAAGATCTGGGAAGTCCTATTTCACGAATGAACCGCCAAAAATCTTGCAAGCTTTCATTTTATTTAATTTATCATGCTATGCACTTGAGAGCCGAAAACCTGCGTGCTCTGGTGCCAATCAACTACGTATGTTCCAGTAGATAGACTATCATATCCACCGGCAAGCACGCACAGGGTGATGGATACTAGTGATTCCTGTTGCAGGTAGCACCAGCAGCAGGCTTCGGTCGTTCCACCTTCGTCTACTTCGCTCGTCGCACACCGACCTTGCTACGTACCGCGCGCCACAACACGCGCGCGCACATACACCCCACGCATCCGATCGATGTATGTATATATGCCGTGTCCCCGACTACTCCTTGTTACCCTCCCATTCATATGCATCCGCGATTATTCGTTCAGGCTATTACATATGGTAGCTAAGCCGCCGCCGCCCTTCATTCGTTGCTTCAAGACTGAGCCGTTATAGCCGTTAGGCACATGCTTGCTTGGCACCGGTAGGTAATGTCCATGAATGAAACGTTGCATATATTATATGTAGGACTGGGGCCTGTATACATGCCATGTCGGTGTTACTTAATCTATACATGTAACCTGCATAGGCAGGCATAGAGCCTGCAGGACTACATATATATATATATATATATATATATATATATATATATATATATATATATATATATATATATATATATATATAGTCCTGCAGGCTCTCTCTCTATATATATAACGCCATGGCATAAAATAGAGAGGTTTATTCTAGAAATAGAGAGCGTGTTAGATGTAGAGAGAGGCAGTATAAATGAATTAAACAGACGCACCTGCAGCCTCCGGGCACCGCAACCGCTGTAAGCTCACCCTGCACGCAGCGGGCAGCCCATCGATGTGCGTGAAGTAGTTACTGCGTTGATGTCCGTATGCAATCAACGAACAGCAGTACGTAGATAAACTTGCGGGCAAACATACAGGATCGCTCGGTACATACGAAGGGCAAGCCTGCGTGGCGGACGGAAGCGGTCATCACATCCGTCTAGATATATAACTGACGGACAGCAGCGAGAACCAAGCAACGATCGATCGCAACAAGTGGAAAAGGAAGGGACCAGTGCATGTGTGGCTGAAGGGTGCGTGGAAGGTCAAGCCCATCGCCCGCCGCTGCAAGTACTACTGCGAGGCGGGTATGGCTCAGCGAACTTCGTTCCCCGGGGGCGGCGGGTGCTTTCCATGTTTAATCAGTACTGTGCTAGCTCTTGCTTGGCCGGTGGCTGCGTGGTGATGATGGACGTACGGATGGCGGGCGCCATTATTCGCCGCGCGCCACACGATGCCCGCCGCGCGCCATGTTGCTTTATTTGTCGATGGAGATACGCACGCACGTAGATCATGAAGTTGATGAGCGGCGGGTCCGTCTATCTATCTAGGATGCGCGACACGGCGTCTCCGACGGAGCTCGCCGTCTCGCGCGCGCCCATGCATGCATGCATATGCCTTGCAGCAGTCAGCCTCTAATGCGCCGGCCACGCTGGCTGAGAAGGTCGCTTCACACTGATTGTCCCCCGAGCCAGCTACGTACGTACGTGCATTGATCCATTCTAATTGTGTAATTCGTTGCTTACCGGGCGTCATGCACATACAAGCGCAAGCAATTAGCGTAATTGACTTGCTTCGTTCGCTGTTTCCGATTCTAGCAGAGCTACCATCTTAATCAAAATAATAATAATCCGGAATCCGGATCTTATTATATAATTATAATAAGATTTTAAAATCCAGAAATTGCTTTTGAGGGGATCCAGGAAAAAAGCATTCCGAGATTTGATTTTTTGAAGCTGTATGTAGAGAGCCGGAAGTCCGTCTGCCCTGCCGAACATTTTCAGATGCGCGCGGCATGCATGTGTGTGAGTGCGTGTATGTATTACAAGCATGGTTGATTGGGGTAGGTGCATGTATAACCTTATACCTGTACAACTATCCATGCGAACCGAAGGCTCACGGGCACGCCAAGAATGCCTAGAATGCCTAAATAAAGCACGAACTGGGAAAATACGACTACAACAGTGTTGCTATCTTAAATAAATATCTACGGGTCATAAACCCGAAAATTTTCATTTCCCGGACCCCCAGAAAACCTGCGAGATTTCATTTATTTGACGCTGTAGGGAGCCGCCGTAAATCTGCCCTGCTAACTATTTTCCAGACTACCAAAAGGGCCTGAAAATCTGCAGGCGCAGGGGCAATTCCTGTGTCGTACACCTGTCTACCGCCAAAACACACTCTGATGCCCTGTCCCGGACTCCTGGTTACCCCCCCCCCCCATATGCATCCGCGACGCCAGGAAAGCGTGCTTCAGCCCTTCAAGACTGAGAATCCCTGTCGCAGCTGTGGTAGCAGTGGCCCTGCTGTCGAAACACGCCGAAATATTTCCTGGCCTGCCCGGAGGGTTTTATTTCCTGGCACCTAGAAAGGCCCCCAAAATCTGTCCTGCTAAAGGGTGTTTGGCTACTGGCGACAGGCCGGAAACCTGCGGAATTTTATTTCCCCGTTTTGTCAGATAGCAACACTAGCAACACTGGACTACAACATACCGTCCCGCGCGCCCAAGGGAACGATTGAGTTGCAATGGGTCCAGATGCGATGCACGGCGGTTTACATAGTGCAGCAGTAACTCGACAGGGCCGGCGACGGCGGCGTATAGGCTCTAATGAGCCTCATTGTCTCTGTCCCCTTAACACACGCCAGGGTGATGCCCGGGGTAATAATAATAATATTGTTATAACTATCAACTCGACAAAGCATGCAGGACGCATCCATCTCGTACGTGCTGCGCTTCCTACGTACGTATTCACATTAATTAATACATACATGGCCAATACAACATACTTACCGGAGCAGTGAAGGCGTAGTCCGAGGAGATGAAACACTGGACCGGCGCTCCCCGTGGGCTGACAGCAGGAATGTAAACGTAGGATTGCGCCTGTCCATATTGCGGTTGGTTTATATACATGCGAAATCACGTACCTTGAGTTAATCGCAATTGCAGATGATGATATCTGTTGTTGATTTGATATTTATTACTATAATATATATATTACATTATATATATATATATATATATTTATTACATTATCAAGTTTTATTATATTATTCTAATTATTATTCTTAATAATATATTATCATTATTCGTACTTCTTTTTGTTTGTATTTGTATTTATATAATGACGATCGTTGCTGTTGATGTTATATTTACTTTTCGCCTTACTTATTCTATATTATTACCACTTTATTAGAATTATTAATATTTTATTATTACACTATAACTGTCATTGTCACATCATTGGTGTTTTATCATTATCAATGATCTCTTTATAATAATGGTAACATACTCACATTATCATTATTTATTGATATATTATTGTAAACAGTTCACATGATAGATATTGCTTTCCATGCAAGGCATGTCAGCAGGATTAATTAGGTTCAGTAATAACGGAATCAATCCAACCGACGCTTTCATTCGTTGCTTTGCTATCTTACCCCTGCGACAGCCTTATCCGTTAGCAGGTATGCTGGAGCGTACAGTCGAATGGAGGCGGTCTGCCCCGGGATGTAGAGGACTTCGAAGCCGAAATCGTCGGTGTAATCGTAGTCGTAGTCTCCATAACCCACGGTCCCTTCCTGGCGACAGCAACTATCCACGAAGAGGGCTGTAGGTTGGCCGGGAGCGGGTATGCTCTTGGTTGTCCTGCGTGTGTGAGCGGGCATCAGAATGCAGTAACGGATAAATACATGACGTTAGATACAGGTACATGTGAATATATGTATATATATATACATATATATGCCCTATGTATATAAACCCTATATATAAACCCTATATAAAACTATATATATAAACCCTATATATAAACCCTATGTATATATATGCGTGTGTGAGCGGGCATCAGAATGCAGTAACGGATAAATACATGACGTTAGATACAGGTACATGTGAATATATATATATATATATATGATATATATATATATATAAAATATATATATATAATATAATATATATATATATATATATATATGTGAATAATATATATATATATATGTATATGTATATATATATATATATATACATATTTGCCAGCCTGTGCCAGCCATCCACATACAAACATACATGCAACAGTAGTAGTCATCGCGCACGTGATGCCGTGTGTGCGTGCCCATTTGCTAGCTTTTAGCGAGTACAGGATAGATGTATATATACATATATACACCGAGCTGACCCGTCTGCTGTTCGTGGCACATGCAGGGGGCAGCTCAGCTCCGTCGAAGACTGCAGGCGCGCACTCTCGCGCCCGCTTGCGCATTGGCAGAGGCTCCAAAATTGGAGTGGCACTGGACTCATCCTCGCTTCAATCGCGATCCGCTGGTACGGCGGATCCTGGGCTATCCCGGCTGTAAGCACAAAGGCGTAACCCGGGATGACTCGGGGCTGAAAGCCTGGCTTACACCGGCACTGCGGGCCGCGGCGCGCGGTCAAGGGTGAGTGAGGCGGCGACTCCATCCGCATGCGAAGGGACCCCTGCCTCTTCAGCCTCTCTCATTATCTATCTAACTAGCTCCTGCAGCAAACAAAACGCCCAAAACAAAGCACTGGTTTGCAAATACCGCATTAACAGGAGTCAACGAGACTAGCGCCCAAAGGGCACGATTGAATTACGGTGAGCCCACATGCGCTCCAACATCTTTGCCAGACGAGCCGGATCCCAGGCCATCGCCTCCCTCATAGTGTTAGGGCGATGAAACTGCGCTTGTGGAGCCCGTCCGGTGCGCAGTTATGACGCGGATGCGTTTTTGTTGTGACATGAGTATGGTCACACCCTCATTGTAATCGGAATGATTACTAAATGTGTCCTGGATGGATACTCATCGGCTGATCCAAAGTGCCTCGCGCTAAGCAGCACTAAGCAACTGACAGGTTGTCGGTTTTCACAAGTGTGACAGCCGCGTATTCCAACGGTCACGTCCATCGGCCTGTCCTATCAAGGAAGGTTCACGGAAGTCCCGCAGGGCTACGATCAATGGTTACCGATCGTATATAATTCGGTGCGGCTGTCTTGTAGACAGAGCGGACTAGCGCAGCAAGTCTTGTTAATGTAATGGATATATCCAATCCGGGCCTTTACCTGACAATAGGACTACTATTCCCATGCTGAATTTATCGCTAATTTACGTGAGTTCTACGGAGCTCAGTACAGTTTTCTTTGCAGCTTCTTGTGCTGCAAAACCGCGCGGAAATCGTTGGGGCTATCTACGGGGGACGGCCCGTGTGCGGGTTGGCCCATGGCTTGCTTGGCCTCAGGAGAGTTGCCGTGGCTGGTGCGAAAGCTGGCGCCTGCGTAGGTTGGCTCGTGGGTTGGCCCAGCCATCCAGCCACACACACCCTTAACCCTGGCAACCGCCGCCTGCTGTATGTATCATCGTATGCGCACTGGTGCACGCCCCGGTCATGCCCTGGATGGTTTGCTGGCCACCCTCCGTCAGCTTAACCGACAGCCCACGTCCCGTATGTACTGCTGCTGCTGTGGATTATTCGTGGTACCGTACCATTCATCCCGTTTGGGCAGCTCTCTGTTGCCATCGTAGGCTCATCCTGGGGTGCTGTAGGCCCTGCTGGACGGTCTGGGCCCGATCAAGCGGACAGACATGCATATCGCAGGGACGGTGCGAGTCGCAGAAATCCCGCTGGTAGGCAGCCAGCACAGGAGGATGCACGTCAGTTGGAGCTAGCTTGCGGCCCGGGCGGAGACCACACGACATGCATACACAGTGGGGAATGACACGCAGCCAAACCTATTCCGTCCCATGTTCCTCTCACACGCTATATGTTACGGGCAACTTCCCTAAGTATGATGATGAGCATCTAGTTAGCTAGCTAGTGTACCTAGTTGATAATGAGGATGCCCATCTATCTCGGGGGTTAAGAGTTGGATCACAATGTTACCCATCTATCAGTAGTGCTCGGAGCATCCACCTACCTACGTATCACTGTACTACGCACTCCTTTCTGGATGGAGATTGGGACGTGTAGTAGTTCAACCGGTGGTGCTAACTACCGCGCACTGTTGGGCTTCTCCTCGATCGCTTGATTGGGTGGGTCTTGAGCGCTTTGCTTTGATCCCCGTCTTCGGCAGGTCTTAGGGCCCGGGCGGGCTTTACCCGCCCCGGGCTCGGCTTCACTACGCCGTTCCTCGGCTTCCCTCTGTGCATCGGCATGTCCTGCGACGGCGCGGCTGCAACTTCGTCTGACACAGGTTGTTAATGTATCGATTATTCCGGGATGGGTCGGGTCCCATTTTTCCTGCTGTTGCACTTGGCGGCTGCAGCACGTACGGCGGCCGCGCCGCCGCGCGTACCAGCACAGTAGTCTCCGTTTTCCACTGTCACGCAGCAGGTACCTCGCCACATAAGTATTCGGAGTGCTTCTGGGTGCGTGTTCCCGCCCGGGTTCGCTAGTTTCTGGGTTTGGTTTTTCTTTTGTTCTTAATCCCGGGCTTGGTGTAACTCTCAAGGTGAGACTCATCAAGATAGAGCTAGCGAGGGGCTCGGGCTCCAACATAAGATACAGTATACCCTACACGTAGGGCCCAGCTGATCCCGGGAGCGGCTCAAGGCCCCTTCCGTCCCCGAGTACACCAGCCCGTCACGCACAGATAGATGAACACACGTTTATGTAATGAGCTGTTAGCGAGGGCCGGCGCGCGGGACATACAGGGGCATCGGTAAACAAGGAAGCAAGGTTGCTTGGTGCCATTCAGTGCGTGGACACGCACGCACCACCTACCACGCACGCTACGCACGCACGCACGCCTTCACACTTCCTTGCTTCGGTGTGGGTGGGACAAAAACGGCGAACACAAGGCTCCTCCGCCCGCAGTTTGCGGTAAGCACGGTGGCTGTAAGGACGTAGGCATTAGAGTATACCGAGGAAGCCTTTTCCAGGTACGGTGAACCGTAGCTTACCCCTTACTTCCTCGAGCAAGGGTAAAAATATGTTTTTCTTTCAGAGCAAACTAACATCAATAATAAAAATCAAAGGACATCAATTTAATATTATAGGAGATGCTTGGAGCAGATATGGACAGAGCAGTGTGGCAAGGGGCTATGCGCACCCCGCCCTTACTTGTACCCCTTGCTCACGGTGTACGTATGTAGCAGCCGCAATTCAGGTCCCGACACGCCGCTCGCTCGGTGACCTCGGAAACAAGCGCAACTACTGCGCTCCAGGGCTACCTGGGCCTCTGCGCACCCGCATAATTTGTGCCCACGCTCAGGGCCTCAGGCGGCCCCGGCGTGGAACCGTGGATGCGCAGGTCCCGTACATGATGCTCGCCCGGCATGCGTTCACACCCCTCGCTCAGGACCGGGAGGTGGGGGCGGCCACGGAGCGAGTCTGCTGCTCGACCTGCCTGACCGCTCCTGCACATGCCCCCTCCGTCCGGCGCCTGCATGCCGCGGCGGAACGCCGGCGACGTCGCGGTGCGTTGCTGTAAGGGGCCGGCTCGCCCGTGGCAGCCTGATGGGCAAGCGGCCGTGCGTACGTGCGCACCACTTGCTCATGCATCAGGGTGCCGTACGTGGTGCAGCCGCGATTCAGGCCCCAACACGCACGCAGCCCGGCCCCGGAAACAGGCGCACCTACTGCGCTCCAGGGACCCCTCCACAACTTGCTCAATATTAATATCCGATGATGTGTGCCTGCCTGCCTGCCTGCCTGCCTGCCTGCCTACCTGCCTGCCTGCCTGCCTGCCTGCCTGCCTGCCTGCCTGCCCTGCCTGCCTGCCTGCCTGCCTGCCTGCCTGCTGCCTGCCTGCCTGCCTGCCTGCCTGCCTGCCTGCCTGCCTGCCTGCCTGCCTGCCTGCCTGCCTGCCTGCCTGCCTGCCTGCCTGCCTGCCTGCCTGCCTGCCTGCCTGCCTGCCTGCCTGCCTGCCTGCCTGCCTGCCTGCCTGCCTGCCTGCCTGCCTGCCTGCCTGCCTGCCTGCCTGCCTGCCTGCCTGCCTGCCTGCCTGCCTGCCTGCCTGCCTGCCTGCCTGCCTGCCTGCCTGCCTGCCTGCCTGCCTGCCCTGCCTGCCTGCCTGCCTGCCTGCCTGCCTGCCTGCCTGCCTGCCTGCCCTGCCTGCCTGCCTGCCTGCCTGCCTGCCTGCCTGCCTGCCTGCCTGCCTGCCTGCCTGCCTGCCTGCCTGCCTGCCTGCCTGCCTGCCTGCCTGCCTGCCTGCCTGCCTGCCTGCCTGCCTGCCTGCCTGCCTGCCTGCCTGCCTGCCTGCCTGCCTGCCTGCCTGCCTGCCTGCCTGCCTGCCTGCCTCGCTGCTTACCGTAGCACGCGGAAGAAGTTGCCGAACGTGTCCGTCTCCATTCCAATCACGGAAGGTCCGTAGTCGCTCGTGTAGAACGCGACTGCGTAATCGTAGTAGTCGTAACTATCTCCAGTGCCTGAGTAGCCTCCTAACTGCACCGCAACGGTATCCAGATCGGACGCACTGCATGCATGCAACGCACGCACAGCGAGAAAAAGGAGCATCCACGTAAGCGTCAAGCAAGTTTGTGGCTTCAGAAGATGAAAGTGACACGTGTTGCGGTGCGTCTGGTGCCGCTGCTTGCAGACAGCAACTTTATTTCATGTCAGAACTGCAGCAGCCCTGCCTAGCCTCGCGCGCGCGCGAGGGACAACGAACCTCTGCCGCCTATCGCGCTTGCGTGACAACTCACTTCCACATTGTAGACACAGTAACTAAAATTTGTGATGGAGCACTAGGATTCACTTGGTAGGTGATGTAGCCCGCGCGGAAATGATCGGCTAGCACTACCGGTATCAAAGAACCTTGAAACAGGAGAACAGCAATAGCCACCAGGTACCCTGACATGTGGCGACCGTCGCGACTCGCGCTTTTGTATTCCGACATTTTTTATTTATACTTTGCGCGTGCAGTGTTGTTTGTTTCGGTGCGCGAGCGCTGGACTGTTCGTGCGTGCGTACGCACGAAAGGATAGCCAAGGCCACCTACTACAACCTCAGTTGCTGGAAGAGCAACTACATACGCCCATCATCGTACGAGCATCCTACACCTATTAAGTCGTCCCACCTATAGCATGGACGACGACGGTAAAGATTCCATGTATTGTTCTAAATTGTTTCCATAAAATAAAATCTAATGTATGAGTGGATTCTATCGTAAATTATAGATTGGGCATGCAGCGGGTATGCCGGACGGTGACATTTGGCGGTTGATCGAGGGGGAACCTGGCCGGCATCATCTTCTCAGTAATATCTTTTAAATAAATAAATACCGGGTTTAACGGGTAAAAGGTAGGCACACAGCACAGAGGACTTACTGCAGCAGCCGCGGCCTATTGCTATCGAAACAGCGTACACTATCAAGACATGAAGTTATAATTAAATGATATTTCTATGCATGTACAAGCGGGGTTTGCGTCAGTGATGGCACCAAGTTTACGTAGACGTACGGGGTGAACATGCCATAATGACAGGGCGGGGCTGTGTAACGATTAACATCATTTACACTGACTGAAGGGAAGTTCATGTGGAGCTGCTGTTGAGGGCTATAAATGACATATGTGCGATCCCGCCGGTGTGCGAATTGTACTGACAGAAAACTGTCATGGAGTCTCATAGACAACCGGACCAGGTGCCTACTAAAAAAGGAATGATTTCTTATGCCATGGGTGAACGCAAGCACTTGCTAAAGTATGGCATGCATTCCGGTTTTTGTTGTATGTACTTGCTGCCGAGCCTTGACCTTTTCTATTTGTGAATTTCTCTTAATTTCATTCTGAATATTTCATCCGGACTGGCCGGGGCCTTACGAGATCGAAAGCGGCAGTGCTGTTATTCATCATTACCTTCATGTGTATCACGCACGGGTGATTGGTTCTACCTGGCGTGAACAGCAGATAAACAGTGACAACATTTTATTCTTAGAGACGACAAAAAACCTAAACCTAAGTACTTCTCAAAATTTGGGTACCTGGACGATCCAAGAAGTACGACGACGAATACTTCGACGAATACGCTCGTCAGCCTGCGCCAGCCTCTCGCGTGCTTTCGATTTTTCGTGCGTTTCATCCACCTGTGTGAATTTGACCGGATATTTTAAGAAGAATTAGGCTGGGAGGTTTTTGATTATTATTTGAAGTATGGCTGGCAGAGGGACCGACGAACAATTTCTTGTACAGTGCTCCGGCACGAGTAATAGCTTGATTGACAGGTTCATTAAAGATAAGAATGATATAAGTTCCGAATAGTTTTAAGGCCGTGCTGAGGACTGCGGGCCGTGGTGGGCCAGTGGAAGGCCGACGGGGCTGTCACCCTCGCCCCACCGTTGCGGCTGAGAGTTCCCGAGAGTTGGAACTCTCGTGACCTCTCGTGCGAGTACGGTCAACTTTCGATGACTCTCAGCACCGCTGCAAAGCCATGCCATGAGAGTTCATTCCAGTTGGCACAATTCATTGCAATACGCTGTAGCTATTACTTTATTACATGCATTTGCATTTGCCACGAAATCATGTCGGGTAGCTGTTCCAACTGTTGCTCGTTCGGTACTTCGCGCGGATTACAGAAATACCAAACCCGTTCTTGCTATATATTAAGAATTCCCATGGACCTGCAAGTAAAGCTAACCTGCATTACCTAAGTCCCTTCGTCGGCGCCGTCGGGGGCCATGATTCCGCCGGCTGCCCGCTGCCACCGCCGTGACTCCTGAACGGTTCTGCTGTGCTTGCTCCAAGCCCCGTTGCGTGGCAGTCTCGGGGCATCCCATTCAAGACTCAGGTCGCGTTACTTGCAGTGGCAGCTGACACCACACTGCTCACCGCAAGGGACGGGTGGCCTTGAGAATGGAACCGCACCCACAGCCCAAGGCCCCTTTCGCCACCTTGCTTTGTAGGCTGCATGTACTGGAGGGGCTGTGCGTGCGTGCCTGGCCGAACTTGGCCGGCAAGCAATGCGGGGGATTGGGGAAGGCTTGCCGCAGGCCCATGAACTAACACGCGTGGAGCACAGCACGGCACTGAAATCGGGGGCATCCGCCATGCTATGTCGCACAAAGGTTTTCGTTTGCCCCCTTTGTTCGCTCCTGAGTTCTGTACCCGTTAGTACGCTTTGCGTAATAAACGCACGCGCGCTTCACGCGCGTGCTAATTCCTTTTTCGGCGTTTTCCGTCGTCATATCACGAGAAGGACCAGCCCCAGGGGCTTAGGTGATGCAGGTCAGCTTTGCAGGTTCATGAGATTTTTTAATATAATAGCCGATACGGACTTGGTATCTTTTTTTTGTCCGCGCGAACGAGCAACATGGTGTGGAATAGCTACCCGACATGGTTTTGTGGCAACTGAATGAATGAACGTTACAGCGGACCCCAAAGGCAACTATAAATGATGTAAAGTACCAACTTATTGCTAGTGCTTTTGCCCTTTGCCAACTGGATTGAATTCTCATGGTATGGTTTTGCAGCTGTGCTGAGAGTTGGAGAAAGTTGACCGCATCTTAGGAAGCGATCGTTACAAGGGAGACCAACAATTAAGTTGCTCGCTCGCCGTACAGGCGGAGACGGACTGTTCATCCTACCCCAGGGGCATGCCGTGCACACAAATACAGCCAAGAACCACCAGCGCCCAGCCACCGCAGCAGTTAGAGATCAAGCAACGAGGACGACACAAACGTAATGACAAAGAACACAGCGAACATCGAACAGGGGTGGAACCCACCCGCAGTGAACCACAGCAGCTCACGGGTCGGGGGACCCGGGTGGTGAGTCAACGTCTGGATGCCGGGAAAGAACGACACGCCCCGACACCCCGCACAGAAAAGGGTGATCGGACGGCACGGAAGACCAGCTCCGCGGATGCAGACCGAGCGTCGCAAAAGACGCGAGACGGGCCCAAACCTCCGCAGTGACCTCAACGGATGTCGAAACAAGGCGCGCACGCGAAAGAGCCGTGAAGGTGTCCCACACATCATACATGCGGTAACGGCCGCGCTCGATGGCCGCCAGGGCCGCCAATGCCACCACATCCCAGACAACCTGCCGGATACCCGGCGGGGCGACCACGAGCCATCAGTGGTGGCGGTCAAACACAGCGTCCAGGGCGCCCACAGCAGCCCCCATCGCAGCCCCCATCTCTTCACGCAACGACCGCGCAACAAAGCAGTCCCAGAACAACTGGCGCCGAACTCGGCACATGCCACGCCCAGTGACAGGGGCGCCACAGGGGCACGTCGTGGCCGCCCGCAAGCTAGCACCCTGCACCCTCGCGGCGTGGGCCGCGACCAACGGGAAGCCCGCGATGCCATGCAGAGCGAGTCGCCATAGCGGTTCCTTGTTGTAGTTCTCCCAGCGCAGCTTCCACAGCCGCCGGAGGGTAGCCCGGAAGTCAGCCAGGGCAGATGGCGGGACCGGCAAAGTGCCGTACGCATCCGCGACGAAGGCCTGGTGCCGGGCCGCGAGCTCGTGCAGGGACGGCCCGAGTTGGAGGGTGGTCGCTGCCTTCACAGTGAGAGTGAGCAGCCGCATGGGCGGACCGTTGACCGGCTGCCATGCCAAACCGCGGAGCAGCGCACGCCAGGCGTCAGGCACCGCTGGAGTAACGGCCGCGCCAGCGAGCACCCCACGAGCGGTTGCCACCCAGCTGACCGGTAGGTGACGAACGAGGGCATCCAAGTCGTCAGCCACTTGCAAGCCAGAGACCTCCAGAGCCGCCCCGAGCTCCTGGTAGCCGAGGACGCCTCGGAGGACGTGACGTCGCAGCTCAAGCGTGTACCCTCGCGGGGAGGGATCCTCCCCCCGCTGATGCAGGGCGTCCAGGGCGGCCCGGACTCCAGCTAGCGCGGACCAGCAACGGAGCGCCACGCCGATGACGGCGAGGCCCCGCAGCGAGAACAGGACGGGGAAGTGAGCATCCAGGCAGCGCCCATCCGGCGCCAGGAGGGCGGGGTTGCCCCACAGCGGGGCTACGAAGCACCACGGCCCCGCGATGGAATCCGAATCCAGGAGGACAGGCGGCCCCAACGGCGCGAGGGCGCCCAGGAGGCGGTTGAAGGCCGTGTTACCAGCGGGCGGGCGCGCCCCCAGCACCCGGCCATCATGAGGGGCGAGCAGGCAGAGGGGATGCGCCGCGGAGTGGCAACGGCGAAGAAGGTGCAGAGCGAGCGCCGGCCAAGGGGGGATCGGCGGCGAGCAGGCCGCAGGCCCCCAGCACACACCGCAGCCACCGCATGCCGGGCCCGAACGTGCGCGTGCAGGGGCAGGAGGCCGAAGCCCCCAAGCACGGGCGGCAGGGCCAGGAGGTCGGGGCCCACACCGGGTAGGCGGGGCGAAGCGGCGCGCTGGCTGGGGGCCGCGGCCCGGTCGACCACAGCGGCGACAAACGTTTGCAGCCGGGCGATCTCCGCGTGGGCGGGGAAGCCCTGGAACTCCAGATGGTAGAGGGCCTTGCTGACGGCGTAGCCTGATGCAGCAGCCGCGCGCCTGAAGGTGGACAGAGGGAGGCGGGTGACCCGCTCCAAGGCCGCGTAGACCCCCCTGAAGTCCACGGGCGGGGTGTCGACGTCGTTGCGAAAATGGACCCCCTGCGTTTTGGCCTGTACCACCGTACGAGGCTGCGCGGCGGGGCCGGGGGCTGGGGGAGGTGCGGTGACGGGAGAAGAGGCAGCCGGGCTGGCCCGGCACCAGCGACGGCAGCCGGAGGCGACGGACGAAGCAGAGCCGACAACCGGGCGAGGGCGGCGGCGGCGGCGGTAGGGAGATTGAGCAAGGCGGAGACCAGGGAAGCGGCTGGGGCGGCGGAAGGGAGGGGCGAAGGCGTCCCCAAGGTAGAGGCGGCCGGTGGTGGAGGGCCGGGGGCAGACGAGGCGGGGGGCCCAGCAGCCCGGGCTGCACCACGGCCTGCTGCTCCGACGTGGAGAAGCTCAACTTTATTGAGTTTGAGCCGCTGCCCTGACGCCAGCCGAAAGACGTCCATGAGTTCCAGGAAGCGGGGGAGGGCGGTAGGGTCCGCTAGGAGGGGGGTGCAGTCATCGGCGTACTGGGACGTGGTGACCCGGCGACTCCCCAACTGCAGCCCGAGACCCCGGGACTGCAGCCAGGAGAGGAACGCCTGCCCCACGGCCAGGTACAGCAGGGGGGCGAGGGGGCAGCCCTGGCGGACTCCCGACGTGATGGGTACGCGCTGAGAGTGATGGCCGTTGACAAGGCCGTTGACGAGCGTCGTGGTGCCGGTGTCGTGAAGCCGCCGCACCCACTGCAGGAAGCCTGGGCCGACGCCCAGGGCCCCCAGGCAGTCCAGCAGGAAGCTGCTGTCCACGGTGTCGTACGCCGTATAGAAATCCAAAAAGACGGCCAGGGCCGCGCGGTCCTCCACCCGCAGGAGCTCGGGCAGCAGTTGTAGCAGCCAGACGCTGTCGGCAATGCGCCGGGAGCGGAGGAGCGCCGTTTGCTCCGCCTGATGGTGACACCAAAGACCGGCAGCAGGCGGCGGACCAGCACCCGGGCCAGCGTGCGGTAGTCCGTGTTGAGTAGCGTAATGGGCCGGTAGTTGGCGGGACACGTGGGGTCCCCGGTCTTAGGGAGTGAAGAGAGGACACCGTCCAGGCAGGGTGGCTACCTTATTTTGCAGAGTATCTACGGCCGGAGAAACTCCTTGCCCAATCGTGCTGAAAGTATCTGTCGGAGGGAGCTTTTGCCGGCATTTTATCTACTCAAAAGGGGCTTTTCCCCGTGCGAGAGGCCATGAGTATCTAAAACCCCATTTTCCCACCGAGGGAAAGTATCTATCAAAACGCAAGGTTTTCGGCCGAATATATATTTATATCTTAAGATAGCTACCCTGCGTCCAGGAACCCGGCGGGCACCTCACCAGTGGCCCCGACAGCCGAGAAGACCCGGGCAAGCAGCGTGGCGAAGACGTCTGGGAAGGCTTGATACAGCTCAGCCGGGATGCCGTCCGCCCCAGGGGAGCGGCCTGGGGGCGAGGCGGCGAGGGCGGCGGTAACTTCGGCGCTGGTGACCTCCTGCTGGCCGAGGGCAGGGAGGGCATCCACCGGACACTGGCGGCTGAGGGCCCGCAGGGCGGCCAGGACACGGCGGCGGGCGCTAGCGGAGGCCGCGGTGGGAGCAGCAGCGGTACAGACGCCCTGCCAGAAGGTAGCCATGACCCCCGGCATGGCCTGGGGGTCGGAGGTGATACCGCCAGCAGAGGGACGTAGGGCGGGGATGCGCCGGCAGGCGGCAGGAGGTCGGAGTAGAGCCGTGATTGAGGGGCACGGGCGCTCACCGGTGCGAAGCCACGCATGCCGTGTGCGGCGGGCGCACGGACCGGCGGCGCGGAGCTCCGCAGCGGCAGCGGCTGAGCAGGCGGCGACCACCCGCGGCGCAGCGGACACGTCCCCGGCCTCCACGGCGGCCTGGGCCGCCGCCGCGGCGGCCCGGGCGGCAGTCGCCTCGTGCGAGGCGGAGAGACGGTGAAAGCGGGCGAGGCGGTTGAGCCGGGAGGTGGTGGGGTGAAGCGCCCGCTTGAAGGCGGGCCACCAGCGGAGAAGCTCGGACGGGTCGTCCGGCGCCAGGTCGACGGTGCTCCGCAACCAGTCATGAAATTGGTCCGCCAAGTCCGGGAAGTGGAGCCGCAGGCGTGGTAGCACGCATCTTAGCCGGTAGGGGTTCGTCCACAAAAGGTGTGGACGATGCACTTCCACAACGGTTGTGGAACTTCCTCCTATCTGTGCTTCGGATTTACATTTATTTTACGACAACTTTAACGACATGAAAAAAAACAGACTTCCGCAATAATAATTTTAATTTTATCGGACAATCATATTACCTGTATAACAACAATTGTTTTTGGACCTTAGAATGACAAGGGGCGAGTTGCAATAAATCAGTAGCGAATTTTATAATTCAGTAGCGCGGCGGTTACCTTGCCAATGTAGGCATGCCCGCCTGTATGTCCGGGATGTCTGCTGAGAAGAAATGTTTAGATCAAGGCGTCAAAGATCAAGTACAATCACGGAAATGCATTGAAGATGACCCTGCACCGAAACGGCCATGAAAAAGAACAAACTGTATGTGCAATGTTTCATTAACAATGCATGCGAGTAACGAACGTTCGAGGTGCATAGGTTCGGCGTCCATGCGCTGAACTCCCGCCACACCCACAAACCAAATCAAACCAACAAGTAATGAGAATGAGATTATAAAAGCTCGTGTCGGTGCAGACGACAGGAGGACGACACCGCTGGGTCGTGACGGCCATCGGCCCTGTCCAGGTCCTCAGCGACGTCTCCATTGCGAAAAACAGTCTAAAGTATAATCTTCACTAAAAAATCGTAAGATTCAGGGTTGGCGCAGTGCCGTGGTACCGGCGTTGCTGATTTCCCGTTTTCCGCCGACCCATCCAGACGCTCCGGCTGTGACTGTATATGTCAGCATAACCATACTGTTGAGAATTCTCAGAATTCTCAACATTATGAGTGGGAAGTGACCCTCCCCGGACCCTCCGGGGCTCATACCCAGCTAGTGCTCAGAGGTCCCTCTCCCGGACGTGTCATCACCTAGCCAGTGCTCTGAGCACCACAGTCAGCGATTCTCATGCATTCTCCAACTCAATCCGTCCCCTAACAGTGGGCGCGCCCTGCGCGAACACACACTCTCTCGACGGGACTTGAACCTAGGTCAACAGCCCACTCATATTGTTGAGAATGCCCTGTTGGACATGCTGAGCGCTCAGCATGTGCAACAGGCATTCTCAATGGTAACACCTGTTTATTTCTGTAGCCAAAAAACGCGAAAGCCACAAAATCCTAGCCACCAACGTTTTTCGCGCTACGCGAGTTCCCGCTGAGGACAATACTGCGTACTGCCCGGATCAGGTGTATGAGGACACCCTCACCGACCAGTTTTACTGGGCTATCTAAGAACCTGGTGGGAGATAGTAGGAAGACTCGGCAACCGTTGTTGTATCTCTTGGCGAGAGATAATGCAGGCCTAGATTGGCTGCGGCTGAGATATATACATCGTTCGGTTAGTTGCTGCAAGGCAACGATAACGCTTGGCGTAGCGGTACGGGTAGCAGTCGAGACGCAGTCGACGCAATACCCTTACATATAGAGATATCAGGAAACAGTGGGATAGCCGGAATCAGAAGTCCACGGGCGCTCGCCCGGATAAAGGAGTCAAGGGCCACAAAGGGCCACCAGTCGATAGCAGGAAACGTATATCAGAGTTCAGGGCTTATTCACGCAAAGCTTAACGGACGTAAGTGGCATAACATAAGCTCAACTTGACGTGACAATTGCAGTAGTTCGAAGGCCGCCTTAAATACTATCGGCGCGGAAGGCTCCAGAACCGGGTTCGGAGCTACAGAAACATCGCCGATCTCGATCACACACTTGCCATGACCTTCCCAGGCCAAACTAGAATTGATCCCACACCTTAAGCTTCCTGACCTTACTTCGGTCCTTCTAGCGCGCTCGGACAGAAACTTCTCACCCGAGTGCGTACGACGAACTTATACAGAGAAAGCACAAGCTTTACTTAGGCCATTTTCATCTAATTCCAAACTTATATCATTCTTGCATAGCGCAGTCACGTGTGCATCTAGAATCTCATAAGCCCAACCGTCGACGACAGGTGCTTTGAACTTGAACCTGCACCAAGTCGTTGCCAGATATCCCGAACAGCATATAATTGTCCGTTGTAAGTAGTTTCCTTATCGAATGCTTTCTTGCAACAGAGCAATCACGGTGCCCATCGCTTCGCCGATGTGGAAGCCTGCTACTCGCTCGGTTGCCTCCAATATCATCAGACCACTTGCTAGCATTCCAACCTTATGTAAGCATCCAGCGAGGCGCTCACGGTGGTTGCATTGGAAGCTCGGAACCCGGACGTCACGACAGGTAAATGCGGCAACGGGCCAACGGCCTGACAGTTACGGTACTGCGGGAAGCTCAGTCACCGCCAGAGGTCGGCAAATCGGTTTCTATGGCTGCGGATAGGCATAATTTCGGTCATACCCCCCCCCCCAAATATTTTTTTGCGCCTTCCCGCGCAAATCCAGCAGAGATGCAACATGCAAGGCATTTCAATATCGTACGCATACATAGCATCAAGTTACATTCATTTTATCTCGTACTCTCGTCTCTTGTGCGTCACACAGAGCCATTGTTAGTCCAGGGGCACACACAGCCGCACGTCAACACGTCGTCAGTTACCATACGTAGGGGAACACGAGGGGAACCAGCATCTATCACCCTCACATCGTCGCTGCCCGCGGCCCCATGCGGTTGAACCGCGGATCACGAAGGATATTTTCCACCTTATCGGCAATAATTTGTGTGTAGAGGTGCATCCGAGTGGAGGACCTAAACTTCGCCATCGCGCCCTTCAACATCGCATCCTCCTTCTTCAAATTCCCCAACGTATTCAACTTCACGAAGAGGCCCTCGTTAAGCCGGATTGCTGACAAACGCGCCCGCCAGTCCCGCTTCAAGACAGTACGGGCAGAAAACACGCGCTCGCAATTGACGGACGTGGGCTTGACTTGGACGCAGAATAGCGCGAGCTTCCACATCTCCGCGAACAGGTGCCTTTTCTTTGCGAGCTTGGGCATCATGCGATTAATGTGGTGCACGGCCGGCTTGCGCACACGCTCAATTAGGCCCTGCATGGCATCAGCAACCTCTTCCTCCACACCCATCACATCACCACCCCCAAGCAGCTGTGACAACAGCTCCTTCTGCTCCACGTAGAACTTCAGGAAGGCCTCCCGATCCCGAGGAAGGCTCACCGCGCGCGGACGGAGAATCCCAAACATGCAGAACAATTTTGTCAGAGATATGATAAGCACCAATCTGAATACTGCGCAAGGCGCCCAGAAATTGTCGTCAGCCAGGTTTAGTCGCTACAGATCCATATGTAAAAGTACAAGCATTGGGTCACTCTGGGAAAACGCACCCCCCATTCGTTCGTAACTCATTCGTTTCGGCGTTCATAACTCGTTCGTAACTCATTCGTAACTCGTTCGTAACTGCTTCGTTTTAGAGGCCTTCGTTGTGGAGACAATTCGTTGTAGGGCGCCCAAAACGAATTGTCTCCACAACGAAGCCCTCTAAAACGAAGCAGTTACGAACGAGTTATGAAGTATCTCCACACATTTAAAACGAAGCAGTTACGAATGAGTTACGAAGTGCTGTGCGGCTTCATACTGAATATGGAGTTTGCTAGAGTTTGCCTGTGAGAACTGCAGGGTGGTTAGAACCACCTGTTCACTTTCCTGCCAGTGCTTAGATGTGCAAGCGCACTTACTTGCCCTTGAGCAAACCCAGCATGCACTGGTACCCCACATACATGCAGAGGGCAGCAACCCGCACCAGCGGGGTGTGTATGGGCCTGTATGTCGTTTGTGGGTGCGGCGGCCATTATGTGGCAGCCGCATGCTACAGTTTTTATGCGCACCGTAAGCTGATGCAGTTCAGGCTTTGTTGTTGGGCACTTGAGTCTAACAGGGCACGCACGCACGGATGGAGGGGCAGACACCATGTCCCTAAAGGACAACGGGTCTGCCGTTGCTGTCGCTCTGAAGTCCAGATTAAAGATGAGAAGCATGTTCTACTCGACTGCCCGGCTTATGATGCATGCAATACGTGCGGAGGAACGAAGAGTTTCATCGCCCTAACACTATGAGGGAGGCGATGGCCTGGGATCCGGCTCGTCTGGCAAATATGTTGGAGCGCACGCATGTGGGCTCACCGTAATTCAATCGTGCCGTTTGGGCGCTAGTCTCGTTAATGCAGTATTTGCAAACCAGTGCTTTTGGGCGTTTTATGTTTGCCCTTGGGCCTCCGGCTCGTATAGGTATGTGCAGGTATGGGGTTATTACGCACGCACCCCCCAACCATGTAACACACACACACACACTGGTCTTTTCCTTCTGCACGGGCTGGGACGGTTGTGCCGGGCACTTGCTTGCTGTCGGCATTGCACGCGCTGTTGACGCATACGCCCTTGCTTTTGCTGCACCTTAGGATCAGTAGGTAGCTTAGTAGAGTTTTTCGTCTGCATTAGCCTACGACGTCATAGCCGCTGCTTCTGCTGGCGTCCCGGCGCCCACCGGCGCTCGACAACGATACGGGGCGCTGCAGCATCACGGCCTACACCACCTTGGGACTCCTTATGGACGACATATTTCGCCCTGGCGTATTGGTAACTCTGGTCTCGGTCTCAGTCGTCGGTTGCATTGCTGGACACGGGTCTGCTTATTCGCGGCTCAGCTTTTCTCCTTGATAACACACTGGTGCTTCAACATCTACAACAACCCCTTGTGGGGGAACCCACTCCTACCTAACACCACTCCGGGGGCAGCGGACGATGGCACGGAGGACCGCACAGGCGACACGGACCCGGACTTCACGCCGGTGGAGACGCGGGACACCGCGGACCCGCCAGCGTGGCCCGGCCTGGAGAGGCGGCACACACGCCTGGCAGCATGCGGGAAGCTTCGCACAGTTGGGGACGCAGTGCGGGCAGTGTTGCTATCTTAAATAAAAAGAATATTTACGGGCAAAAAACCCGGAAATTTTCTATTTCCCGGACCCCCAAGAAACCTGCGAGATTTCATTTATTTGACGCTGTGGAGAGCCGGAAATCTGCCCTGCCAACTATTTTCCAGACTACCAAAAAGGCCTGGAAATCTGCAGGCGCAGGGAAAATTCCTGCATCGTACACCTGTCTACCGCCAAAACACACTCGAATGCCGTGTCACCAACTCCTGGTTACCCTCCCATATGCATCCGCGACGCAGGGAAAGCGCACCCTACCAACTCATAGGGGGTCTGACAGGCTCTGACAGGCTTGCCTGTCAGGAAATGTTAGCCTGACAGCCTTAGCCAACATTTGCGCCGCTGTTATTGGCTGTTGAATCGACACCGTCTGGGCTCTGACAGTTCCCAGCAATGTCAGTGACGGTCGCGATAACTTGGCTGTGACAGGCTGTTAGTGGCTGTTTGGGCGGTGTCCAACGCTGTTACCCACAGTGCAGAAGGTATGATGCCTAATGTTGACGTCTGACAACAACAGGAGTGTATGTACTCGTTAGTGTTGGCGGAGGCTATCCGGTATATCATTCTATGCATGGGGATGAGGAGCCGGTTTTCTTTTCGAGGACAATGCACGCAGCTGTCATTTTACTCACTGCGCTGGGTGAAATGTAACACGAAGCCTGTGCTTGGCTTTATCCACTTCTGGGGGTTCCACCCTCTGCTGTGCCTATCCCTTTCGTTCAAAGTTGGTAGTGTTGCCCCGCTCTGCGCCTCTGCTTGCTTAGCTTGCTTCGGTGTCTGTCTGGGTGGGGTCATGACCCGGTGTGTTTTTGTTTGCAGCGTTGAGGTGTGGTGGTGTCTTGATTGCCGCCTTGTCGGTGGGGCTAGTGGGGCCTGCCTGCTGGGGCTTGCTCCAGTATACACCGATGCATGATCCCTTTGGGTTCTGCTCCTGCGCTGTAACGTTCATTAACTCATTCATCCAGCATTATGCCTTTTTTTTGCACTGGACTGGGAGCCACGTCCTAAGCCCAAGGCAGTAGCAAAATCAGCCACAGCAATAAACTAAATAAACAGCCTCATGTCTGAGGCACTTCGAACAGCAGCGGGTCAGCAGCCGCACGCCTTTAGCAGCGGAAGCAGACACACTCACACATATATACCTAGGGACACTTAGGAACGCATTTATCCAGCAGGTCGTCAACTGAAGGCAGTAGCATAGCAGCGGAGGCGGCGGCCACACCCACACACAGCTCCATGCTATGTACGAGCCGCTCAGAATATCAGCCGGGTCAGCATCCACTCATGGCACTAGCAGCAGCAGATGCACCCAGACATACAAAGCCCGCCCTGTGTCTAAGACACTTAGGGTTTGAAGGGGCCACAGTGTTCGTTGGATGAGGGATGCTCCACTAGAGGTCGCTGGGCACTACTGTCACAAGGCAGGTAGGCTTGGGTTCTCCAAGATTTCGAGAGGGTGTGGCGCTAGTGGCGCTGGGTGTTCCAGCAGGGCTGGTGGTAGATGGGTAATGGGGTGCCTGTGTGGGCGACCTTCCCCGTGCTTGGCTTTATCCACTTCTGATGAACGGATATCCCGCCCGATGCTGTGACCATCCCTTTGCTTGGTAGTGTTGCCCCGCTGTATGTGCACCTCTATCTTTTTTGCGTAGGCAGGTAGGTTGCTGTCAGCTCACCGTTACATGTTGGGGCTCCTACGGTAGGAGACGTACTTTTCTCCTATACAGGAGAAACGACCTGAATGGATTCCCTCGCAACTGATACTGAACGTATTATAATGACGGGTAGGTCAAAATATATAGGGTGGCAAGTTCGTTATGGCGAGTATTACCACATGTTCATGAACAACATCTCCCGCAAAGGATCAGTCGCGATCGTTGCTCTCATTATTGTTGTGCTCACAATTAGGAACTATGAATGGATTATAGCGGCCTCGGGGCTCACTGGCGGCGGCAGTCGCCTCAGCATTATGTCCGACAGCTCGGAAGGTTTTGAGGAAAAGTTTAAACCTTCTCGGTTCACCCTAGGGGCCTCATCCAAACGTAAACTTGGACATGGTAAAGACGGTGCGGACGGCAGCCTCCCTACTAGCCCAGGAGAATCGCCGTGTGTCTACTAGCTCAGGAGAACGACCACGCGTCTACTAGCCCAGGAGAATCGCCCGTGTGTCTACTAGCTAGCCCAGGCGAATCGCCCGTGTGTCTACTAGCCCAGGAGAATCGCCCGTGTGTCTACTAGCTAGCCCAGGCGAATCGCCCGTGTGTCTACTAGCCCAGGAGAATCGCCCGTGTGTCTACTAGCCCAGGAGAATCGCCCGTGTGTCTACTAGCCCAGGAGAATCGCCCGTGTGTCTACTAGCCCAGGAGAATCGCCCGTGTGTCTACTAGCCCAGGAGAATCGCCCATGTGTCTACTAGCCCAGGAGAATCGCCCGTGTGTCTACTAGCTCAGGAGAACGACCACGCGTCTACTAGCCCAGGAGAATCGCCCGTGTGTCTACTAGCCCAGGAGAATTGCTTTGCATGCATCTACGCTCCAAACCTGCGGCTGTTGAAGCCGACCATCATGGACAGCACAAGACGCATGATCTTGCTCACATCCACGCGCTGGTTCCCGACGGTTTGCCCCATGCAAATCCGGCGCCCAAACTCCGCGACGTAGTAGCCACAGCTGTAGCTGTCGTTCTGCTGTGGGACATTCCGTGGTTACCGCAACGACCACAGGTTCACATCGATGGTGCGCTGCAAGTACTTCTTGACCAGCAGCATGATATTGTTGTGGGCCTTGCTTGTCTCGAGAATCTTCCCAGCCGCAGCGGAGTCGTACACGGTCATGACCTTTTTCTTGATGTCCACCACCAGCAGCCACCAGTGGATGTTGCTCGTACGACACGTGTCAACACGCGTGTCAACATGTGTGTGACCGGAAGCAGCCACATGCCGTTCTCCTCGGGTGCCTTACTTGTCTTCTGGGTAGTGGTTAGCCTTGCGGTTGGCTGGGCGAGCAGAGAGCATAAGCTTGCCCTTTCTGATTTCATCCAACACAATTTGGGGCTCGACCGGCAAGACGTCCTGCTTTTGCTCGGATGCAACCACCCACCACAGCAATGCGGCGGAGGCCATGAACGTGTCATTGGCGAATGCCTGCTTCGCAAATGACTCAGCCTCGTCCGCCTCGCCCTCCACGGGTTGAAGCAGCTCTGCCGCCACCAGCGCTCTCTTGATGGTATCTGCCCGGAGCTCCACTCGGACAGCGTTCTGCCAGGGCACGATGATGTCTTGTAAGACGACCTTCCCGTCACGGGCTCCTCTTGCTGTCACCACTAATTGCTGGTAGTTGAAGATGGGTACGGTACGACCACCACGGAGGTTGCGCACACCGGCTGGAGGGGGCGAGGCCATTGCTGGCATGGTCGGTTGAGCGGTGGCGGCAACCTTTGGAGCACTGGGACCCGGCGCCGGCGCCAGTGCGTCGTCCACCGTGCCGCACTCCTCGCCCTTTGAGCCATTCGGCGCATCGCTGGGAAGCGCCGCGGCTTTGGCCTTGCGCCCCTGTGAAGTTGGCAAGGATGCTAAATTGGCAAGGATGAAGGTGTGAACCCTGCAGCGCCCGTCGCCATCCACACATACAGAAATTTACGCAGGTACTAATACGGGACGTTCGCCGAGATCTAATGGGTTATGAAAAATATAGGACCCCAGAGAATTCGATCCTTACTTTTGGGGGCCAGCCACACGCCGCGGAGCCGCACTTTCCAGCACACATGCCATCACATTTGGGTGCGCAGTGTGGGTCGTCCAACTCAATGCGACGGCGGGCTATTTAGCCTACGAGCGTTACGACTTCTGGACTATGCTTGCGCCTCGCAGGTTACCTCCGGCCTCGTGCTGGGTGCGTTATTGCCCGTTCCCCTGAGCGGCGTGGTGGTGCCCTCTCGAGCTGGCGTGGCCTCACCTGCTCTTACACCGGCAGCTCCCGCCGTTGGTTCGCAGTCCCGCACCGGCCCAGTGAGTTTCCCGATAGCACTCTCTTTGCCGTTCTACCGACAGATGCCGACACGGGCCGTAATGACATGATGCAGGGCATCCTGCCGCGCTCGTTCGCCGCAGCGCGTCTGGCCACTCTCACTCGTGCTAGCCCTGGACCCCAGCCTCCTCCGGCTGCCCCCACCGTGGCTGTGGTGCGTGAAAAGGGGCTGCTGTCTGCGCTGGGCTTCTTGCGGGCCAAGTCGGAATCCACCTGGGAGAGCCAGCAGGCCGCCGCCCAGGAGTTCTCGGATTGGCTGGCTGTCTACGGCGAGGGTGAAGACCTCACCACCTGCACCCCTGATGACGTGCTCATCTACCTCATGGCGCACTGGTTGCTGGCTCACCGTGGCCGCAAGCGGCCTGACGGGCTGGTGGGGCCAGCCGCAGTGAAGGCGACGCTCTCTAGCCTTAGCGGCTTCTTCTCCCACGCGGGGCGGGAGGGCCACTATAACGAATCCACGGGCCTGGGTAACCCTTGCGAGTCCGCCGTGTGGGTCCGCGATTTTCGGAAAGCCTTTGAGCGGGTCTCGATGCTGGACGGCTACCTGGAGCAATTGGCCGTCCCAATGACCGAGGCCAAGTACCGACTGCTGGTGCGCTATCTGTGGGACCTGTACTGCGCCAGCTCCAGTGTTCTGGGCACGCTAGTGACCTTGCGCGATTTGCTGGGCTGCCAGTACATGTGGCTCAGCAGCCAGCGCGGGCACGACACCGGCAAGCTAGCCCTCGCCGACTTCGTCGATCCTACTGACCCCCGCAAGCCGTATCAAGGCTTCCCGCTCCCTGCCCCGCAGCTCTGGCCGGCGGATTACGCCGGCCCCACCCTGTGCGTTGCCGGCCCCCCCGGGCAGCGCCATCACGGATCACCTCCTTCGCCCCCTGCGCCCGGACCGACGTGGGTTCCAGGAGGCGCCCCTCAGCAGCGCCGCATTGGGCGCACGCATCCGGCTACACCTGATGATGTCCGGGGCCTATGAGGGCGAGACCAGCCACAGCTTCCGCCGTGGTGCGCTCCAGCACGCCGCAGCTCAGGGTGCCAACCCAGAGACCTTGCATGCGCTCAGCCAGCTGCGCAGTGCGGAGATCCTTAAGAGGTACCTGGACCAGCACCGCCAGCATGGGGCCCGCCGGGTGCGGCCCCGCAACAACTAAATGCCCAAACAACACGGCTTTGCCGTATAAGGGTGGGAGGGTGGGGCAATTCAGCGCGTCGCCCCGCCTCCAATTTAATAGCCGTCTGTGTAGGTCGGTTATGATGCTAAGCGGTGCTGAAGGACGGAACGAGTTCGGCTGGTTTGCTGTTGGACAAAGAGTGTCTTGTCTGTGCTCAGAAAAATTGTGTCCATAAAGTAATTCCATAGCAATGTAAGCAGTCGTATGCCAATAAATTTTATCCTTCGGCCTGCGTGAGTGCAGCCAGGCACGTCACAATGCTCCGCGCCGCTCCCGGCCATAGCCCACGAGCGCAAAATTCCTGCTGTACTAACTTATCCTCTGTAAACTGTACCCTATAAAACAAAATGAAGCCGTTTTGTGAGGGTCGTTTCTCCTGTATAGGAGAAAGGTACGTCTCCTACCGTAGGAGCCCCAACATGTACTGCTAAGATGTTGCTGTCTGGTTGGGGATATGGCCCTCTGCATTTCTGTTCACGCACGGCGTAGGTGTGGCTTTTATATCTATTGCTGTATGTTTAGCATAATACGTAGGAATCCCAGAAATAAAGCACGCACATACAACGCCAGCAGAAGTCACAACTCTGCCGGCGGCTTGTCCAGTATTTGAGTACTTTCATTCTTGATAGTTTTCATTCGGGCGGCTTGGGATAATTATTCCATTCGTTCTTGGTGCAGCTCCTCGCCGCTACTTTAAATACTAGGATTGTAACCAAAAAGAAATTTCTTAATTTAAATTCATGCATGTGATCTCTTTGTTGCCTCTTTGAGTTTGTGCATAGAGTTAAAAGTGTACGATCGCGACTTGAAGTTGCGATCGTACAGAGCTTGTCAGGACGCTATTTAAATGCAGGCAGGCCTACTTTACATCTTTTTACCACAGTTATATGTAGTGATACCTTTGTAGTAATTTCTCCTAAACGAAATCTATCGATCCAACTCAGGAAAGCTGCTGGCCTGGCAGTTTCGCGAAAAACGAGTAGAGTCTGACGTATCCAACACGCCATTCTAAATAAGTCAATTGAAGGAATAAAGGATGCAACGACAACATCGACGACACATTGTTAAACGCCACCGTGCTGTTCAAATTTGCCATTGAAATTCAAATCTGCCATTGGCGATATACGCTTGCCAACGCCGTTGATTCCTACCTATGTTGATTCCTGACAAGTGTTTATAAATTATTCGTTCTATGTTTGCTGTCCTTTCACAGGAAGGACGGGGGAGCCATCATGTTTAACTCCGTCCCTTCAACATAGCTCATGGAACTGAGGTACGCGGCCATTTACTTCTGTATCTGCTCGGTTCTGCCTTACTGTATTACGTTTGGCCTTTCCCATGGCGCTGTGAGCACTAGTATTGCCTGACTCTCTACTACGCTAACCTTCCTTCCTTCGCGCTCGTTCGTTGTTGCCTGTACAGCAGAGGCGCGGCTAGTTATGGCTATTGTACTTCCAAGTGAGGCGTTGCAGTTTTGGTTACAGAAGATGATGTGCGACCGACCTTGACTACCAGGGGTGAGTAGTGTAGGCGCCCTTAGGGTTCATGGTTCCCCCACTAATAATCGGTTGCTTAGTCTCGAAGGAGCATGCATAGCGAACGTAGAGACTGAGCATGGTTTGTTACGACGTCGTACAGCTGACCAAAGCCTTAACTCTGGCTCTCGCTTTGTTCAGGCATTCTGCCTTCACTTCACGAGAGCACTCACTCGCCGTGAGTGACATACTTTCCCGCCCTGCCCGAGCCTCCCGGCTCGCGCCCCGCCCCCGCTTTCACCTATCAGGCTATGAGCTGCACCGCCTCGTGGCCAAGCGCAGTGGTGGAGGCTGCGCCGGCTGCGTCTGCGCCTCCGTGTGCGGGCGTTTCTACGGGGGAACGGGGGTTGTAGGGTGGCTGTTGTAGTTGGCAGACGGCCGTGCTGGCGGGCCGGGATCAGCCCTCCGCCCCACGGGGCCGTCGGCGGTACGGGGCCAGCCCTCCGCCGGGTGGGTTGGGGTGTTGTTCGGTTTTGCTGGCCGGGGCGGCGGTGGGGTTTTTTTGGCCTTGTGGCGCCCCTGTTCCCGTTTTTTCCCCGCTGCGTTTGCCCTGGCCGGCCTTTCGTTGCGGGAATCAGAGGGGTTGCGGTCGGGGTCTGTCGGCCCGTTTTTCTTGTGTTCAGGCGGGTTGCCTGCGCCCGGAGCTTGGGTTTCTGTTTGGTGCGCCGCGCGCGCTCGCGGTTGTTGTGCTTGGGGGTTTCGTCTGCTTTCGTCGCGGGTGCCGTTTTTGCGGGCTTGTCGGCCTTTCGGTGGCTCTGCCCTTCCCTTTTTTTTGCTCCGGGCTGGTGCGTCGCGCGTCGCGGCGTGGTGCTCTCGTCTGCAGTGTAAAGGTCCTCGTTCTGCCTTCACTTCACGAGAGCACTCACTCGCCGTGAGTGACATACTTTCAAGCCTTACCTTTTCCAGTTTACCAAGAATTCAAAGTTCCTCAGTTTTCAAGTTCTGCTTAATCTTTCTTTTTTTCTTCAACTCCTACAAGTATTATCAAATGGCTCCAAAAAGCACAAAGTCTCGGCAGGCGCAGGAGGGCAACCCGCCTGCCCCCCCAAAAAAAAAGGGGCCGCCGTGAGCCTCGGAACGGCCAAGGCGCCACGGAATGGCCGAAGGAGGCCGCCATTGAGAAAAATGATGGCCTTCAGGAGGCCGGGGAATCGCCAGCAAACGGCGTGGAAGGTAGGGATGGCGCTCCCGATCAGGATGGCGCTTCAAGCGAGGAGCTGGATGAGAGCGACCAGCACCTCGACGAACTCCTCGACATGAGAATCGAGAAGAAGGTGCAGGAGAGGCTTGCCATAGAGCGGCAGCGCGCGGAGCGGATCGCTAAGAAGGCGGCCAGGGCCATGCCCAAGAAAAAAGTCACCGCGGCCACATCGGCCACACCGCTTGTTAACCCCGCGCTGGCTGCAGTCGCAACCGCTTCGCACAGCAATGCGCAGGAAGGCCATCGGCAAGTGTACAGAGCCCTCTCACTCATGGCTAACGAGGCCCACAACGCTCTGGTCAGCGGTGACCAGGCTTCCTTGGAGCACCACCTGAAAGCGTTGCAGGCGCTGGGCCGCGTCTCGGTGGGCGCCGTGGAGAACATCGGCCCGCAGCCTCACGTCGGTCTCAACGCCATGCTGAAGTACATCTGCAGCTCAATTTTCAACTGCGTGATGACTCCAGATGTCACCAACTACAACCAGGCAGCGGCACAGGCCATGCTGGAGGCAGCCAAGGCGGAGCACAACAGCGGCAGCCGCGGTGGCCGTGGCAGCCGTGGCGGTGGTGCACCGCAGCAAGACACCGATAAGGACCGGGACCGCCGGGAAGACCGCCGGGAAGACCGCCGAGACGACCGTCGCGACGACCGGCGCGGACGCCGCTACTACTGACCAGGTCAGACCTCCAGGGCTTGTTTCTTTCGGTCACGGGTTCTCGCAACTTATGGGGCGAAGGCCGCCCTTCTCCCTCGCGCCCGCGTGCGCTTGAGGGCCGTCTCAAGTTCCAACGAAGGTTGCTTCAAGCTTTAGCGCCCGCGTGTGCTGCTTAGCAACGTGCCCGCGCGCACTCTTTCCCTCCACGGTTGGAGTCACATCTGTCACCCTGGGGCCTTGCAAGGGTCAGGCGCCCCTCCCACGCGGGTGCTCCACCCCCGTGTCCTCCTTTCTCTCTTCGGTCTGCAGTGTAAAGGTCCTCGTCAAGTTGCCCCTGTCGTCCCCTTCAGCGGGCCTTTAGCCCATTCATTCAGAGCCCAGCCCAGCCGCCTACTCTTCCAGTACAGTGATGCATGTCACACTCGCTCTTCGCTCCTCAATCTCTAATCCTAAATTGTGTATGCAATGCACCTCGCTGTATGTGCTTGACTAGGTACATACATGGCCAGAAGTTCACGCAAGGCATCGCATTGGTAAGAAGGGGTAAGCAGATCAGAGTGTCCCTGAGCCGCGGGGCCGATGTTGGCTCCTCACTTGCTTCCAAGCAATCCACCCGCCAGATAGAGTAACAATGTGCTACGCCTCCACTCGTCAATGTGCTGAATGCAGGCTCACCCCAAGTGGTCGCAATTGGACACAACAGGGAGACACAGCTGGCCGGGCGTGTGCTGATAGGATAGTCACGCATGGTATTTTTTTTGGCGGTCCACCTGCTGCCTGTTGTGAGATGGATCCAAGGTCTACTTAAGTATTCTGTGGCAGATGAGGGTGTACCATGACATACAACTGTGTGTGTGGTTCAGATAGAGCAGGCGTTGGATGGATGGATGGTGCACGGGCTGCTGAATGTGTTGGAGATCACGATGCTACCTCACAGGATAGCGTCTTGTGTGTTATGGCTCCACACACCTATCTATATATCGAACACGTAACAATCGATGCATGGTGCGTGTGTAGCGTGTGTGCTGTACACGCTGGCTGGCAGCGAGCAAGCACGTCATGCAGTGTAAATGTAAAGCTCGCTCCGTATGTATCTATCTTGACTGTTTGCCTATCTTTGACTCCATCACTCGTTGCTGCACGTATGTTGACCATCCAGCACCGACCGGTCGTTCATTCATACGTCTGCAACTCTTGCTTGCTGAGAAAACAAGACCGAATGTACGGACAAGTCAAACCAAAGTATCAGCAGCATCTAGTACATATGGAAGCGCATTTATTGGTACAATACGGAGATATCTACCAAGCCAGCTTGGAAAGCAGTCCTAGGTACGCCTGGCTCACTATTACAACAGGTGACAGCTTCCTACAGGCTGGCACCTGACAGTAACAGCCGTTAACATTCAAACCATTTCCTATCTGTGCTTAATGTTGACAGCATGTTCTAGTCAAAGTATGTCATCCACTAGCCGGCTGTTGACTGTGTCTTACATTCACAGCTGATCATACCTACCCTACCAGTCAACACGCTGTGACACCCAAGGCATGCCGTCCCTGCCCTAGATGTCAACAGCCTGTTACAGGCTGTAACATAAACCACGGATCCCCTACATCTGAACAGGGACAGGCTCCCGACAGGCTCCGACAGGTTTCTGACAGCCTGTTATGACACTGTCACAGCCGTCGGAAACTCCTGATATCTGGCCATATTGTCAGGTCCGCCATACATGTTAGCGCCTGTCAGACCCCCTATGAGTTGGTAGGCGCACTTCAGGCCTCCATGGACTTAGAATCCCTGTCGTCGCTGTGGTAACAGTGGCCCTGCTGTCGAAACACGCAGAAATATTTCCGGCCTGCCTCGGAGGTTTTTATTTCCTGGCACCTAGGAAGCCCCCCAAAATCTGCCCTGCCAAAGGTTTTTTGGCTATTGGCGACAGGCCGGAAACCTGCGGAATTCTATTTCCCCGTTTTGGAAGATAGCAACACTGAGTGCGGGTCGCGTGTGCAGCCGGCGAGGCACCCGCAGCCGGTGCTGGATGGGACGAGTGGGTCCGCGACCACCTGGGTCCACAGGGGTCCATGACCTTAAGGCGGGGGCCGACCCTGACGGCCATCCACTGTCTACTCGCCGACATCAGCGACGAGTGGCGGGGAGCTGCAGCAGCGGTGCTGGACCATCCCGAGCGGTCGGGGGATCTGGAGTCCGAGAAAGAGACCCGTCGGCGGATTGTGGACCGGATGGGGTGGAGGCTAGCCGACTCACTGACGGTCCAGCTTAGTGGCCTGACGGTCCGGCTGGCGACACAGCTGCAGATGCAGGAGGTGGCGGCAGCACGGGCACGACAGCATGCTGAATACGAACAGGAGGCCAGGGGACAGCTTGAGACAGACGGAGTGGCTGGGCCCCCGGCATTCAGCATGCCTGCCACTCTACAGCGGCTTTGGGCCATCAAGTGGGAACGAGGGCACAAAGAAACACTGTGGCGCCTGGCGGTTGACGGGGTCCCGCTGCCTGGCAACAGCCACCTCCACAACGCCCACCCCGAGGCGTGCGGGTGTGGCGAGTACGGCGGTGCGGGGCCCCACCCGTGTTCACCACGGGCACACCATTTCTGGGCATGCCCGGTCGCTCAGGCAGTGATACAGCAGATCGGGGTACACGTTCCGGGCCCAGTGATTTTTTTTTCGTTTTGGCCCGGGAATTGTTCATTCCGTACCAAGGAATGAGTTTGGGCCTGGACATTATTATTTATTCCTTATCTGGGAGCCGCACCCCCCCCCGATGAGTTACAAACAAACCGTCAGCTCAGGAATACGCCTGTAGAAAAAATGCCCGGGCTTTTCGGCGTCTTGATGATTCATGCCTGTGTCGCTGTGCGCATGTCTGCCCTGCAAGCCCGCATACATAACCGGGGACCGCTACTGCCGTCACTGCTTGGATGGCGACTGCTTACCGTCATCACTGTCATCAGCATCCAGCATGCTGTCTTTGCGTGTTGCAACACTACTCCGAAGAATGGGAGTACCTTCCACAGCTTGCGGTTGCGATGTTGCGGACTGACTGTCGACTTGCTCAACAAGTACTGTGCCGTCTTCAGTAATGGTTTCCAACGATAGTTCCTGTTTTAATAAGGTCTTCCATGCCTTGGCAACTTTGGATCGGAGCATTTTGCTGCGTTCGGCCCGGTCAGAAATGCTAATATGCCCCGTTGACTTACGGGTTTGGTCTTTTTAGACGAATCCATGAGATTATATGATGAAATATTGGTTAGACCTATGAATCTTGAAACTGCTGGTTAAGGGGATACATTATTGGCCCAAGGAATGAAAACATATGTCCAGGCCGCGATCTATTCCTTTTTTTTGGAGCCGAAAACCCTGATTTATTCCGAAAAAGGAATATATTCCTTCAAAACATTTCTCTGTCCGGGCCCCATCACCCGAGCCAACGTGTGGCTGGCTGAGCCGCCACAGGGGGTACAGCAAGGGGTTTGGGACATCGTAGCCCTGGCGGCGCTGACGGCCATGGAGCGGGCGAGGGTGGGGTTACGTGCAGCGACCCTCCACGGCGGCGCACAGCCCGTGCCGGGGGCGCCGGCTGCCCCGTCGCCGGTTGATGTAGCTAAGGCGCGCGCAGTCATGGAGTTCTGGCAGCGGGTGGCCAGTTTCGCAGAACTGGGCCGACCGCGACGGGGATGGGAGGGGGTGGGACCGGACCACCCAATCCTATCGGTGGTGGACGGCCGGATCCGCTGCGTGCAGCCAGTAGACGTAGACTCGTGATGGATAGATAGCAGCGCGAGACGCTAGGGGGTAGGGATTGGGACTAGGGAAGCCCACTTCCGGGCACGATGGGGATCCGTGGGTGCCCGAGGAGGGTCAGGCCAGACCAGTGGGAGTTGGCAGCGAGCGGGACGTGTAGGCGAGGGCCGCTTGCGACGGGAAGGGGTGTACGACAGGGAAGCTTGCGTGGTGATGTGCTGCCTTGTGCAAACCATAGCCCCATCATGGAGCACCCGACTGCATACCCGGACCCAGCAAGGCCTGACGCGTGCGAGCCGCCTCGCTCTGGCTCAGCTGGGCAGGCAGGCCTGCCGGAGGGTGCAACCCTAGCTAGTACGATTAGGTTGGGACGCGGGACCAGGCTAGTTTTACCGCACCAAGCAGGGGCGCGCCTCCGAAACGCGCCCTGGGTGCTGCAAGGACTTGAGGAGGTTGAACAGCGGACTGCGAGGCGCAGACCGCCCGGGATGGGCCTTCGCCCACTCCCTTGAGGGGGCACAGCGGTCACCGATCCTCGGGGATCGGGCACGCGCCCTTGGTTGAGAGCGAGGGGACAGAGGCCCCTTACGCCCCTTTCCCCCGTATCCGGGGAAAGTGCTGCGGCGGTCTCCCGTATGGGGCGGGTTAGCGCCCCCGGCCAGTGTCGGCCCGGCAGATATGTAACGATTCACACACACACACACACACACACACACACACACACACACACACACACACACACACACACACACACACACACACACACACACACACACACACACACACACACACACACACACACACACACACACACACACACACACACACACACACACACACACACACACACACACACACACACACACACACACACACACACACACACACACACACACACACACACTCCCGGCGGCCGGCGACTGGTGCTTCAACATCCCCTTGTGGGGGAACCCACTCCTACCTAACACCACTCCGGGGGCAGCGGACGATGGCATGGAGGACCGCACAGGCGACACGGACCCGGACTTCACGCCGGTGGAGACGCGGTACACCGCGGACCCGCCAGCGTGGCCCGGCCTGGAGAGGCGGCACACACGCCTGGCAGCATGCGGGAAGCTTCGCACAGTTGGGGACGCAGTGCGGGTCGCGCGTGCAGCCGGCGAGGCACCCGCAGCCGGTGCTGGATGGGACGCGTGGGTCCGCGACCACCTGGGTCCACAGGGGTCCATGACCTTAAGGCGGAGGCCGACCCTGACGGCCATCCACTGTCTACTCGCCGACATCAGCGACGAGTGGCGGGGAGCTGCAGCAGCGGTGCTGGACCATCCCGAGCGGGCGGGGGACCTGGAGTCTGAGGAAGAGACCCGTCGGCGGCTTGTGGACCGGATGGGGTGGAGGCTAGCCAACTCGCTGACGGTCAAGCTTAGTGGCCTGACGGTCCGGCTGGCGACACAGCTGCAGATGCAGGAGGTCGCGGCCGCACGGGCACGACAGCATGCGGAATACGAGCAGGAGGCCAGGGGACAGCTTGAGACAGACGGAGTGGCTGGGCCCCCGGCATTCAGCATGCCTGCCACTCTACAGCGGCTTTGGGCCATCAAGTGGGAACGAGAGCACAAAGAAACACTGTGGCGCCTGGCGGTTGACGGGGTCCCGCTGCCTGGCAACAGCCACCTCCACAACGCCCACCCCGAGGCGTGCGGGTGTGGCGAGTACGGCGGTGCGGGGCCCCACCCGTGTTCACCACGGGCACACCATTTCTGGGCATGCCCGGTCGCTCAGGCAGTGATACAGCAGATCGGGGTACACGTTCCGGGCCCCATCACCCGAGCCAACGTGTGGCTGGCTGAGCCGCCACAGGGGGTACAGCAAGGGGTTTGGGACATCGTTGCCCTAGCGGCGCTGACGGCCATGGAGCGGGCGAGGGTGGGGTTACGTGCAGCGACCCTCCACGGCGGCGCACAGCCCGTGCCGGGGGCGCCGGCTGCCCCGTCGCCGGTTGATGTAGCTAAGGCGCGCGCAGTCATGGAGTTCTGGCAGCGGGTGGCCAGTTTCGCAGAACTGGGCCGACCGCGACGGGGATGGGAGGGGGTGGGACCGGACCACCCAATCCTATCGGTGGTGGACGGCCGGATCCGCTGCGTGCAGCCAGTAGACGTAGACTCGTGATGGATAGATAGCAGCGCGAGACGCTAGGGGGTAGGGATTGGGACTAGGGAAGCCCACTTCCAGGCACGATGGGGATCCGAGGGTGCCCGAGGAGGGTCGGGCCAGACCAGTGGGAGTTGGCAGCGAGCGGGACGTGTAGGCGAGGGCCGCTTGCGACGGGAAGGGGTGTACGACAGGGAAGCTTGCGTGGTGATGTGCTGCCTTGTGCAAACCATAGCCCCATCATGGAGCACCCGACTGCATACCCGGACCCAGCAAGGCCTGACGCGTGCGAGCCGCCTCGCTCTGGCTCAGCTGGGCAGGCAGGCCTGCCGGAGGGTGCAACCCTAGCTATTACGATTAGGTTAGGACGCGGGACCAGGCTAGTTTTACCGCACCAAGCAGGGGCGCGCCTCCGAAACGCGCCCTGGGTGCTGCAAGGACTTGAGGAGGTTGAACAGCGGACTGCGAGGCGCAGACCGCCCGGGATGGGCCTTCGCCCACTCCCTTGAGGGGGCACAGCGGTCACCGATCCTCGGGGATCGGGCACGCGCCCTAGGTTGAGAGCGAGGGGACAGAGGCCCCTTACGCCCCTTTCCCCCGTATCCGGGGAAAGTGCTTCGGCGGTCTCCCGTATGGGGCGGGTTAGCGCCCCCGGCCAGTGTCGGCCCGGCAGATATGTAACGATTCACACACACACACACACACACACACACACACAACACACACACCACACACACACACACACACCACACACACACACACACACACCACACACACACACACACACACACACACACACACCACACACACCACACACCCACCCCACCACACACACACACACACCCACACACCACACACACACCCCCCCCCCCCCCCCCCCCCCCCCCCCCCCCCCCCCCCCCCCCCCCCCCCCCCCCCCCCCCCCCCCCCCCCCCCCCCCCCCCCCCCCACACACACACACACACACACACACACACACACAC